>CM048746.1:76328512-76898512 GCA_026315105.1 Locusta migratoria | reverse complement strand
GCTTATCCTACCCCATCAGAGGCCGGGCCACTTGTGAAAGCAGCCACGTAATTTACCAACTGTGCTGCAAGCACTGTACAGCTTTCTATATTGGCATGACCACCAACCAGCTGTCCATTAGGATGAATGGCCACCGCCAAACTGTGGCCAAAAACAAGGTGGACCACCCTGTGGCACAGCATGCAGCGGAGCACATGCTTGATTTCAATGGCTGCTTCACAACCCGGGCCATCTGGATCCTCCCATCCACCACCAGCTTTTCTGAACTGCACAGATGGGAGTTATCCCTACAATACATTCTCCGATCCCGAAATCAACCAGGCCTCAACCTACGATATATATATATATATATATATATATATATATATATATATATATATATATATATATATTTTTTCCATACCTTACAGTTCCTACCTCTGTATCCCAAACCTCGCCTGATTTGAGTGGTGTGTGAATGTGTGATCGTGTGTGTGTGTGTATGTATGTGTGTGTGTGTGTGTGTGTGTGTGTGTGTGTGTGTGTGTATGTGGTCTTGTGCACTTGCAGTGTACATGAATTATTTTACTTTATTTTATTTTATTTTCTCCCCTCACCCGCCTCCCCACTCCATTCCTAAGCTGCATCTCGTTATTCCCATCTAACCCATCCCCACCACCGTGACGTAACCTTTCTATCCCCTCCCCCTCCCCTCCCCTCCCGTCCCCGATTCGCTGCAGAGCGTGATTCGAAGTGTGGCAGTCGGAGGTGATGGTTGTATGACTGTGTTGTGTGCCTGTCTGATTGCGTGAGTGCTCTATTTCTGAAGAAGGCCATGGCCGATAGCTGAATGTGTTGTATGTGTGTGTCTTTTGTATGTGCCTGTCGCAGCTCGTCGCCACGTCTTTGCGGTGAGTAGTAAACTGTCCTCACTATATTATTTATTCCAACCTGGACTTTCCAATTTTATATAATGTTTAATAATGGAAACTTCAGGTCGGAATTAAAAAAAAATGTAATAAGGACTGTTTACTACTCACCGCAAAGATGTAACGACAAGCTGCGATGGGCACATAAAAAAGACACGCTTATACAACACTTAAGCTATAGGTCATTGGTCTCTTCAGAATAAAGTGCATTCACTCTTCACAGTCACAAAGCCATCATCTGCAGCTGCCACAATCCAAATCATGCCCTGCGGTGAGGAAATAAGGGTGGGCAGGGAAGGTGGGGGTTGGGGGGGGGGGGGACAGGAAGGTTGTATCACAGTGATGGGGCATGGATACAGCACAGCCTTACAGACCATGTATGCATTAGATGGGTGGAAAGAGAGGCAGATTAGGAAAGGAGTGGTGAGGTGAGGGAGGGGAAGAAAATAAGACAAATGTGAAATGGGAGAGGTGTAGGATGGGGGGGGGGGGGGGGGGTAGGAACTCTTTGGTGTGGAGAAAAATGGGGTTTATCATAGATTAAAGCCTGGATAATTTTGGGATCGGAGAATGAACTGTAAGGATAACGCCTAACTGAAAAGTGCAGAAAAGCTGGTGGTGAGTGGGAGGATCCAAATGACCCAGATTGTGAAGCTCGATTTCAATGGTGCATTTTTTTTGTTTTCATCCCCTTCACACTTCATTCCTAAGCCACCTGTCATCCCACCCATTTAATAAGTACATGCTCCAAACGACTGTGCTGTATCCACTCCCACCAAAGTGACACAACCTTCCTGTCGCTCCCCCCCCCCCCCCCCCCCCTCAGTCCCTCACCGCAGATTCAAAGTAGGGATGTTACGGAGGTTTGATTCTGAAATTTCAGAACTTCTGATTCATTTTACTTCTTCAATTCCAATAAATTTTAAACGAAAGTTATATCGGAGGTCGATGTACAGTGGCAGCGGCGGCTGCGGCGGCCACAGGCGTCGTGTACAACCATTTTCTTGTACAAGACAGTCTAAATTAAATTTTCAGATTACACAGGTCGACATGGATTCTGGGGTTTGGAAAGTAAGTGGGGTTCTTTACTAAATTTGCATCCCTGAATATGAAAATCATATCAGTTTTAATCCATCACCCTCAGTTTTTCTGCACAGCTAACCCCCCTCCAACCCTACCATTGGCTGCGAAATCCATGTTATGCAGTGTCCACAACTACAGAAATGTGGCAATGTTGCATTTTTTGTGTGAAGGGAAGGCAGAGGGGGCTAATGAGCTTGGAGCTGACGTTCCATTATCGCCACAGAAATCAGTGAGTGCCACAGCTACAAGAAGGTGCTTTCCCGCTTTCTTGTGAGTGGTGGTATTTCACTGAAGGTGTGTTAAAAATGTCAGGAAGGCAGTGTGTGAATAGCCCAGATACATTTTGTTATATCTGTGGAAATTATGTGATACGTGCAAGACGTCGACAAATAACAAAATTTGTGCAGAAGTCATATTTTGCATATTTCGATATGAAGCTCGGCGATCAGGACAAGTCATTTGCTCCACACATTGTGTGCCATACATGTGTAAAGCAGTTAAGGAAATGGAGTGAAGGTAAAATCAAGTGCTTGAACTTCATAATTCCTATGGTATGGCGTGAACAGAAGAATCATGTTGATGACTGTTACTTCTGTATGACGAATGTAACGGGATACAACAGAAAAAAACATGAAAAACATATCGTATCCAAACTTAGATTCGGCAATTAGACCTGTTCCTCATGGCCCAGGGCTACCAATCCCCTCTCCACCATCAGTGGATTCTCTTGAATTCTCTGAACTAGATGTAAGTCAAGAAAGCAGTGAATCCGACTATTCTGAGTGTGGTACCTCTTACTCAAACAGAGCTTGACAATTTGGTGAAAGACTTAGGACTCTCAAAAGATGCAGCACAACTACTGGGATCACGTCTCAGTGAAAATAACTTACTTGCACACGGTACATCATATTCATTGTACAGAAATTGTGATAAAGATTTCAGGGAATTTTTTGTTGAAGATGGTTTAATGGTGTTCTGCAAAGACATCGCCAGATTAGTGATGAAAATGGGAGCTCAGAAGTATGAGAGAAAGGAATGGAGATTGTTTATAGATTCTTCAAAGTGAAGTTTGAAAGCAGTGTCGCTACATATTGGAAATGACCTAGGATCAATTCCAGTTGCGAATTCAGTACATTTAAAAGAGACATACAATACTATGAAAATACTTCTACAAAATGTGAAGTACAAAGAACACCAGTGGCTTGTGTGTAGTGACTTTAAAGTGATTGGCATACTTCTTGGTCAGCAAGCAGGGTACACTAAGATGCCTTGCTATATGTGTGAATGGGACAGTAGAGCTTATCATGAGCATTGCAGTAGGAGAGAGTGGCCTAAGAAGCAAAATCTGACAGTGGGATCAAAGAACATAGTGAATGAACATTTGGTGAATCCAGATCATATTTTATTGCCTCGACTGCACATCAAATTAGGACTCATGAAGCAATATGTTAAAGCACTGGACAAAACAGGAAACTGTTTCCAATACCTGTGTAGGCAATTCCCAAATCTATCAGCTGCAAAGTTGAAAGAAGGGATATTTGTTGGACCAGATTTAAGGAAGTTGATGTCTGATGAGCACTTTGGCAGTTCTATGATGGAAATAGAACTTCAAGCTTGGAGAAGTTTAAAAAATGTTGTGCATCGTTTCCTTGGCCAGAATAAGCAGCCTGATTACAAGGAAATAGTGGAAGACATGATACAGTCCTTTAAACAGTTACAATGCAAGGTCTCTCTAAAACTACATTTTCTAATATCACATTTGGCTGACACATTAGAGGAACTTAAAACTATGCAACATCATCATCAAGGTCGTTGGGGAATAAAAATGATGGCTGAATACTGTTGGTGCATCACACGTGAAGGATAAGTGACACACAAGAGTGGAAGTAATACCTCTACCTGGTAAGTGCCCACCATACGATTTGCTTCTTATAATTCATATGCCTTTCTTCCAATTTGTTTTTAATCACTTTACTGTTCCATTTCGTTTCCATTGTCCCATAGTTGCTTTCCAATTTCATTGGGTGCAGAGTTAGACAATGGTGAATATGATGATGATAGTGGTGGTGCAAAAACCTGACGTGCTACAGACAAACAGGCTGCAGATTTGTGATCAGCAGGGTCAATTAAGTCAGAAATTCATATTTTCATGCAAACCCCAGACAAAAAGTCAAAATTTGTCGACCTGTGTTATTGTTTCATCAGTAATGACACATAGGACTAAGGCTGGAATCCCATTATTTGTCAGAATGCACTGGTTTATATCAGGACCAATCAGAAATTCTGCACACGTGCAGTGCTGCTGCACATGTGCAACTTCTGGGTCAAAGTGTGAACCTGAAGCTGTCGCCACCACATATTGTGTCTATGCACAGATGTCACTGCTCTCACTTTACCCAATATACTGACTAAAGTGTTCGAGTGCGCATTTGGTACACGTGTCTAATCACATCCGACAAACATGCTGTTTTGAACAGTTTTTTCCTACTGAAGAATTTACTTAATGAGTACAATAGAGAAAAACATATTCCAATCAGTGACGGTCCTTTCTTATGGTGGAAAGTGAATACAAGATTTCAACCCCTATACTCAAGTGTCCGCCAATATTTGTTGTCTCCACCAAGCTCAGTAGCCAGCGGACAACTTTTTAGTTGTGCTGGCCTGATCTATGACCCGTTGAGGAGTAGATTGAATGGAGAAAAAGCTGTGAAGCTTTTGTTTATAAAATATAATTTAGTTCTTTTGGAGTCACTTCATTTGGATTGATTTATTATTAGTGTTTGAGACTTTTGTTTTTATTTTCAACTCTCAAGTATACAGTATAAACCTACCCGTATTACTTCTTAAACTAATAATAAATATGTAACTGATGAATAACATGTGTAATTTTATTTTATTAAACCTACCCTTAACAGTTTAACATAGAGCTCTCTTCTGCCTCCAGTTCAATTTTGGTTCCAGTTCTGATAAACCAAATTTAAAAACTCCGCTTCCGAATTCGGTTCTGTTATAACCACTTCAGTTACATTCCTGATTCAAAGTGCGGCAGGTGGAGATGACAGTTGTGCGACTGAAGAAGGCCAGTAGCTTAAGTGTTGTATGTATGTGTCTTTTATGTGCCTGTCAGAGCTCATCATTATTTCTCTTCAGAGTTTTAAACTGTCATTAGTACACTATCAATGTTTTTCATTCTTTGATGCTGGAATACAAGGTAGGGTCTTTTCAAGAATCCTCAATGGGTAATTTACCTTGAGATCCATATCAGTTGATAGTTTAACACTTTCGCTACAACTGATGCTATCCTACATTGAGCGCGGACGGTTATAAGCATCAACCGCAGCGAAAGTGTTAATTACCCACAGAAATAGAGCAGCTGCCATAACCAAAGATGCAGTCACATTCAATTGAAGGCAAGTTCACATAGTTTTGATTTTTTTGTCATTCAACAAACTGTATTTCGATGTACTTGCAAAAGCAATTCGAACTTAGATAGCCTGTCTTCTCCACTGTCAAAATCCACATCTGCATACTAGAGAACCAGTTCGGTTCCTCCTCTTCCAATGGCTCTTTATTGGGTTTTCTTTGGTCTCTGCTGAAATAATTTATTGCTACATTTACATTATCTACGTGGTAGCATTGCATATTTCAAACAACCAATCAATTGACAACTGCTTTGGATTCACTTACATATTCTTGATCATTATTCAGCTTTGTTATGAATTCCATTAAGGATTTGATATTCATTGGTGTCTTAAGTTAAAATCCTTCATTTGAAAATTTTGCTTTGCTTAGATTGGCTCAATGATTTCACTACTGTACTAATGATAGTCAGCTGCTGAAAACAAAAACACACAGTGGTAATGAATTGGTCAATTCTAATGCCACTATCAAACTGTGGGCAAGGCGTTCAGCAAACCTGAGGGGACTGAAGAGTACCGTGGATACTCATGTCATTGAGGCACCTATGAGAAAGAAGATTGCACTGCCTAAGAAACACTAGGAACAGATCAAAGTGCTCCCACAGAGGGCTGCCTTGTATTATTGACAAAGCGGCAATCAAAAACGGGCTACCTGCAAGCAGGATTTAGCTGTGCAGGGAGCAAAACTGTTCACCAGAACCAACAGGAAGAGACTGCTGCTGATTTTTGTTACCAAGCAAATGGCAGACTCATTGGGCAATATCTTCCTGGTGCAGAAGCTTCACAGTGGAGATAGGTCTCCCTCCAGACCAATCATTGGTAGGGTGAAGACCACATTGTTAAGCACTGTCAAAACACTACACCTGCGTCTGTAGCAAAGGCAAAGATGAGGTGCCATGAGTTCACTGTGGTTAGGGTTGCCATAATCGCAAAATCTAAAACCATGACAAAACTTAAAGTCAGTGTAATCGATGGAAGGATATGTAAATATGAGGAATAAGGCGTTCTCATGCCTCTAAGCTAAGGAAAATGATCATTTAATTAATGATCCAGAGATTAGGAAGGACTGCTTCATTAAGAAAGCATTTATTAGCAAAACTGAGAATTGCATTCAATTATTCTGTACATGAAGTTCCATTGTCATCATTTAAGCTTTTCTTATACCAATCTTTTTTTTAGAACCTTGAACAGATGAAAGGAACTTGATTTGGTTCTCAATCAGTTTATGGCTTCTGTTTTAGTTTTGGCACTGGAAGAGTTTTCTGCATCTTTTGAGTCACTAAAAATCTGAGATATAATTTTTCAAGTGCGAGAACTGGAGCTGTATGAATGATGGTGCTTCACACAGTGAAATGCAAATGTAGCTTCTGCTGCAGCTACTTTATTACATCTATCTGTGTTTTCAAAAAGCTGGTGATCTGTTTGGAAGATGAATCTATGCCATCTTATGCTTTTTCAATTGCATGTGGTCATGAATATTACGTCCACCTCCATTACTGATTGAAATGTAGGAACTGTGAAGAGGAAAAACATAATAGAATAATTTTTGTAGGAAAACAACTATGTAGCACCTGCACAATTAACAATTTAAAAATAGGTCTATGTATAAATGTAATGTTACTCACCTGCAAATTTTGCAGTTCTTACTCACTTGATACTTTGCGAACTGTTTAGTATATTTCTCCTTGAACTTAATCTTTCGTTTAGCCGACATCATTAAACCACCAGGTCAATAACTATATATGTTATAACTATTTAATAAAATATAACACAACTAAATCGCAAGTGCAATCAACAATGTGAACATTCAACAAGCTAATCAAAGAAGATGATCCTCTTCATTGCCAGGGATGACTAACCGCCAACTGCATCGACAACTCGCAAATCAGAGAGGATGTACTGTATACCATCAGAGATGACTAACTACCCACTGTTTCGAGACCTCGAAAGCTGTTCTGTTCTCTTTGGATTTTATATGGTGTGAAGGCAAAGAAATAACATATTGATACTTCTTTGACAGCAAGTTTGTAAATTACTGGAAGTTGACTTCAAATTCAGCAAGTATCGTGGATATCTGCCTTTTCAGCCTGGACATCTTCATTTACCCTAAAATCACGAACTGTCCGTGAAATCCATGGCATATGGCAACCCTAACTGTGGTGAATTCCATTTTGAATACCTGCAAGGCTGTATAGGTTTCGCAAAACATAACCTGACCAATGGCAGAATGGAGGATATAAACCCACTCAGAAAGATGTTATATTATTTTTCAAAAGAGAGAAATTGATTGACCAGTACTTACCTTTGTGCTATACTGCTGATAGTCACACAAAGAAAAATAAAAGGACGAAAAAAGAACAAGCTTTTCAAATGGGGTTGTTTTTTCTTCAGGTAGGAAAGAAAGGAAGAAATAAGTAATGGGAATGGAAGAGGAACGTAATTCATGACCTAGGTCATGAGGACGGTGTCTGGAACTGTGGAAGTCAGAGATACTGTATATTAGTACTGAGCCGAGCCAAAGAGGATATATATGACCAAAGAGGAAAGATCAAGCAGTAAAGAGAAGTAAAGACGACTGAACCGAATGATGCTGAGGAGTGGAGGAAGGGGGTTGTCTAAAATGTTTTTGATTAACAGGCAAAGATGGAAAGATATAGATACACACACACACACACACACACACACACACACGTATAAAAATAAAGTTGTTTGACTTACCCAAGAATAGGGTTGTTTTTTTTTTTTTGTCTATCGGCGAACCTGTCCTTTGGGTAAGTCAAACAGTCTTTATTTTTATACATATTTTTCCCACCAGGAAAGTCTCTTAACAGGGTGTCCAGAAAAGGGCTCCCTGATTTCAAAATTAAATATCTCGAAAACAAAGATCAATAGAGAAAATGCAGTAAACAGTATATTTATTGTGAAAGCTGTAAAAAGTTTATACAGCAGTTTGAAATAATAGTTACAAAATCTGATAACAGATGGCACTGTACGCTGTACAGCTCATATCAGCATACATACATAAGTGAAATAATCGTATGAAAACACTCTTTGCAAACAATCACATCACAATGTTTTCAAAATGTTCACCATTGGTACTACAGAGGTGGCACAAACGAAGAATGAAACTCGCCATCACATTTCGTAGTGTCTCAACCGAAATGGATTCACATGCCACAGAGATCGCAGATTCAAGCTCGTCCAGCGTGGCGGGACGCTTCGGGTAGACCATGTCTTTCACTGTGCCCCACAAAAAAAGTCACACGGAGTCAAATCCGGCGAATATGGAGGCCAATCCATGCCTGCACCAGTAAATTTGGGATATTCCAAAGCAATGACTCTATTCCCAAAGTATTCCTCAAGAAAGCGAAACACTTGTTTGGACCGATGACGTCGGGCTCCATCTTGCATAAACCATTCAGTACCTGGTCAATCCTCTAACACTTGCTGTGTGGCGACAAATTGTTCCAAAATTGCAATGTAACATGCACCAGTGACTGTTTCTCGAATGAAGAAAGGGCCAATAATGCCTCTGCTGCATACTGCAGCCCACACAGTAACTTTAGGAGAATACAGCGGTTTCACTTCACCCCAAAATCGCCAGTTCTGCTCATTTATGTATCCATTCAGGTGGAAGTGTGCTTCATCTGTAAACCAGATGCAGCCAACATCAAATCCTTCACTATCAATCATTGTGAGCATCTGATTAGCAAAGGCAACCCTTTGTTGCACAGCTCATACAGGTATGGCCTGGTGCATTTGAATTTTGAATGGGAACCTGTGTAGGCTCTTTCTCAGTATTTTCTGCATGCTGGAACGCTTCAAACCGGTCTCAGATGCAATTCTATGGGTGGATGACATTGGATTTCGCTGAATAATTTCAGAAACTGTGGCGATATTTTCAGGTGTAACTGTGGCTTGCTTGCGTCCAACATGCCCCACTAGATCATCAGTAACGCTGCCTGTTCGTTGAAATTTTGCGAAGAGCGTACAAATGGTTTTCGCATCGGGTCCTTTTGGAACATTAAATCGTGCTTGAAAGTTGCCATAGGACTCTCTTCTAACCTGTGGTACTTGCACCAGAAAAACGCGTTGTTCAATGGAGTACATGGTTTTAATCTCTTCCTTCGGTACGCTAACCTCCTTTCACATTTCAATAGTGGAACTGATCGCTCTGGGCTTTGGATCACTATTTATATTAGGCATTACATATGGCGATTACAGTGCGATCTGTTAGTAGCTTTTGTAACTATTATTTCAAACTGATGTATAAACTTCTTACAGCTTTCACAATATACCATTTACTGCATTTCCCTATTGATCTTTGTTTTCGAGATATTTAATTTTGAAATCTAGAAGTCCTTTTCTGGACACCCTGTACATATAGACAGGAGGAGGTAAGGAAGGAGGTGAGAAATGAGTAATGGATAGGTGAGTTGAAGATGGAGGACTCAGAAAGATGTTCCATTGAAGAGGAGGAGCCAACTGGCAAAGAAACAAGAGGAGCAGAGAGATGAGCCATCAAAAACTGCCACAGCCAATAGGTTGCCAGAATACCACGCCACTGTCAAAAGATATGGAACACTGCTTGAAAATAGTGGGGGAGGAGGGAGGTCAGAAAATGCTGCTCCCTACACTGAGAAGACAACACAGTAGTGACTGACACCATGCACAGCACACTGTGTGAAGCAGTTGGTGAGGGCACTGAAGCAAGACCGCCAGGGCCGTATATAGACAGGTGACACATGTATAGCTGCACAGGATAGAAAAATTTTGGGGATGACAAAATTTCGCCATCGAAATTTTTTTAAAATCTGTATTATATTAATGTTAATTGAATACTCATTATTCAGAGTTTCAATTACAGCAACAAACTATAAAATTCAGGTGGTTGTGTTGAAAGCAGTGGAATATCCACAGAAGTGCTTTTTAAGACATAAATTTCAATCCCATATGCCAGGGAAGGGGAGGGGCATAAAATAAATTACTGCACAGGGGCATCACATACCCTAAATACGGCCCTGAAGACTGCCACAGTGACACAGAGGCCTATTCTAACTGCCCTAACTGTGGACACAAAAGAAGCATGCCACCAGCTATGCCTATTGTGTGCAGAACTTGCACAGTCTTCAAGCAGAAGGAGGAAGAAATTGTTCCTACTACTACCCCACAGGTGGCACTGGAAAAACAGAAATGCAGCATTGAGACCACACTACAAAGTAGTTTCCAAAGGCTACCACCAACATAACCAGGACACTGAGAACTCACCACTCACTGAGTAGTGCACATAGAATATGAAGATGTTCAGAGCTTTGGGATACATTGTCCACTATCAGGGAAATTTCCATCATGAATAACCTCCCCACTCTGGTCAGCCACAAGCATTGTAAAATAAGTGGCATCTCTGGGAACTGTCGTTACTGAGGTCACAGGTATGTGAATTCCAGCAAACCAACTTGTGGAGGGGGCTCACAAAGCAGCACACTGCATTGCCTCACATACTTGGACTGACATGTCTATGGCACAGTAGCAAGACACTGCCTACCCATGCACGATCTACCACAGACAATCTGGAAACAGCTACTGCCCATACTACCTGACCCTAACTGGTACATAGGTGTTCTCCCCTTTGCACTCCTTTTAGCACTTTTTTTTTCCTCTTCACTTAATTTCTAATACTTTCCATCCACTACCTGTCTCCCAATTAACTAGTGGTATGAAAAACACCACAGTCCCCTTTCTAATTACTCTTAATAACATACCTTGCAGAGATGATAGCATTGGACACTGTGCTATTGCAAGTGTGAAAGGGGCTCTGGTCTTAAAAAACTTATTTTCAGATTAATAATCCATGAGGAATGGTTGCAACTCACCACAAAGATGATCACTGAGCCACAGATAGGCATGAAGAAAAGACAATCACACTTACACTACTCAATTTTCAGCCACAGCCTTTATCAGAAAAAGAGTGCACACACATAACCTGTGCACACATGAACACCTGACCACCTACTCCAGCAACCATGAAGTATTAGTAGTGAGTAGTTTGACAGTCACATCTGTGATGAAAGAGAAATTTCATAGATTAGCTAAGCTTGGATGCTGAAATAAATGAAATTTTGTGCTGACAAACACTAAAACCTGGATTTCCTGCTTCAGGTAACCCTGCATACTTCCTGTCCAACTAAAATTCTCTAGTGCTGCACACTATTGATATAATGCAACCATTCATGTTCCTTTTTCTCACAGCCTTTACCTGTATTCTTGCCTGGGATGAATATTATTGTGCATCTACACTGAAACTATCATTTGCTTGTCAAGGCATATCTACAGTTATATAAGCACACCATTCCAATACTAAGGCTTAATATTGCACATGGCAAAAAATATGATAAACAAGTAAGATAGAAAGCAAATAGTCAACTGCAGTTTATTGCGAGAATTCTAGAAAACTATAGTTCATTTATATAGGAAAACACATGCAGAAAATTTGTGTGGGTAATTCTTGAGTACTGCTGAAGTATTTGAGGTCCCTATTAGGTAGATTTAATGAGAGACATTGAAGCAGTTAGAGACATGTTGCTAAAGTTATTACCGGTAGAGTTGACCACCATGTAAGTATTATAGAAATGCTCCAGGAAATCAAACTGGAATCCTTGAAGGAAGAAATGTTCTTTCCAATGAAACTCTATCAAAAAAATTTAGAGAACTGGAATTTGCAAAACTGTTCACAATCCTATTGCCACCACCATACATGTCACATATGGATTGCAAGGACTAGGTAAAATTGATCAGTAGAAGATAGTAAAAGGAAAGCTAATGTTTTAAAGTTCACTTTTAAGAACTAATTCATGAAGTAGAATCATCGTCATTTGACCGTCACACAAATACCCAAATAAAGGATGCAGTATCAGACATCCCTGGTGTACAGAAGCAGCTGCAAGAGATGAAGGCAACCAAGGCACCACGTCTGGATCAAAACCCAACTCGATTCAAACAGAGAGTACCCTAATCATCAGTATCATACATAGCTTGCTTTTGCAGCAAGTCTCTGTCCCAAAACTTAATCCCAAATGATTGAAAGAAAGTGCAAGTGACTCCAGTTTATAAGAAAGGTATAAGAATGGACCAAGTGTATTACAGGCCTCAAGACAGAAAAAGCATTCCTCAAGTGAACCTCAACTTACCCTATTCTCACTATATTTTGTGAGCCATGAAATGAAAGGCAACAGGCAGAATGCATATTTATTAATTTCTGAATGGAGTTTGACTGTTAATGAAAAACTTTATTAGCAACAGGTAATATTTGAGCTATTTATCAACTTACAAGCAAAGTACTTAGGCTCGAACAAACAGAAATACATCAAAATTGTATGATAGATAATGTAAAGGTCTCTTATTGCACTAGTGATACTCCTGCATCTGCAAAACTCTGCAGTCACCTATTAGAGGCCTCTGCGTGTGCCATGCCGCATTGCACTTCGACCTGCCGGTACGCCAGTAGTGACGGTACAGTGTGCCTCTGAAGTTGCGTTTTGTGACGTTATTTGTGTGGTGAAGTGTCGCATGGGTCGGCGATTGCTAATCAATCCTGCTGATATAGTGTGACTGGTTGAGGTGAAGTTACGAAGCAACCTTCTTCGTGTAGATGGTATTGGTGTAGAAGATGAAGCATTCGCATGTTACCTATAATCTATTACAGTGTTTCTAATCTATTCTCATATTTATGCACTGTAATAGATACCAGAAAACATGTGAATGATTCTTCTTCTATACCAAAACCGTATTCACGAAGAAGGGCTATTCGGAATTTCATTTCAACCAATTGCAATACATTCGCAGGATTGATTACCAATCACCAACCCATCCGACACTTCACCCCACAAATAACGATACAAAACGCAACTTCAGAGACACACTGCACCGTCACTTACTGGCGTACCGGCAGGTCAAAGTGCAATGTGGCATGGCACACGCAGAGGCCGCTAAAGGGTGACTGCAGAGTTTTGCAGATGCGGGAGTATCACTAGTGCAATAAGGGACCTTTACATTATCTATCATACGATTTTGGTGTACTTCTGTTTGTTCGAGCCTAAGTACTTCCCTTGTTAGTCACCAAAAGAGTTAAGACACACAAAAAAGCTCAAATATTGATGTACCTGTAGCCAATAAAATTTTTAATGTATGTCGACTGTTTGAAAAAAATATATATGGAAACTTACTTTCTGGTTGCACTTCATAGAACCTAGTGTTGCTGTTGCTCCCAACAGCGAGTGTTCACCAGACAGAAGGGTATCATCAGGTGTGCTACAGGGAAGTGTGATTGCCCCTTTATCATCATCTGTCTATATAAATGATCTTGGCTGAGCCATTGACATGCAGCTAAAATAAATCATCAATTCACACCATTTAAATTTTCGGCTACAGTCTTCATAAATAAAAAAAGAAACACACACATTCCAACCTGGACTTTTCACTTTTATATAAATGGGCTGATGGACCAAGTGAGTATCTGTTTGCTGATATTGTCATGATGGACAGGAAAATGTCATCATTGAATGCAAAATGACTTGGCGAAATTTGGTGTGATGAATGGAAACTAACTATAAATGTAAAAAAATGTAAGGTGATGCCAATGAGTAAAAACAATGCCTTAATTTCGAATGCAGCATTAGTGTTGTGCTGCTTTACACCACCATGTCAAATATGTAGCTGTAACAATGAAGAACAATAAGAAATAGAACAAGCATATAAGGACAATTTTGGGGAGGTCAGATGGCTGACTTTGGTTTATTAGGAGAATTTTGGGAAAATAAAATCAGTTTGAGAGGGGAGAGGGGTGTAGAATGCAGGAGTAGGTGTAATAATGAATAAGAACTACGAATGTGGGTGCATTATTACGAACAGCATAGTGAATGAATTATTGATTATTGTTCTAAAGATACAACATGAAGCCAACACGGACCACAGTACCACAACTTTATTTGCCAAATAGCTATGCCAATGATGAGGGGATTGAAAAAATGTATGACAAAATACGTTATTCAGACAGTTAACCCTTTCACTGTGGCATTGGGAAAGCTTATGCAACACCCATATACAGTGCCAGAAATGTATTTTCTCACAGTCAAAGTTCTTTTCCACTGTGTCATCGGTGAAAGTGGTCTTATGCACACTCGATTTTTAATTTTTTTTCTTCTTGTCAAAAGAAAGACATTAAACTCACGGGTGGCTTTATATAACATAGTATTATTATTATTATTATTATTATTATTATTTATTTTATTTTATTTTTTTACAAAAATATTTATTTAGAATTTCTACAACCAATGAAGTTTCGAAAAGAATCAATAATACACAGACAGACAGTGCACTCTGTACTTTGATATCACATGTCCTTTCTTTCTTAGCTAAGACAAGTATTAGAACACAGAGTAATAATTATTTTCTAGTTTTAGAAAAAAAATTACTTAGACTTTCTGCAACATATGATACTTTTGAAAACAACTAATAATACACAAACCGACATTGCACTATGTACATTGATATCTTGTGTGTCCTCTCCTTATTTGAGTCAGCTTGGAACATGCACAACAATCTCTGAGGGTTTTGTTTTCCTCCAGGTACGGGTGGAACTACCTGTGCAAAGTGACGGGCTGTCAGTCTCTTAGGCTAGTCAACAGAAGAAAACCTAATTATTATTTTTCCCCCTCGATTCATTGCCGTACATCTTTTGGATGAAACTCACTGTTTACCCAGTGAAACATTTCTACTGTTTGTTCCGTGGGTGGTGACAGCACATAGCTGCAGGTGGCATTGGCAGCATCTGAATTGTCATGTAAAAGAGCATCATCATAACATTTACATTGCTGTCTATATAATTGAAAGTACAGTCTTCACTTTCCAAGGTGCTAAATAACTCATTTAAAATTAATACTTCTCTTCCATTGAGACTAACGTTAATACAAAGATGCCATTCTGCGTACTGTAGCCAGTGAACAACAAAGAACGAAGCAGAACAACAACGCCATTGTTAAGATTAGAGTGGTATAACCAATCCTAACAAAGAAGGGTACTTATCAAGGCAAAGAAAGACAACAAACCTTAAAAAAACAGGTGCTGCATATGAAAATGGAAGGGTGGCAATTACCACCCGTATATACAAGGGCATATCAGTGAAAGGGTTAAGAGTGATTGTGATGAACTGGAACTTGCAATAGCAGCTTTATCTGCTGGTAGGACCACCGTGTGAGGATCTCCTCATAATGTGTAGTGAGGCCCTTTCCATGGTGGAAATGTTGAAGAGGAAGAAAGGTGAGCACCCTCAACATCAAGAGGACAAGGTGGTTTTCAAGTCGAGAGCTTTCCTTCCATATGTCACAAACTTTTCATCAAAATTAGGCGAATTTTAAGAAAACATCAAGTTAAAGTCATCTTCCGGTCACTTGTGAAGATTAGTGCACTTCTCGGCTCGGTTAAGGATGATCTGGGATTGAGGAAAGCTGGAATTTACAGAATACCTTGCCAGTGTGGCAAAGCTTACACTGGTCAGAAAGTCTATTGCAGCCCAGTAAGTCGGCCATAGCCGAGCAATGTATTACCACAGGATACTTCTTTCACCTCTGGCAGTATTGCCCATGTGATAAATACCGAGTAGCACCGTGGTTCGGAACCTACGTTAAACTGTAGGTCCCCCTATAACTGGCTGGGTAAGTCAGTTTCCAAGGTCGGAGGAAGGCAACGGCATACCACCTCCAAACAGGACCATGCCTAGAAAAGCACTGTGGTTTTCAAACCAATCTTCGGATTGTTGACTGCTTTACTTTTTTTACTCAATGGATTACTCCACCACTGAAATCTTGGCCACAATGAGATCTCTTTTTGAGAGTCATTAATCAAACAAACTGTGGAAATCTGTTTAGCTCATGGGACCTGGTGATTTCTTTAATATCATCTGAGAGGAAACATTTTATTTAGGACGGCACTTCTAGCGACAATTAAAAATTTTATAAGTCTGACAATTAATGGACTGAGTGTGCATTTCAACAGAGGGCAAACGTGTACTGTAATTCCACCTTATGCAGTATGTGCACGTTCCGACAAATGACAGACAGTTTAAATTTCCTGCAGACGCACGCGTGCTACTTGTGGACTGTTTTTGCAGAGGGTGGTAAATTTAAAGAGGGCACACTTGTGGTGGCCACTGATGCGGATGCACCTCCGTGCCAGTTTTTGCTATAAAGGCGGGGTCGAGAACTAACAATCTCCAGTGGTACGCACTCACCTGAAGATGGCAGAATGGTTGTCAGCCAAAATATTGTGGCAAGAAGTCAAAAGAATCCGGCTGAAATCCCAAAACTTTATAGAACACCAAGGTGATACAACTTATCTTAGAAGATGGGTTTAAGAAAAAAAATAAACTTTTTAGATATTGTAGATTTGGAAAAAAGTTTGGACAACAATGGCTGGAATACACTAACTTGTACAAAAGATAGAAATTATAAGAGTTGAAGGGCATGAAGGGACGCAGTGGTTGGGAGAGGTAAGACTGGGTTGCAGCCAATGTTATTCAATCTGTACATTGAATATGGTATGAAGGAATGTAAGGAGAAATTTGGAAAAGGAATTGAAAGTTCAGGGAGAAGACATAAAAAAATTGTAATTTTGCCAGAGACAGCAGAGGACCTGGGAAGAGGGCTCACATAGAGGAATAAAAGACTCCATTTTCCCATCGCTCTCTTTGGGAGTGGAACAGCAGCACTGTATGTATGTAGATGTAGATATAAAAGGAAGACCATGACTGAGTAATATTCACTGTTAAGAATTTTGACTGACTACCCAAATGGGAAAAATCAAGGAATGGTTCCTTAGAGTAACTGAAGACTTCAAGACACGAACCTAAGCACCGTCAATGTTGTTACTGGATGGAATGCTTATAACAAATACCTGCAAAACCAAAACTGCATAATTGTTACAATTGTGGCAAGTTCCAAACAACCCAGGAGGAGGAGGGGGGGGGGGGACACAACACACACGGGGAGAGAGAGAGAGAGAGAGAGAGAGAGAGAGAGAGAGAGAGAGAGAGAGAGAGAAATTGCTCTGCTCAGTTCCTCAGCAACTGATCATAAATTGATACCATACCCTCCTCAGCTAATCTAGCCATACTTACCTGTTCTATTTGTATACATTTAAGTTGCTTCTTTTTATCTATTGTTCACTATTGGGCACATCAACTAACTTGTGTAGAAGGTACAATTTGTATGAAACAAAAATTTTTGTTAACAGATCCTACAGTCCAGAACAGATCACTACACTGTCATTCAAAAATGATGCCATAGAACATCTAAATAGAAGGTTACACTTGTATCCTGCGTGAATTCAAGTGCAGCCTTTTATGGTGAGTTTACAATTCGGCAATATTTCAATAAATAAAATGAGACACTTCAACTGTTTTATGTTTAATATATCTAACTCATTACAGTGTGTAGCAAAAGATCTACAAAAACATGAAATGCCACATCTTTTTTTGCACCTTGTTTAAAAAGTAAACAGGTTTCATCACACAAGGCAACATAGGTATTATTTTTAAAACAGTCTCTACCATGTAATCTGAAACATCACACAAACAAAAAAATGTATGCACAATTAAATCAATAATGATAATGATAACAATAGTACTAACTAAAATGAGCTCAATTCATGTATCAAATTACAGTATCTGTTTTTTTTCTTTTATGAATACCAAATCTTTAAATGGAATGTCTAAAAGAGGTTTTTTCATAAATAATATGAAGACCGGTATTTTGAAGTAGAACACTTGTGCTGAAGCAATTTTTCGGTGTATGTTATGAAAAAAGTCATTTTATTTTCTCTAAATTAAAAATTTTGTATAACTGTGTCTTGCACAATACCAAATTAAAAATGGTACAGTGCTAGTCACGACTTTTTCCAACAGGAAATGTTGCAATTGGTCTTTGTAAGTTTTATTCCATCATTTATGACTAGCTTTAAAAATAATGAAGAATCTGTCTGCTGATGCAGAGCCCTGTATATCCCTAGTAAATCTTTCTGTTACATTGTTAACATTGTATAAAGACAGTGTTTTCTATGCAAGCTGATAGCACAAATTTTTATTCCTTTCGCACACAATGATTACAAGAATAAATTCTGTCCTTCAACTTTCTTACCATTCTGAAAGGTTACAGGCATTTCCCCCATGGGAATATTTATTCTTCCATCACCAAAGGCGAGAACTTATTGCACTGTTAGCAGTAGTTCAGAATTTTCCTGAG
The DNA here is from genome assembly GCA_026315105.1 of Locusta migratoria. Taxonomy (NCBI): domain Eukaryota; kingdom Metazoa; phylum Arthropoda; class Insecta; order Orthoptera; family Acrididae; genus Locusta; species Locusta migratoria. The sequence continues at coordinate 76,879,810 of CM048746.1, read as the reverse complement.
GGAGGCATATACACATTAACATACATATTTTTTACATTTACTTGAATATTACTGTAACAACTTTTCAAACATCTTTGTACCATAACTAAATATTAGGCACTAATTAAAAAGTGTTATAAGTGAACAATATAGTAAGGAAAAATTTATCAGTCTAAAATTTAACTGTGATTATCTTCCTGAATGTGTTCAAAGTTGTTGGGCATGTACAGGTCTGATGCTTCTTAACATTTCATTTGAAATGTGCATTGGTTTGACTGAAAAGTACAAATCTTCATACATCAGCAGAGAGATTCAACACAGATGTTCTGGCTGTATCACATAAGAAAAGCTTGACAAATATTTTGTCAACTGTAAAGTCAGCGATAACAGAAAATTCACAAATTCAACCGCAGTTAGAAGTGGTTGTAATGCTGAGGGAAGCTTTCAGGCACGTTTCTGTATTCTTTCTAGTCACTGATTGCCACCAGCTGCTTTCATGTGCTGAAATAATTCAATGACTCAAGGAAAACTTAATGGTTAAAAAATTGTTGCCACAACATAGATGACATTGCAAAATTTCATCATTGTTTTGGAAGAGAACCACTTTCTACTGCCAGGCCCTTAAATATAATACATACTTTTTTTCCATTTCACGAGTGATCTAGTTCTTTCCAAGTTTATTACTTTTTTGCATTTTTCCTTTTTTGTAAAGAGAGAAGTTGGGACTGTGATTAAACAACCAATTGACAACAAAGTCATTACGCATTTTAGGATTCGAGAAGGAAATCAGCATGCAGCCATGTTCTTTCAAAGGGACTATCTCAGAATTTGTCTCAAACAGTTAAAGGAAATCACGAATCTAGGTGGCCGGAATGGTATTTACACTGTAATCATTTCAAATTCCTTTGTTGATCCAATATCCTTTACCATATATTAAAATTTATTACAGCTTATTGCAGCAAGATTGTGGAACAGGTGGCACATTACTTCCAGAACCCCATCAAGTGTTCCTTCTGTTAGACTTAGTTCTTTTTTAATTTGATTCTTATCCCTGGTCACTTTTAGCACATTATCAGGGGCAACAGAAGTGAACTGATGTGGAGACTATCTGCTGCTGGCTAACAATACATATTTGTTGACAGCCATAATCAGCAGTATCAGAGCATCAATGGGGACAGAATAGTTAAAAAAAAACTTGTTGTACACCAATAAAACAAAACTAACATAGATCATTGTGGAAAATGACTACAGAAGAGCCTGACCATATACAATAACTGAATTCTGTATCTGGCACTGCATAACTCGTTACAGCAAACTGAGCAGAGAGAGAAAAATTATTGCAAAGCAATAACAAGGAATAGAAAGATGACCTCAAGGAAAGGGGAGGATTGTTCTTCAGCTAAATTGTCCACAAGTGATTCTGAGCATATACTCCCATAAAAATATTTAACCTGTGATGGACTAAAGTATTCTGTAGTTGTACCAAATAGCAAATTGTTTTTAAATTATAACAACAAGGCACGTTACACGTAACTTGGTCTTTCAGCACAGATGTACTATTCTTCTCATTATTAACTACTCCTCTCTGACACAAGATGAAGTAGCGGTACCTTCAGGGTCATCCAGAAACTTTATCCACATATTATTGACAGTCAAATACCAGAGTCAGAGTTGTTCTAAATGCAGTTGTGCTGTGAAAAGCTGCAAATTGATGGTAATGCAAGCTTCATTTAAGAAATTATTGATTTCTTATTTTTGCAGTAACAGTAAAAAATTGAAATTACTACATATCATGTCAGTTGTTCTCTTAGTTTACTGCCTTTTTTTTTTTTTTGTGCACATTTTCTAAATATTACAACTTCGCTGATGGTATTTCATCTGCTGCTCCCCTTGCATCAATGTCTGATGTCTTTAAATAGATCATTTGAGCTCTGTTGTTCATTCTTTCCGAAATTTTATATCACTTCAAGGCATATTTCCTTTGATACAGTCTTCTAATTTTTCAGTTCTCTCTCTACAACTCTTGAGTGAACTGAAAAAAACCTGACTAACTGCAAAGTCATTGTGAAACTGACAGTGTAAACTTACTTTGGCATGATAAGCAGCAATCAAGAAATTTGAAAAGTGACAACACAAAATGACTTTTTTATGTTATGAGTTCTGCAATGTAAACACAATGTGTTTTTAAAAGCTTCCTTCAGTAAACTGCAAATACATTTCTTAGGAATTTTAAATAGAAATGATTTATTGTGACAGAATTACAACAACAAAAATTTATTCCTTAAAGCTGCTATATACTCATTTTTTATTACACGTTTGAGAAATATAAATGACAAAACCAGAAAACTGAACACAACCGTAACTGTCTTCAAACAAAGTTTTATACAATATTGTGTAATACAACCAGAAACATGTACATGAAAGTTACATTTAAATACAGTTGCAGTCATTTTGTAACATAAATAAATAAACATAAAATTACACAGATAATTAGTTAAGAGATCAAGTGTGCTTAAAGAAAATAAATTGAGCCTGTGTTTTCAGCATTAGCCTTACACACCACAAAAAATACGAGATGAGAAATTAAATCAGAAATAAAAAAGATTGTCAGGCCTAGTCATGAAATTTATAATATTTAGTATCAGCAGTCATTCCAACAGCCTATCCTTTTCATTTCTTCACATCAGACAGAGAAAGAAATTTTTTGCAACTTATCACAGATACCTTTATGTTGGGTTTTCATGGTGAATGTGATCATAAGAATACTCTTCTTTTTTTTTTTTTTTTTTTTTTTGTTTTTTTACATTTGCGCGCGCGCACACACACATACACACGTGTATATATATATATATGTAGACACTTTAAAAATTCTTTCTGCTTTAATAAATCAATCTACCAAAATATGGAAACAACTATAGAAAAATTATTGCAACTTTTGGAACAACAGGCAGGCGTTTCATGTGTGTCTTGTCACCAAGCATCAAGAACCATATTTCCAGTTATGATTAAAAAAAAAAAAAAACCATGGAGAAGGTAAAAGTTTTAACAATAACACAATATAATGTTTTGAATAGTTAGCTGACTTGTATAAATATCAAAGAGGACAAAATAGACTAAACTGATCACATTAATTTTAGAGAATTACAAATTGATACTAATAACAGATTAAATTACTGACAAATGCAGTTATATGACTGAATCTTAAACAAATTAATTTTTATTGCTGAACATAAACACAAGTCAATTCAGGCCACATTTACAGTAAGTAATCAGACAAAACGAACGACAAATATGGCACAGAACACAAACACAGTGGAAAATTCTCGCTGTATTGTATGTGACAACACTTAAACAAACAGTGCTGTAATGTATCTCGTACTGCATAGAGCACACAACACAAACTCCTCACCAACAGTGGCAGTGATCACACTTTGTGGAAGAGATGTACCATTATTAAGACACTATTTTATTAAAAAGAAACACAGCTAAATAATGACAAATCATTAGCAGTGTCTGGCAGCTTTTTGGCAGTGATACGTTGATTGAAAGTATTTCTGTGTTACTTTTAACATCCGAAGTCCTTTAATTTCACAATTATAAGTTAACTATTAAATGCACATGTACTTGCATTTGCACACATTATAAAATTGATTGTTATTACAAAAACTACTCAGCCATCTATACAAAGTTTCATTTAAAATTTAAATAAAGAAACAGAATATTAATTCCCGATAACTATGCTACACAGAACAGATGTCAGACAGCTTGAGTCCAAATATTCTGTTTCAGTCATAACTTCATATAACACTTATGTACACTTTTCAGCTAATTTACTACAGAATGTAGCCAGCATTCACAGTCACTCGGAATCATTTTGGCGTCTTGTCAGTTCGAGTGACCGCATTTCTGAACACACGATCTGAGTAACCGTACGGGAAATTAAAGGTACGAGCAAAATAATATAACTAAAATTAATTACATAAAGATTCATTTACTTCTATATATACAATTCAATCACATTTGGCAGTGCTACTGTTCAGCTGGTTGATTCCTGCTTTCCTTCTTTTCCAAAGGGGAGGAGGTGTAGGGTGGAGAAATCTCCACTCTCAGAAAGATAACTAATTTATCAATGGTTTATTCACATTCAAAACAGAGATCCCTCTACTGTTTTTGCTAACTACTACTTATTCTCAACCCATTTCCAACTATATACATGACATTAACCTATACATCTGAAAATGCAGTCCATCTGTAATTATTAACACTACTAGAACAGGAACAAATTGTCTGAAATGGTTTTGCATAAATGCGACCTTTTTTCCTACTGTACAATGTCTTTTAAGGGACATAGGAGGAGGGGGTGAGAGAACAGATAAATGCTGCAAAATGCTACAACTTAACCATCAATGCTATATCACTATGTAATACTGATGGTGTGCAGTATGGCTTTATACTGAATTCTGCAAGTAATTTTAACCAAAAATTTTAGTGTAACAATATTTATTGTGTAGCAAACATAAGATCATGCTTTGGCCTAAAAAAATTAAAAAAAAAAAGGAGAGAAAGCTACTGTTCAGTAACAAAATGCTATTATTACCGATGGCCCCATTCACACAGTGCTTCCCTCAACTTTTCATTACACTCGGACTCCCTTTTAGTTTCACAGATTATTTTACTTTGGATTTGTAGGGCATTTGAGTTTTTCCTCCACCCCCTTCTTTTTTACAATGTACACGATTCAGTGCAAGAGATCATAAGACTACCATTCGACATGAGCCGAAGTAGCTCCTCCTTATGCCTGTCGATTTCCTCCTAATCTTCACACATTCTGAATGAAGGTTATCACTCATTTTCAATAATTTCATTAAATCTGTGGTTCTGAAATTATCTTACAAATAAACCACATGGGAACTATTTCTTCTAAAAGAAGATACCCGTAACATTTGCAACAGGCAACCATTACAGAGACAACGTAAATAGAACATGTACACAAGAAGAAAGGTGACAAGGGGAAAAATAGCAGTATGAGGTAGAAGGAAATCAGCAAGCAAGTGTCTCCAATACTTAATCAGTTTCTTAATTACACTAACAGTCCAACAGTTCACTTCTGCTTCCACGACAGGCACAGCAAATTACAGTCGGTCTAACAATGTAATAAACGGTCATCACGTTGTCTTCATCTGCTTGCGGCGGTTCTTCCGAGAAGAATTAGGTTTCGAGAAGAGGACCGTATGCAACGACTCCAGCGAAGAACTTGGTAACCCGGGAATTGGAACTGTCCTCGAAGGCAGCGCATCTGCTTCTGGCACCCACTCATCCGGAATGCTGAAATGTACACAGACAGACATTACAAAACAGTCACAGGTAACGAAAATACAAAGATGGCCCTACAACAACTGGTGATTCAACAACCAGTGATTTATGTATGGGACATCTGCTGTGCAGCAGGGGTGCCACAATGAAACAGCATCCACCAGATGAAATAAATATACAATTCACTTACTAAATCCAGAAAAGATTATTATATTGATATCTGCAGTAAGAAAACAAAAGAATTACTGATGTAAACAAATAGCTGTGGATAAATGATGGCGATCATCATCGATTCGAAGAAGCGAAATATTTGTGCACAACCAGATTCTCTTCCTCCCCAACCCCACCCTGCCCCCTTCCATGGCATCAGTGACTTTAGTCCCTTCAAAAGCTTCAAACAATAGATAATCACCAATAATACAAATTCCTGAATAAATCAACAAGAGAGAGATAACCAACTACCTATAGCAGATCAATGCATGGAACACACACACACACACACACACACACACACACACACACACACACACACACACACACACACACATATATATATACACACTACTAGAATAAAAAGGTACACACGCACAACCACACAAACATCCAAATGCATACTCCCACAACCAAGGCAAGATTGATTCACTGTAGTTGAGTGGTTGCCTTTTTCCTGTCCCCTACCCCCTTCTTATATTATGTGTATTAAGATATAAGATAAAATATGATTTTCCTCCCCTAACTAATAGTGTCTCTCTTTTAGTTATGGATCCACACTTTTTACATTAAAATGTGGCCCTATGCTGCAGTTAAAGATAAAAGCTCATCCTTGCCAATTGTAGAAACTACCATCATTACACAATTTACCAACATTATGAATTTCACTTGTCAAAGATCTACAGATAATGAAAGAATAACCAAAGGTGTTGTAGAAACCTATCCATTCTCCTACAGCTCAAAGTATGAAATTATTTAAAAATAATTTATAAATTTAAATTCTCATTATGAAAACCTTATCTGTTTTATTACAGATTCATTAAAAATATTCAAATATGATCTTTTTGTCATTTTTTGACATCAACACTACTTCTTACTAGTAAGTATAACTGATTATGCACTACAAACAATTTCGAAGAACACAAAAGCAAAGGGAGACACTGAAATAGTGTTTTTAATTCAGTATTTTGCATCCAAGAGCACAGCGATGCCTGAAAAGAGCTTAACAACCACCTTGGCAAAGGGCATATTAGCATTTGTCACTTTTTTTGTTCATGAACTTGAACAATTGCCCATTTCTTAATCTTTATCAATGGCAATTTCAAAACAATCATTATGCTTGCCCGCGAAAGGCAAAGGTCCCAGGTTCGAGTCCCGGTTCCGGCAGACAATTTTAATCTGCCAGGAAGTTTCAATCATTATGTTTCGTCCTAACATGCTACATATAGTTTTTCATTGATCTGGAAGAAACTAGAAACTACTACAAAAATGTTTCAGAGAGAGAGAGAGAGAGAGAGAGAGAGAGAGAGAGAGAGAGAGAGAGAGAGAGAGAGAGAGAGAGAGAAGAAGAAGAAGAAGAAGAAGAAGAATCAGAAGAAGAAGAAGAAGAAGAAAGCACCACAGTGAAACCTTGCTTTTAAGTTCCCCCACCATTTATAACATGTTTTGTCAGTCCTGCCTAACTTTCTATGTTCACAATCTTAATTCGCCCCTAATTTTTTCTTTAACATATTTACACTTTTCCTGCATTTTACATGTTTGAAACCATGTTCATGAAGAAAAAAATTATGTAATTGACATTAACTGACACTGGCATGGCTTTCACCTTTAGTATAGTGTGCATAAATTTTATGCAGTCAAGTCTCTTGACACTTTGCATTTACTCTAACATATTTCGTGTTTTGTTATTTGTAGTAAGATTGTCAGCCTAGCTTTATTTATGCAACTGGTAGTTTTTCATGCTTTGCATGATGTGTTTCAAGAATTTATTCTTATTGTCAAATGCAAATTTTTAACTCAGTACTTTTTGTGAAGTTCTATAAACAGTGAGACTGGTGGTTTGCTTGTGCATGTTTTTCTGCACATTGAAGCGGGCACAGTATATTACAACCTAAAAAAAAACATGATTATATTGTTAGATTAGATTAGATTGGTACTTGTTCCATAGATCATGAATACGGCACTTCATAATGATGTCGAATGTGTCAGGTTAATAAAAAGTGTTTATACAAGATATTACATTATACAAAATATTCCATTACAAACTTTTTTATTTACTAATTTATATCTAAAAATGGAATCGAATAAGTAGAAGTAGTTGCCATTCGGAAATTCTTTAAATTTAGTTTTAAATGCTAATTGGCTATGTGTCAGAGTTGATGATATTTGGTAAGTGATCAAAGACTTTTGGGGCAGCGTAATTCGCCCCTCTCTGTGCCAAAGTTAGATTTAACCTTGGGTAGTGTAGATCAACCTTTCTTGTAGAGTTGTAGCTATGCACATTGCTATTACTTTTGAATTAATAACAAATTTCATAAGTGAATGTATTTATTTACTGAAGCTACTGTGGAGATACCTAAACAAGTGTGTGGAGGATGATCTTGGATGTGCTCCAGCAATTATTCTAATAACACACTTATGTGCAATGAATACTTTTTTACCCAACGATGAATTACCCCAGAATATAATACCATATGAAAGCAGAGAATGAAAATAGGCATAGTAAGCTAGTTTACCGAGATGTGTATCACCAAAATTTGCAATGGCCCTAATAGCTTAAGTAGCTGAGCTGAAATGTTTCAGTAGAGCTTTAATGTGTTCTTCCTCCTCCCCCCCCCCCCCCCCAGTTCAACCCCTCATCAATGCATACACCTAAAAATCTTGAATATTCTACCTAGGCTACAAATTTCTGATCAATGTCTACATTTATTAATGGTGTCATTCTATTTACTGTATGGAACTGTATATACTGTATTTTATCAAAATTTAAAAATAGTCCATTTGCAGAGAACCACTTAATGATTTTCTAAAAGATGTCTTTTACAATTTCATAGTTCTTGTCTGTCAGGTGGGATAACTACACTTGTATCATAAACAAGAAGAATGAGCTTTGCATCTTCGTGAATATAGACTGGCAAGTCATTGATATAGCAACAAGACCGAACCTTGTGGTACCCCATTCTTCATTGTTCTCCAGTTTGAGGAATCAGCTGATTTTTGCGTATTAAGTGAACTACTTATTCCAACTTTCTGCACTCTTCCTGTTACGTATGATGAAAAACCATTTGTGCACAGTCCCACTATGAGGCGTCAACCTTGTGCAAATGTCAGAAAAATACTTATGCACATATTTGCACTCCAGGACACGAATAAATGCTCAAATATCATTTCGTGAAACATAAAAAAATACAAAAGTAAAGAACTTGTGCAGTTTCACGGCATAAATAATGAATGCCAGTTAAAGGCTTGCTGACAAAGTTGATCATGATGAATGAAATTAGGTCAAAAATTTCTACTTCCTATAAAGTTACCAGTATCAGTTCCGCCTGGCACGTAAAAATAGTACAAAATTCAGATAACCTTTATTACATGAAAAACAAACTTCCTTGCGAGTATTTTGATGCTTATTATGTACATATATCACAAACTACGAAAATGCAAGGGTGATCCAGTAAGCATATTTTATCGTTTAAAACATTAATTCCTGCAATTTACATTTACCCGCAATTTAAACCATTTTCCTGAAGTCCCTTGAAAAGTGGAAAAAATAAATAAAATAGAAACGGGGTTCTACTGGATTTTAAAAACAGAGTGGGTGACCATTACTTACCTCAACTCAGTACCACTGACAGTAACACACAGAAGTCAAAAAAGTCGAATTTAATTCAAAAAGCTTCCAATGTGTATTTTTGTCTTTTGTGTGTTACTTTCAGTGATACTGAATTGAGGTAACTACTGGCCAGCCACTGTCTTTTTGAAAGACATTCAGTTTTTTTGTAGTTTTAATTTTCTACAATGTACTCATTTTATATCTCTTGGAACACTGAAAAATGCAAATATGTAATTATGTATAAAAAATAGAGATGGTTTAACTTACCAAAAGCATAGGCTCGTTGACAGATACACAAATAAAAACGAACACAAACACACAAATTCAAGCTTTCGCAGCCGTTCGTTGCTTCATCAGAAAAGAAGAAGGAAGGAGAGGGGGGGAAAAAGGAAAAGATGCAGGTTTTAAGGGAGTGAATGAGGAATCATTCCAATCCTGGGAGTGGAAGGACTTACCTTAGGTGGAAAAAAGGAAAGGTAAACAAACACATCTACACACATATACACGCAAACACACCAAGGCAGACATTTGTAAAAGGCTTTTTACAAATGTCTGCCTTGGTGTGTGTGTGTGTGTGTTTTACCTTTCCTTTTCTCCCCTGAGGTAAGTCCTTCCACTTCCAGGATTGTAATGACTCCTCATCCACTCCCTTGAAACACGCATCCTTTTTCCCCTCCTTCCTTCCTGTTTTCATGATGAAGCAACAAACGGTTGTGAAAGCTTGATTTTGGTGTTTGTGTTTGTCTTTATTTGTGTATCTATCAATGAGCCTATGGTTTTGACAAGTTAAACCATTTTTTAAACATATTTTTCCTACCAGGAATGTTTCCCTCTATAATATTCAAATATGTAATTAGTTACACAATTCCTCACATTTTGAAAATTTCTGAAGAAAATAAAATTATTAGTGTTGTACTTTGTATAAAATATCTCACTAATAAAAACTGTGTGAGAAACAATCTGCACAAATATTTGCCTTTCCAGTGTAGTGGAAGTGGAGAGAAGGAAATAAAGAAAGAAAACATTTCACCTACTACACAATTGAAGACAAACTGAAAGAACAAAAGTGAGTGTAAAGCCTCTAAAACCAAAACATACTGTTGCTTGTACTCTTACATAATGTTTCTACACATGTACCACAGAATTCTTTGATACACAAATGTAATTAGGGCTGCTAGCCCACCACTTAAAACTTTCTACTAAAGTAATAAAAATTTTACTGACTTACTTTTAGTGATACACGAAAGATCAATTCTAGTCACAAATTTGAACAGGAAGTTCACAAAAATGTTTGAATAGTGTCCACAACTGAACTACAGGCAAAACTATGTTGAAGAAAACAGGCATACTGTATAGCTATTTGTAATGTAATTATACTTATAAACCAACATATAATTTGTGGCACAATAAAGTAATAGCTATACTGAACTACTTCCTCAACTATAAGAGGAGCACACCAAAGTCTCCAATCTAATTTATTCCACACCAAAGAAAAAGAAACCATACAGATGGCAAGCATAAGCATTTCCCCATTCACAACACACACAAGCAACCCTGCAGCACAGGAAAGGAAGGAAGGAAGGATTCGGAATTTGTGCCAAAAGTGAAACAGGTTATTCAAGGATCAGTTAATAGTGACTGTGTACAGTAATACAGATTTAAGGCAACAGTGAAAAAAATAAATAAAAAGAAAACTTGCTATTGCTATATTAGTTCCTGCATCCCGTTCTTCCTCCTTTGATGTCCCATACACATTTACTCCTGCATATACCGTGTACAATGAACCCTCTGTCAGTTACTGCACCACATATATTATTTCATTTCAGTCAATATACTAAAATGCTTATGTGCTGACGAATGATTGTGATGTTGAAGCTTAGTATTCAGGCTTACAACTTAAGTCATTATTAATTTGCATGATGAGAAAGTCAAATCTTTTCACAGAAGATTTAAACTCACTGCTATAACAGTTAATGGTTTTAGTTAGTAGTGAAATTGTGTGGACTTTTTAAGCTGACCTACAACTGTTCCTTAAAGAAATAGCTGGGTGATTCAATTATAATAAACTTCATGAGCAACAGTTAAATATTTATTGATTACTTCAGTATTGCCAATCCTCTCAATTTCAGAACATGTATTTTATCATTTCTGTCACACTGGTGATCCATGAGGAATGCACTGAAGATAACTGCAGAGGTTTCATTGTAAGTAACCAGAAAGGAAATGACAAATAATATAATAAGCAAAAATGTTGACAAACTCTGGTACTTGTGCTCACATATTTAAAGATAAGACCTTACCAGATCAGATGACAGACAATAAAAATTCTCAAATTGTGTATAGGAATAAGGAATCAGACAGGAGGCTGCTTTTGAAACACAACCTGGACAGCTGTATCCCATGACACCGGTGCCTGCCTTAAGTTGAAACACAAAACAAATGAGTGATCAGTAAGTTAACAAAATAAGCAAATGACAGAGATGCGCAAGTGTATCACCCGCCACTGCTGTTACCACTCACATGTGTTCCGGGAACCACCTGAGCAGCACTTTCGTCTTGCCGTCGAGCTCCACCCGTCGTGCCAGCACCTGTTAACAAAGTAGCCTTAGGTAAGTCAAGGCAGCCATTTTTATCACGGCAGAATAAAGGATATTCTTGTTATGAATACCTACATACTTTTGTATTAATGTGACCTAATAACAATCTAATGTTGATCATTCAAAGTATTACTGAAATTACTTATTGTTTGTGAAGCTGAAGGGACTTAACTGCAGGGTCATCAGTCCCTAAACTTACAAACTACTTATGAACTAGCTTACAATAAAGACAGCACAAACATCCATGCCCGAGGGGGGGGGGGGGGGAGATTCGAACTCCCAAAGGGGAACGGCGGCCTTGCACATCGTAGAATAGTGCCTCAATGCGCTCAGCTGCTCCGCCATGGCTGAAATTACTTCATTTCCATAAATTTCACAATTATTGATAGAGATATTAATAAATAATTATCTGTTTTCATGGTACTACTACTACCACCACCACCACTGCCTATTTCTTCTTCTTCTTCTTCTTCTTCTTCTTCTTCTTCCTCCTCCTCCTCCTCCTTTATCCTGGATCTACATGAGGTTGGCACTTTGCAATCAAATTTGGCACGGTTTATTTCAACCCTTTAATTACAGCCAACTTCTGTAAAATATCATCATAATCTGCAAAGGTAGACTGCAGTGAAAAATCAGCTGGGAAAGAGATGTCCCCTACAGTGGACTGCACCAGTTCAACAGATGGTACACCTCTTTCCCAGCTGACTTTACAACAGTCCATCATCTGTACAGCCTGATTACAGAGGACTTCTGTAGAAGTGCACTGTAGTTAAAGAGTTATGGGTGGCCAGATGCCCTTCAAGTCATTGCCTTCAACACTCTCCCTTGTCTTGTTTGGTGTTATTCAATAGTATAATGCAAGTTAGTTTCCAACTCACCACAAAGACATTCATTAAGCCACAATGTGCATAAACACACAATATAGGTTTTGGCCACAGAGTTCATCAAAGAAAGACACATATGCTAAACTGACATTTGTGCACACACACTGTGATGATACTGCTGGCCCTCTCATCTCAATGTTATCCTACGATTCCGTCTGCATCGAACCCGGAATTGAGTGGTTCAATAGTGATACATGTTGCATGTGAAGTTAGTTAAAAATGAAATAGCCAGCCTAGGAATCAGTGTAGGACAGTGTCTCGGTGATACTGTTATTAAAACAAGTGATAGATTTCATTAATTAAGAGATTTGTTTAGATGCTTTCCAGAGAGTTCTATAAACAATAGTTTTGTCATTGTACATTATTTCAAGAACTAGCTAGACGAATTTTATAAACTCTATGTAAATGAAAATAAATAGCATTGTATATATGTTAGGCTCATAAACAAGTTGTGTTGACCAGTTAATTGTGTTAATTAATGTAATAGTCGAGATTTACATATTATGATTCGTTGTATAAATGGACTGAGGTGAGATTTTAAACCTAGTTTCAGAATTGCCAATATATTTGATAGTTCAATATATGTTAGGCACTCTAAAACACAGACATGAAATGTTTTACTTGTGTGTTTGGTAATTGTAAATTAATATATTCAATTGTTATGAACAATGCATAATGTAATGTCATTATTGTCGATGTTATATATATTTGCCTCACCGCGTTGCGTGGGGGAGGTCCAGTTTCGGCGATTCTGAAGTGCTCTGGAATCTATGTCACTCTGTGTTCTAAAATGGAAGTACTATCATCTAAGTTCTGTTGCATTGTATACGTTTTGAAGTTGTAATGTTTTGGTGGAGAAGAAGTTTGATTCAAATTAAAGAAGAAGTGAAAAAATTTTACATACGGGTATTTATTTCTACCACGATGCCCCAGGTGAATAATTTTGCAGAGAGCAGAACCCCTACACAGCGTAATGTTGAAAAGCTAAGTATCTTGTTTGGAAGTGGTAGAATGAACTGTAATTACTTAAGAATCTAGTAAACATTACAACACACACACACACACACACACACACACTTATTCCTCCCCCCTCCCAACTCCATTCCTAAACTTCCTATCTTCTCACCCATCTAGTACTTACAAGCTTCTGTAAAGCTACACTGTACCCACTCCACCACTGTCTTAGCTTTTTTCCCGTTCAACCCCTTCCTCCCAACAGTGCATGACTCTGACTCTAACACACAGACATGACGGGTGAGTACCTGCAAAGTGGGCCTGTGTGGTGTATGAATGAGAGTGTGTGTCTTTTATGATAAAGATTGTGGTCCAAAGCGAAGTTGTGTGTGTATATTAGAGCCGGTCAATCCGGCCGCCACTCCCACTCATTTCCACGTGATCAACGCGTCTGCCTAGTAAGCAGGAGATCCCGGGTTCGAATCCCTGCCGGGCGCAAAATTTCATTCACCCCACTTGGGTAGTACAGTGAAATCATAACTGATCGCAAATTGCGATTTATTTTACTAAAAATATGTTGTAACTTAAGAAGAAAAATATTAGAAGAGAGATATAATGGTGGTTAATTTTTTAAGTAGCTACTCTCTCTCTCTCTCTCTCTCTCTCTCTCTCTCTCTCTGTGTGTGTGTGTGTGTGTGTGTGTGTGTGTGTGTGTTCATAATGGGGTGGCTTCACTACAGAAAAACTGTCACAACCGCAGTTCTAACACTATGGTGTAAAATGTTACCCAGCTTCAAATGCAACAAGCCGTAGAGATCTTATTAATCGAGTGCTGTATGGCAACCGGTATTATGAGAAGTATGTGTGTTTCACCCTGTTTCACTTAAGTTGTTGCCATTAGTTTTCAGTGTGCAGTCAACATTGAAAAACACTACAGATTGTTGTCATTACCCAGTGAAAGTTTTGAATTGCTTTGTACCTGCATTAATTTGTGTAGAACAATGCAGAGAAAATTTATAGTTTTAAATCAATTGTACAAAAAGATTCTGAAACTTGAGGAGAGATCATAATTAGTGGAAGTAGTACAAGTAACAACAATCCCTATAAAGGTGCCTTCACACTGAAAGCCAACTTCAACAAACAAAAACTTGCAGCAGTTGTCAGTCTAGCAAACTTGAAACAGTTGTGAGTTTGGCAAACTTACAATTGTTGTGAAGTGTTGAAAACAGTTTCAAACTCTAGTAAACATACATTCCTCTGTACAACAGCATTTAATGTTTCTGGTGAGTCCATTCCAGTAAAGAAGGAAAAATTACAAGAATTTCAGGTGGAACTGTGGATAGTGAGAGGAAGAGAAAAAGTGCTCGCACAAATGTACTACAGTACCTCCACTGCAAGGACATAATCACGAAAATTGTTTGAGAATGGGTGACCAAACATTTCAGTTCACTCACATATTTACAAATACTTAAATTCATCATAATCAATGTTTCAGAAAGCCCTATATCTGCGTCAGTGCGAAAATAATGAAACACTGAAGTAGTTAAATGTTTTTTCCATGCTTAGTATAATGTCTTCAGAGAATTTATTTTAATTAAGAGAAGAAAATATTTTCATAGTTCTTTCATATTACGTCTGCATGTGTAGTCACTTTGCCTCATCCACTGCAAAAGTCTTTTTACAGTTTACTACAGTTTGACATTTATTTTGATTTTCTGAAACATCTCATTAAATATCTATATAACTACCCATTCTTCTGGTCAACTCTAAATGCATTGTACTAAGAAATAGGACGAAGCTAACTGGTGCAGGTTTCATTATGGAAATCATGAATACCATTTCTGCCGATAAAAAGCTATTCCAGCACACAGTAAGAGAGGTACCGATACTCGAATCCTACAGTATACCATTTCACTTATTATTCCAGACAAAACCAAATCAAAATATAAATCACTTCAGGAATTAAGTATGCTAGTTTAGAGTACAAATAAGACCATTTATTTCATGTATGCATCACCATAAATTTTTTACTCCATTTAATTTCTTCCCTATTATCCACAGTGAGCCACTTGGAATACCAATGATTGCGGTAGCTTTTCCTATATATGATTCTAGCAGCTTATTTTAGCCACTGTGCTTTGTATTAAGAAATATTTTGTATTATTCATCCTTGAAGTGAATTACGAGCCTAAATGGCACAGCAGACAATGGGATAACATGGCAATGTGCATGCGCAAGTTTCCCAACTCTGCTGTGTTTTTGCTCACTGACAAACTACAAACTCTAGACAAAACTTTCCTCGATTAGTTTTTCAAACTCACAATTTCACACAACTGTTGACAACAGTTGGAAACAAAGTCAAACTGTGAGTTGAAAACAGTTGTCAACCGAGTTTGTTGGAATTGGTTGTTAGTGTGAATGCACCTTAAAAGAAGTGTTAAGAGAATAACAGACACATAAATAGAAACAGATGCTACACTTTCAAGTAGTGTAAAAAAATGTGGAAAGATCAAAAAATTCCATGACAATGTGGTAGAACAACAAATTCTGTTTAGTATACAGACCTTGCTCTGAAGTAAAACAGCATTTGCCGGAGCTGTTTCAACATTTCCACGAGTTATCTTCTCAGTTACATCCAGAAGCCGATGCTGTAGACCCTCCATGATACCAGAGTCAAAATAGTCAAACATGCGTGCTGAAACACAAAAATAAATGAAAATTAGTTTTGTCCTCATTGCTGGTATTGCCTGACACTATTGTGGGTTAATTATATAGACTTGAAAATTGTGTTCTGCAAGATATTTAATAAAATATAACTAAAAGCTTATGACATTTCAATAACAATTCTGAAGTAGTAATTAATTTCCATATTCACATCAATGTTACTGATATGGAGCCAAGATAAAGTGTCATTGAAATAATAATTTGGAATGTTGTTTCACGTTTATCTATGAACGAGAAGTTAATATTTACGTAAATGCAATGTTCACAATTTTCTTGTCTCAAACCTCTGTCTGAAAAATATCGAGACACCTGACTCATTGTTACTTTTAAAAAAATTTCTGTAGGTCAATACATACGAGTGATGCACACGGATATGAAGAAGGTCAGTTACTTAGACGTCCCCATCCAGGTGTTCCGAAAAGAACAGCACACGTGTCACCGACGTCTCACATTGTCTGGCAGAATACATATGTATGTCTTTTCACTGAGAATGTTTCATTTGCCGAGAGTCACACGCAGTTATCCATTTTAGGAAATGTTCTTAAATGAAAACAGCATTCTGCATGTTCAGTGTATATACTGTGCAAAAGAGAATACTGAAATTTGGATTTGGTACCATTACATAGTTTTGCTTTTATTAAAATTTGTTTCTGCAGTGAAACTACCTATCCAGTTCTTGCAAAGCTGTAAATTAGAACTGTAATTACTGATGTAAGTTTCTCAACAACATCCAAATTTATCATAGAATTATAAACAAAGAATTGAACTACAACTGACAGCACTTATTTGATTACAAATGTGTGCCAATACCATTTTGAAATTTTTATTGCACTGTAGCTCCACTGCAGCAGTCTTACAAACTTTTCACCACTTACAGACTCTCTTAATTCTGTTCAGATTTTGTTTCACAACACGAAATACTTGTTACAATGACAAAATGACCTCAGCTTATATAATGTCAAGGAAAATGTATAACTGAGTCCTATTTCATTACAGGCCTGGTAAAAAAATTGCCAAAAGGCATTTACTTGCCTGATACACATTTTCAACCATAACAAACTACATTCCAAACCAACTTCCATAAACATTAATCTCGAGACAACTGATCATTTTAAATAAATCAGATCTTTAACTGTGTGAGTATGCTCTAATGTTCAAGATGCCTAATTAATGCTGAAAGTCTCTAATGAAAAGTGTTAAAAAGTCTTAAATGCAAAACTAACCAATCCAATAGTCTTAATGGAAGGTCCAGTAAGGAATGTTAATAATAATATGAAGATAGGGAACAACTTAGCATAAAGACTAATGTTTAGCCACCAACACACACACACACACACACACACACACACACACACACACACTACACACACACACTTCAAAATTTTCGGCCGTGGTGTTCCTCAGACAGAGAACACTCACCCACACATGCCAGCCTACTCTGTCCACCCAACACAGTCTGACTCACGACAAGCGGAAGGAATGGGAGGAGGAAGAAGGAGCGGAGGAGGGGGGGAGGAAGTAAGGGGGGGGGGGATACAGCAAGCAGAGGTGATGTCCGGCAGAAATTGACATGCCTTATGAAAAGGGGGGGGGGGGAGGAGTGTGTGTGTATATATATCTAAATAAATAAATAAAAACGGGAAGCACACAGTAGGGAAAACGGCATTAATTGGAAGGAAATGTAGGATGTGAGGGGGAGGGGGACTGTGGGACATGGAATGTAGGATGTTAGATTATCTGAGGTTGAGGCCAGGATGGTTGCGAAACTGTAGGATGTGCTGTAAGGATAACTCCCATCTCCACAGTTCAGAAAAGCTGGTGGAAGAGGGGAGGATCCAGGTGGCTCGGGTGGTGAAGCAGCAGTTAAAGTTCAAGGTGTTGTGCTCTGCTGCATGCTGCACTACAGGATAGTCTATACTGCTCCTGGCCACAGTTTGACGGTGGCTATTCATCCTGATGGAGAGCTGGTTAGTTGTCATTGTAGAATGCAGAGCAGTGATTGCAGCAGAGTTGATATATTATGTGGTTGCTTTCACAAGTGGCCCAGCCTCTGATGGGGTAGGACAAGCCCATACCTGCCAACCTTCAAAATGTAAAAATCAGGAGATCCAGTTTAAAAAAATCGGGAGATTCTTCAAAAAATCAGGATATAGGTTCTATCAAAAACTGCGGGCCACTTTACTATAAGATAACACATTTTAATTTTTTTTCCCTATCATCTCATAACGCTACATAATGGCTACAAAAATCACTTGTGTTAATCCAAATGTTGCCGGCCGCGGTGGCCGAGGGGACTGAGGCGCTCCAGTCACGGTCTGCATGGCCACTACGGTCAGGGGTTCAAATCCCCCGTCGGGCATGGATATTTGTGCCGTCCTTAGGATGAGCTAGTTGATAAGTAGTTTGTAAGTTCAGGGACTGATGACCCCGTAGTTAAGTCCCATAAGCTCTATAAACATTTTTGAATCCAAATGTTGATAACATCCTTATATTTTGTAGCCAGTCCAAGCAAAGTGATTGATTTTTGGATTACAACAAAAATGTTCACAGCTGTATATTTGTGCTACACGACTACCTGGAAACGTGTTATGGAACAAATGACCCACATAGTCATTGCATTTACTTGGTAAACCGTACTCTATAATAAATAATGTAAATAAGCACTCTGCATGTATCACATGATCACTTTCACTCTGCTCAGCAATTTCAATCTTATTGTTACTCACACACTTTTCATTTTCTCTGCACGTATTCGGTACATCACTTTTTCCACCATGTTATGTGGAAATATCACTTCGACAGAGTGTACAAAATACATAAAAATGTTCTGAAAACTGCTTAAAAATTGATTATATTTTTTTGCAATACTGGAACACATACCACCGAATTGAAATCCCATAATCACGTAAAATAATTGTTTACACGAAAGTTGCCTTTCTACATTCGCGTATAAAACTGATGCTCCTAACTATCCAATCAAAATGTTACCAGCAATTAAAAAACCACTGAACTGATTTCACTTATGTACAATGACAAAGCATCACATTAAAAAAACAGCACATCGAAACACTACATGCGTATTAGCAAATACGTGCAAAGAGCAGAAACAATCGTTATATAAGTCAAGCGCAACTTCTCATTTCTATGAATTTCGATACGTATTTATTTTTAACTGATAAATGAACAAAGGACTTTCGGCCATTGGCGGAAAAACGAATCTTGGGTTTGAGGACAATAACTAAAAATCGGGAGAAATAATGGCAAAATCAGGAGGCGGGAGAAAGAGTGAAAAATCAGGAGACTCCTGCTTAAATTGGGAGAGTTGGCAGGTATGTAAGCCTGTGACGGTACTGGAAAAGAAGTGCTGGATGGGTGGATTGGGCATGTTTTGCATCGGGATCTTCCACAGGGATATGATCCCTGTGGTAAGGGGTTGGGATGAGGAGTGGCATAGGGATGGACTAGGATGTTGTTGAGGATGTCTCTCATTCCAGGGCATATTGACAGATAAATGTGTGTTTTTGTAATACAAGGTTAGTGAGGTTTAAGGATTTTTTAAATTATTATTTACACCCTCCTTTTTCATACTGCATCTCAATTTCTGTCTGACATCACCTCCACTTATTCATCCCTACCTTTATCTTCCCTATCCACTCTCCCCCTCCCCCCTTCCCCCAACCATCCCTTCTGCTTGCTGTGAGTCACACTGTGTTGGGTGGTCAGAGATGGCTGATGTGTGTGGATGAGTGTGCGTGAGCAATTGAGTGGTTAAGTGATCTCTGTCTGAGGAAGACCATGGCTGAAAATTTAGAATTGTGTGTGTGTGTGTGTGTGTGTGTGTGTGTGTGTGTGTGTGTGTGTCTTATTTGTCTTTGTCGGCAGCTCAATGTTCGTCTTTACGGTGAGTTGTTCCCTATCTTCATAATATTATTCACAATCCAATAATCCTATTTTCAAATAAGGAAATTAATTTTAAAAAGAAGAATTAGAAGAAGAAATACAAAAATTCCCTATTTATTGCATTCAACACCAGTCCCTTTTGAGACACACATTCCCGTAATTTTTGCTGCAAAGTGAAAATACAGAGTATAACTGGAATACAAAAATAGCTCAGAAATCACAAACTATTCAAATTACAATTATTTTGATCATGGTGCATGTGCATGTGATATCGATGAAAAATATTTGTAAATTCACGATCCGTGCTGCAAACAAACACATAAATATTAATCTGGTGCTGGTAATGAATGCACACAAAACCATTTTTATTTCATCTTTTACCTCAGTATACAGTTACTAAATTAGACTGACAAAAATTCCCCCCCCCCCCTCTCTCTCTCCCCCCCTCTCTCTCTCCCCCCTCCCTCTCTCTCTCACACACACACACACACACACACACACACACACTCACTCACTCACTCACTCACTCACTCACTCACTCACTGTCGCTCCCCCCCCCCCCCCCCCCCCCGACCTTAGTCTTGCACTTCTCTCTGACTTGAAACATAAATGACCTTTCTCATTCTGCTGCATTTCAACTTCATCTTTCCGAACCAATGAATTAAAATTCAGAAAGACTACAGTTTCTAATATTTTGGTTGTCCTCTGTCTATTATGGCAGCATAGCTTGAAAAGAAGAAAATCATCTCAGTTCTCAAGGCACATCAATTGAATTAGGCCAAAAAATAAGTTGTTACCATTGTAATTTTCACAATTTAAAACTGTTCACTCCTGGAGGAACAATGAATCTTATTCCTCGTATGCATGTGGAATCAGTCAATAGTTTTCACTCCTGAAGAACAGCAGTAACAGTTTAAAGAGTTTGAAAATTTCAGTAGATATAAGCAAACATCAAGCTTCCACAAAAAAGTAGCTCTGGTGGCAGTAGCTTTCTGCAACATGATAAATATCATTAATAGTTTACCAAATTACATTTAGCTGACATATGCACAAAATTTCGGGTGCACAGAAATAGTTTGTTTTCAATGTGATGTACAAATTAAGTTTCTTTGAGTTGCACTTCCTTTTGTATTTATAATTACACTTTTCTAAACCCCCATCCCCAATGAAAAATATATATTATGATGAATGAGAATCCTAACTCAATTAGCATGTTTTGAAAACAAATAGGATTTCACTACTTTTTGTTGTTGTTGCTGTCCACTGAAATTCAGTTTCTTTCAGTAAGTAGGTTTTCTTTTACCCTAAATATGTGATTTACAAAATTTTTGTTACATTTTCAGAGTAATGATATTTCAGTGTTAGTTTAATACATCCAAATTTTCCTGGTTACATACACTGTATCTTTCATCTAGCAGCTTTATACTTCAACTTGAGAAACTGTCACCAAAAGGTATTCAATATGTGCCTCAACACCAGAGAGAAATGCAAGGAGCTGCAATACACACTTATTGTCACTTTAATATACTGCACAATTTTCACAATCTGAAGTCCACCAATGCACTCAATGGTAATGGACAATGTCCAACATAAACACACACGCTGATGAATCTCATTCATGCAAGACAATAACAATCAGTTCAACATTACAAATTTAAGATCACACACATACTTAGTAAAACCCAAGTAGTTACACAGGTGTAGGAATCACACTGATAGACATACTAAGGACATTTTAAGAAATAAAACTAAAATCTTACAAAATATTGTGCTACACACTGTTTGATGAATGTAGTATGTTAGACACACACACACACACACACATTACACAGAAAATTGCCTCAACTCCCAACATCTGCTTGGCTTCTCTTATACAAGTAGCAATGAGTGCACTTAAAACACACACTGTTCTATTAGTGCATAACAGCAGGAAGACAATTTATTTCATTATATCAATGGCACTGCTGCATGCAATCATGAAGCACCAAAACTTTCTTGCATGTTTTATCATTTACCAAAACTAAAAGAAGTTTTTTCACTGGCAATATACCTTTGTGCTTGAGGTAATTGTTTCTATTAACATGTCTACCTTAGAAAGAAAATCGCTCTCTGAAATAAGGTGACATATAGAATAAAATTAAGGAAGATCACAGATTGCCTGCAATGGAGTTGAGACAGTTAATGTAACAGTGAAAGAATTAAGGCGATACAAAAACTACATTCTCAGACACACATAATGGAGGTTCTCAGTGTTGGTATGCCTCTTTTTGTAGCCATCTATATGGCAACATCAGGTAGAGTCCCAGTTGACATTCACCTTAGTGGGCTATAGTTTTTCAGTATAGACAATACAGAATTTCACTAGCGCTGTTATTGCAAGCAGCAAATATGCTGAAGCTTATGGATTTCAGTACAGTCACGTGCTTTAAATTATAAAATCTCTATCAAAATGACATTTTCATTCAATTGATTGGTTTAGAAATTCCTTTTAATTTTTAATCCACTGCCACATCATGGATCAGTTGGATAAATGAAACATAATGACATAGTACATAGTGTAAAAGTCATGGTACAGTTTTTAATCGACCACAGTAAAGCAACAAAACAAGATAGAATTCTGAAACCTTCACCAAATTTAAGGAAAAATCTCCGATTTAATATAACTGTGCAGTGCAGTTTGATGTGGCTACACAAACCTAAACAATATTCTTGTTCATTCAACACTTGTTTAAGAACGTAAGGTTTAATGGACTTTATAGTGTTTCTAATTCTCTCCTTCAAAAGATAAATGTTGTTGATATGAACACTATGCACATAACCTCGCAAGAAAAACTCTCGCAACATCATGTCCAGTGTTCGTGGTGACTTTGTTGGTCAAATGGTTTGAAATAATTATCAACTACCTCCATTTCAGTGAATCTGCCACACGTGGAATGAGGAAAGTATGGCAAATTAAAGTACAATGCATGGGTACTAATTTAGTTCATACCTTTCAAATGTGTGTGTTTATACTAGAAAGCAAGGTGACAGCATTGTACTAAATTTATAAAAAAATGTTCAAAACCTACTCAAGGAACAGTGCATTAATGCAAACCTATTGACGATTCCACAGTAATGTCATCACAGTAAACTGGTTTCTATCCACAGAGGCAGCAGAACCACTTAGGAAAAGATCTAGCTCACATTTGTCAGAACCATGAAAAAATCCACACCAGTTGGGTCAGTTCCCTACTCTGCATTCTTGCAATAGGAGATGTAAGCGATAACCATTACTTATTTTTATACTTTTATAAGTTGTCCGAACAGTTTTACACTCTGCTTGTGCTACCAACAAAATCTGTTGTCAAAACAGAGGGATGAGGTTCATCAAAACATTGGCCCACTCTATCATAGAAACACACTTCAGATGACAACTCAATTTCCAATCTCTGCCATGGTATCAAGGACCTCCTATCAAGAAATCCATGAAGTGGAATCTAGTTGTGGAATCTAGTTTTGCAGGAGATGGTCAAGTTCCAATGACAAACTAAGAAAGAGATGACCTCTGTGTACCCATCTTCCAAAGACAGGAATACTTCCTACAAGTACGTAGTGTGAAGAGCCAATATGTCTAGAGTGTGGTACAAAAGTGTGCATCACATAAACAATAAGAAATGAAAACAGTTACAATATTTTTGTAATAGTCAACAATTAAGAGAATTTTATTTTATTTATCCCAATTAGTAGGGACTGGAAAATTTGCATTTGTCATAAATGAAAATTTTGGTGTTAATTCTGGTTCAAAATGCAAATTGTACTTTTTTTTCTATTCCCTCCCCTCCAGAAGTTGCCTTGGACTGCAACAAAAAAACAATTGAAGCTGTAGCCAGTAGAAGAGTAAACATCTTGTGCGATGAAACAACGGACAGAGAGACTCTCTTCCTTGCTGCAGTGAAATTACTGAGGTGGCTAATACAACAAACTGTTCTCAGATAGTATAAAAGACGTTAAGTGAGTACAAACCCATAGATGATACAATAATATTACATTAAATAGTTGCCAAAAATAAGATTTAAAAGTGAGTAATCAGGCTATTTTATTTGTCTAATCATTGCAAGAAAAATAGAAGCTAATTTGACCAAAAATAGATTCTATAAATTCCAGCCCCTATGGGAAGGGGTCTGCACGGATGTAGATATCTGTGGATATCCGCAGTACTTCTTACTTTGCGGATAAAATTGTGAGCGACACGGATATCCACACGTTTATGTAGATAAAAGAGTGAGCTATCTGCCCAATATGTCTGTCAAAATGTTAGCTCAAAACTTCAAGCCTGTGGACATTCTTCAAATCCTTGCAAGGCCCAGGTAGTGCGGAAGTCTGTTGTCTTCATCCCCTGGCCACAGCGGACGTAGCTGTACCCAAGGGACCTGCACCTAATCCATTCACGTGACCGTGTCTTATCTGTGGTCTGTCAAGTGCTTTCTGGGTGGCAAACCGGCCCACTACCCACCAGAGGTGCCATGCCAAATATCATAGTGAATACAGTGACAGTTCTTTTTTAAAATGAACATGACATCAATGGATATTATATTGTGTAAAGTGAAAAGGTGATTTCACATTAGTGAGGGAAAACAAATTAAATTCATCAGTTTGAGGGAAAAAATTTGGATACATATTTGATGGCAAGGAAAAGAGCAACAGTATAGCGGCCTGTTTTACGTTTAAGGAAGTATATTCTTACACTGGACACAAAAGTGAAACTTCAAATTTGTTGAAACATTTGTGTGAGATAGAACAAAGTAGTATAATTACTTATTTATTACCCCTACATGATTGTTACACCAAGGAAAGAATGTGCACCATTTGGTTAAAACTGGTCTAGTGGTTTAGCAGGAGATGTGCAACATTGTCCATGATGCAGCAGTTTACCACACATTTCATCGTTTATTATGAAATATCTCTTGAACTGTGTGTCTTACAGTACTTCAATTATGTCAAAATCCATCGTGAAAGTGCAAGCAATGTGTTAGCAAGGTTTCATCACAACCAAATAAACGGTACAGCCATGCATAAAATACAAACATACATACATACAAAGAAACAGTCATGTTTATGAATTAGATAAATGGTGATGGGGGTAATAAAGATTGACAATAGCATTTTATAGCAATTTTCATCGTCAGATATGGTGTACAGTGAAAGTAACATACTTAGGAAGGTACACAATATTAGATTGTATAGGCTACCCATAGCTGCACCTAACATCGTATCTTTTTGCTAACAGTTACCAATTAGAAGTAGACAGCATTTTACCACTTGAAATGACATGCTTTGCTTGGTGTCACATAACCTCATGTGAATTAAAGGATAGAAATGCAGCCCTTGGTTGCAAAATTAAAATTGCTTTCATCAGAAATTATACATTTAAATATGACACATGATAAAAGTTGCAACTCAGCTGTAAAGCTTATGTCATAAAATGTAAAAAGAAAGTTTTAGAAAGAGCTAGCCCCTATGGGCTGCACGTCTGCACGAAGGCATCAGACTGGCGTGTGCTATGTGAGATTGTGAACAAGTAGACGTTACCTCAGTAGTGCCATCTAATAGCCGCAATTACAACTAGGCTACTGCACAGAGTACTGAGAAAACAATTGCTACAAAAAGCTTTGTTTAACATGAGAGATGGCTGAGATGGCATTTTGCCAATATAGTATTAGTAGAGAGAATTAACGAGTAACAGAATTGTAATAAGCAAAATAGTTAAAATTGGCTTTCGGAATACAAATTTTTGGGTAAGTTGGAAGAAATATTTTGGACACTGCACAAAGTACAACATCAACGACCGAATAACGGCTTAATACCGTTAAAAAAGCCTCTATTACGAAGTTGCAACTGTTCATTTAGAATAATCCCATCATTATGAGAAAAATGTTTAAATATTTGCAATTCCTCGAGCACATCTAATCTGTGGCCTTTCTTTACGGTACACAAAATGTTCAGGACATGAATAGCCTTTAGGTTCGTGACCTTTAATGAGAAGATGGTCAGCAAAGGAAGAATTGGGGGTTAGTGCCATTCTTTCTCAAAAGATGTTCTTTAAACCTGACTTCAAAAGCACATCCCATTTGACCTATGTAGTAGGAAGAGCATGTATCACAAATAATTTTGTAAATACCAGAATTATCTAAGGGAGAAGAGGTTGATTTCAAATTATGAATGACATTTTCCTTCAAATTATTGTTGGTCAAGAAGGCAATGTTTCACTAATACGTATTACGAAGAAGTCGTTGAATCTGATAGGAAATGGGCCCCAAAAATGTAATGGAGAAATATTTTTTTCTTTTGGTCAGTTTTAATCAGAGTGCCAAGTGTTTTAAACTCTTTTGGCAGTTTTCTTTTAAAGGATGTTGTCAATTAGGGCAGGATCATATTCATTATTAACTTCTTTGGTTTTTAACAAACCTATTTCTTCCTCAAATTTTTCTTTCAAGAGTGGGATGGAAATAGCTCTGTGGATGGCAGTATGAAAGAAAGCAGTTTTGTGACATTGAGAGTGCATAGAACAGGTAGGTACAATTTGATCAGCATATGTTTCTTTTCAGTAGATATTTGAAGACGTTTTATTTTCTTCTACTGTTAAGGTCAAATCGAGAAAGTTCAGTTGAAGGGCCTCGTTTTCAAGTTCACAGGTGAAGGTGATATTCTCATGTAGTCCATTAAAAAGAATAAAAATGTGATCAATGCCAGTGGCAGGACCTTCGTAGATGACTAAAATGTCATCGACATATCTAGAATAGGAAACAATGCCTAAAGTTGCAGTAGAGAATTTGTAGAAGAATTTTTCTTCCAGAGCATTGATGAAAATGTTGGCAAGGATACCAGCTAACAGATTTCTCATAGCAAGACCATTGTCTTCCTGGTACAATTTTCCGTTAAATTCACAGTAGTAGTGACTACTACATTAATTAAATTCATGAAGTCAATGATGTGTTCAGAAGAAAGATTTTTGAATTGACATAAATTCTCTTCTACAATCTTAAGCAATTCAAGAGTGAGAACACTGGTATACATTTTTTTTTTTTTTTTATATCCAGTGAAAAAAAGCTTAGTATCTGGGCTGCAATCTAGATCTTTTACTTTATATACTAGTATGTGACTGTTGGGAACTGAGGAACTGTTCTGAAAAATGAAGGACTTTTTCAAGGTTTCATGCAGAAATCTGGCTAAATCGTGGTAAGCAGTGTTTAAACGGTTTGAAACAGGCCTGATCGTATGGTTAAGTTTGTGCTCCTTGAACTGTGAACGAAGTTTAGGGGGTTGAGGGTTCATATTAATGAGAGTTTTTTTTATGAAATGGCTTGAGCAAACCTTTTGCATCACTGACGGCAAACCTGACTTCTTTTTGTAATTCTGCAGTTCTGACATATTATTTTCATTAAAAAATTCTAAGGTTTCAGAAACATATACAGAATTGCTAGCAATAAACAAAGGAACAAACTTTGTCAGATTTGGTTATTAAAGTATCGGCTTCTTTAAGCTTCTTATTTATAGATTTAATCAAAAATCTATCATTGTACACAACATTTTGATATTGAAATGTGTTTTTACTATCTATGTTAGCTACGTCAAAAGCAATTCTGGTTTGACTTGAAGTTTCTATCTTTTCATAGTCAAGATCAGTTTTTAAGTCGACAAGCAAGTTTTCTATTATAGTGCTGTCTGACAAAGAAGGGGTAACATTGTACTTTAAGCCTTTCTCAAGTAACGCTGTTTCATTTTGGGTAAAAGTAATGCTATTCTCATTTAAAATTCTACTGAAAAAGACATAAGACTTTTCTGTAGGAAGCAGACAGAAAAGTTAATATCGGGAAAATCAAGTGTCCCTTTTGTCAAACTCCAAAATAACATTTCTTTTTTTTTTTTTAATGTAAACAGTAAAATCCCCTCTATGCCCATCGGTTTTAACCACTGTAAGTTAAGAAGATGCCCATATTAAACACCTGACATAGTGCTCTGGCCACTCGGCTCCGAAGTGGTACTGTTTGGAATAGCCTGTTTTGGAGTAGGTATAGAACAGTTACCGTGATTCGAGAAGTCAAAAGCAGTTAATTTGTCACAGAAATGACAGTCTGACAATAATTATATCATTACATACCATGATTTAAATATTGCTATCTATTACTATTACCCATTCTAAACTTTCATATCTGCGGATTCAGATAACAAACTTGAGGGTGCGGTTGCGGATAACAAACTTGAGGGTGCGGTTGCGGATAACAAACTTGAGGGTGCGGTTGCGGATAACAAACTTGAGGGTGCGGTTGCGGATAACAAACTTGAGGGTGCGGTTGCGGATAACACTTTCCTTATCCGTACAGACCTTTAACTATGGGGATTAGATGTTTCACTCGGAAATAACAGTTCTCGAAAAGATGTATGCACCGATTTCCTGGAGCTCCTTAGTAGGTATCCTGTATAGATTCTATAATTTCATGACTAACTGAAGGTCTACCAGAACGTTTTTGGTACAACAAACATCCAGTTTCCTTAAACTGCTGATCCCACCATCTAATGTTATTTCTTAAAGACAGGCCTTCACTGTACACACACAATGATGTTCTTACTGAGCGTGTCACAGATTCAAATGTAGCAAGTTGCAGGCAACAATGAAATTTCTATACATCATAAAACTTCACTATATAAGAAGTGTAAGGTGCATGTTAAGATATGGATAAATAAAATGACAGCAGAGCAGTGAGTGGAGAATGAACTTCAAATATGAAAACAATTTAGCACAAAAGTCTGTACTTTTAATTTTAAATGGGCATTTTAGATGCAAATATTTTTCATTTTACATTATGGGGTGATACTATAGTTAATTATTAGTTATCTGGAATCTGAAATGTTTTTGAGAAATCATATGAATTTCTCATAAGATTCTGGCTGGAAAATTATTTATCTGAGCGAGAAAATTTGCAACTTTAACCCTGTGGCCATTATGAAGTGGACATACTTGTGCCTTTGAACACAGACAGACAGGACACTGAAGCTGGTTTCATAGCATGTGATACACAAGTGTGTTTTGGACTCTGAATTGTAGTATGACCACATTACTCTGCCAATTTTTTTCTCCTGGATGAACATGTAATATTGTGTTGAGTATAGGAGTAATTTTTTTTTTTTTTTTTTTTTTTTTTTCATATAAAACATAAGCTGGTTTGCCACATCATGTTTTTAGGCTCTGTGTAAAATGCTTGATTAAAAGGAATTTTAAGTATATCATTCGTGTTTACTCTAGTTTCTCATACTTTCTCACATTAAATTCAGAACTCCATGATAACGGCATTCAATACAACTGTTATTCTACTTTATTCCATCTTGCCACAGAAATTTTAAATTGTGTTGCATGTTGTCACTGAATATGCTTTTGTAACATTATAGATAAGAAATTCTAAGTTTCAAATGCAAAAATTGCAACAACAGTAATGCAAAACTGTTCTAACATTTTTAACAGTAAGATACTACAGACATTACATTTTAGCAGAAATCAATGTACCTGCTAGTTAATCATACATTTCCACTATAATAACAAAGCATACTCATTCCACGACAAGATTTCATAAATTTAAACAACAATTCAATAAACAGCTGCTAACATGGCGTTTCCCATTAAATGTGAGAAATTATGAAAAATGGGTGGAAATTGAAATAATTCAAAAAATCTGGAATCTTTTTTGCAACATTACCGATGCAAGCAAAAATTAAGCACTGTGCGAGAAATTCACAGAACTATATATACACAAAAAAATCAATCAGAAACATGGTGCTACAAATCTATTTTCTGTTTCAAATGAAACCACAACAAAAATGGAAGACTGAACCAATCCATAAGAAACCGAGATGAAACGCTGATAACTTTACAGCACTTCAAATGAGATGGTGGCAAACCAAAGTTATGTCAATATTTTTCACCGCCACAGGCCACATCTTGAATGATACAACTTGGTCTGCTGCAGCTATTAAATTTGTTTCATTTCATTTTATAAACTTCAATTGCATGGCCACATCAAAGAAAATTATATGTAAAATCTGGAGAGTATTTCTTTAATTTTGTTAAGGTCAAATCTGGAGAGTATTTCTTTAATTTTGTGAAGGTTTCATATTTCTGTCTTATTGCCTTTCTGGTCAATTAATAATGTACAATGACTTTACAGGCAGATTGTATTTATGAAGAGTGCCAGAAATGCTAAGTGCACCGTGAAAGTTATTTCATCAAAATACACTTCCCTGTATCGGACATGTGAAATTTAACTGTCGGGTGAAAAATGTAGGTTTGAAGAAACTTCTGAAGTCACCTTTATTGTTTCAAGATAAATGAGAAGCTGAAAAAACTTGAGGTTGCGATCAAAATCACTCGGTTGTTCACTGGATTTTGGGTGCACTAGGGTTCAGCAATATTACACAGTAGCCCAGGATGAATCAAGAGTTAAGTAACTAGAAGACAATATTCTGTAATGCTGAAGATTTGATTTTCCTCTTTGGATTTGTTTAAGAAACAATTTGATTTTAGAAGGGTGTGATTTGCAATTTGTCCACAGAGAGATACTTTTTGCTTTGTTTGCTTGGTGACTACACATGAAAAACTGTACATCTCCCAATAAAAAACAATATTTTGTGACTACTGCAAAACCAGTATTAAAAAGTGGTGTATTATTACACCTTTTGCATTTCATTGATGGAACAGTATTTCTTAAACAGTTAAATGTTCCACTAGATAAATAATTAAAATCTTGAACAAATAAATATAATAGGAGGGGAAAAAAGCAAATGGAACCATTAATATTAGAAGGATTCAGGAAAAGAAAAAATGTATTTCAACCAAGCAATATAATAAACGTGTTAACCATCATCATTTCAATGAAGATTTAAAAACTTTCAATGGCATTCTAAATCAGAACTTTAGCCATGTCAACAATGTACCATAAATCAATACCCTAAATGGACACTACTGAATGCATTTTATTTTTTATGTACTACTACATTAATGTAAATTATTTTTCATTCATTACTTGTAGAAAAAAAGAAGGCCCACTAGCGTTAATGGCTGCAGGGTGTCATACCTAGGACCATAACCTAAACCATCATCTACATGGTTTCAATGAGTCAACTGCACCCTTGGAGATTTTCCCATGTCTTATTAATCGTTTTGATGAATGTCAGGAATTACAAAGAACAGTCAAGTTTAGGCGAGATTACAGCTCAATTCTCTAATATAATTGATCACGAAAGCCTAACAATCTCCACAGTTAAGTGATAAACTACGTAAATGAAAGGGGGGAAAAAGGCAAATGTTGCATACAGTCAAATTAACTTTTCTAGTGAAAATTAACATGAAAAGGCTTTACAATATTCATTATTATCCCAAATGCAAACCCAATGGAGTCTTGAGCAGATGGAGCAGAAAATTTCTTTCACTGACAATTTCTCTCAGATTACTATAAGACAAGTATGCTACTGTCTTTAGATAAGGGCTTTCACTATTTACTTTCTCAATACCCAAGTTAACCATTTTTACTGTATTCTCTACTGGAACCTTATTTTGTACACCTGGTTGTCCTATGCAGTTAATGGATATGCCACACACTGACAACTGAGTCACCATGATTGTTTTTCGCTTAAAACTATGGTCCATCTATTTATACAACATGTAATCATAATAGAACTTTTATAGTATTAACAATGAGATATATCAATAATAAAACACTTTGCCTTCGAAGTCTTGTAAGTGAAGGCGGCAGCAGCTGATAACCACATCACGCAATTGCATTCCTGATAAATGCATCACACCATTGAAGGATCAGAGGCCTTACCTGACCAAGGTTGTCTTCGATAGCGTAGCTTCTTCCCGTTGCGCCGGAAGAGTTTATTGCTCACATTTTCCGGAGTACGCCGCGCACTTCCACCACTGCCACTCGATTCCGTCTGGTTGAAGTGACTGTTGACATGCCGCTCTAGTGTTGTCTGCAAATAAATCACAATTTGAAATCACTGTGTTGTACTGTTTTCCTATATTTTGGGCTGTGATGAAGGGCATTTAATTCATTAATGCCACATTGTGCAACCTAATCCCACAAAGATGAACTTGTTTAACAAGTCATGGTTTACATTAGTAAATTATGATTTAATACTGGAAATTACAAAGAAAGTTGCTACTTAAAGGGGGAAAACCCTAAATCATCAGTAAACCCTAAATCATCAGTAACAGGGTATCAAATTGTTATTAGTAAGTGCCACATTTCCTCTCTCTGTGAGAAATGAATCAATTAATTTGGTGACGAAAGATCTGGAAATGTCACTATTTTCACCTTATTATTTTTTAGTGAATAATAATAATAATAATAATAATAAAATTCAATTGAGTGCTCTAGTTCTAGCATAAAGCACTATTATTCCACATATTGCATTGTATGAAAAAAATGGAGAATGTACTTCACCTGTGAGTGTATTCAGCTCGAGTACAAGAGTGGCTGAAGTTTCTCAATGCAAATAACATACTCAGATTTCATATGAATAAAACAGGAGAAGTTTCTCACAAGCGGTGTACATTCTGTTTTCTGAAGTGAGTTCTGTAGCATTCTTTGAACCGAGTAACTTGTGTTGAGATTAAGTTTTACCATGGTTTATAATAAAAATGACAAAATTTGTGTTCCTCAGAAGGTAAATAAAATTATTTTATACGTAGCCTGAAGAAATAAGACAGAAACTAAATAGGTTTTGCAAATAAAACAATAAAAACAATAGTTTGCTGGTGAGTCACTTCCATCACAAAAATCTTTACTTTGACACTTCAAGCATTTTATATAGTGACGAGAGTGATGTCATAGGAGTTTTTTCATCACTGACATAGAAATGAAAAAAGTAGATTCAATTGTGTGTTTTTCCAGTTTGTTTGGAGTGTATATTTACAGTTGTAACAGCTAAATCACAGAACAATATTATATGTTTTAAAATAGGGTGTTTATTTTAAATGAGGTGCATCCCAGGACTTCACAGTATGTACCACAAAATAAATATTGCTGCAATGTCGAAGTATTGTACTGTTCCTGCTCATTCTACCAAAACCAGTTGGCCTAGTTAAGATATGATTTCTGACTTCGTAATTTTAATTTCCTTTATGTTAGAATTAAGTAAACACAACAGGAAAGTAATAACTGATTAACTATAAACCTAGCGGTTTGTTTCTTGTAACAAATCCACATGGCCTATCAGTTATGAGCAGACCATTGGTATTGTAATTAACAAAAACTATGTCACGTTAGAAAACTCTGACAGAATCCTGAGTTGAAAGAGATGAAAATGTGATGCATTCTTAAAATTTAGTTGGCATATTGCACTCACCCAATTTCAATGAAAGAGTTTCTCGCATGATGAAATATTGTATCATCGTCAGAATAGTACTTTTTCATGAACAGTTCATATTTAGTGTTAATAATTTACAACTGCACAACAAACTAATATTTAAATATAGTACAGTTCTTCCTGAATTTCATATTTGTACACTGAATAATTTGCCTGATTAAGCTAGTCGAAAGAAATATACAAGTGAACAGTTATTCCCTGCCAGACACGACACACCGATAACTTATGACAATGCAGCCCCTACTTTGGTAGCTGTGCTGAGTGTCAAAGTGTTTGGATGTGAGTCAGGTCAACTGAAGTAGGCAATACCCAGGGCTGTGGGACGGCCCATGCTGACAACTGACATCACGGAAACACCTGGACCACGAGCAGAAATGGCAGGGTTGGGAGACGGGCGCTATGGTGGTCCTTCAGCCAACAATAATAAAAAAGAAGGAAAATTATTAACTCGCAAACCAAGCAAGATTTGGGAAACTTGTTCTACCATTTTAAAGAGAATTAGAAGCAGAAAATCATGGTGTAATTATATATTTTTTATGTTTGAAAATTATTGAATTATTCACTGATAAATAATTTTGCTTTTCAGCATTTATGTTTATTAACAAAGATGGTAATGGAAGCTGCAAACTATCAACTGAAAAATAACTATAATTTGAAAACCACTAAATGTACGTAAGATACGCTGATAAAATTTCCTATCATATTAATGTTTTATTTAATAAGTCACATTTAAAGTTAAAAAAAAAAAGAAAATAATAAAAATAAAATAAAAAATAAAAAAATTGTCCGGCTCAGCCGAGAGTATAAAAGGGGGGTGCCGCCATATTGAAGGAGATGGTAAAGAACCACCAGCAGCTCTGGCCCACGTTTCCATGGTTTCCTGTTGGCTGTAAGGTGAATACCAGAGCTGTCCCCATGCCCATGGAATATTCCAAATTCGGACAAACTTTACCCTCCCCCAAACAATATCCCCCACAATGACAAAGAAGTAAATAGTGCCAAAACAGCATAAAGCTCCTCTATGGCTGAATAGAGCAATCAAGACGCTCTCGAACAGCCAGTCCATCCCCGTCTAGGGTGGGAAAGAAAAGATTAAAAAAAAAAAAAAAGTATTGAAGTCAGTCTTGATCCAATCTTTGTGAGGGTCGGATCTGCGCTCGTCCGTTGTGAAAATCGTTCTAAATGTCATCTTGGTGGATTTAGAAATATTTCGCTGACTAAGGTTGTAGTGAAACTTAGAAGAAATCCAAGTTCGAGAACTCTTGCTGTTGGAGGACTTCGACTTAGAAAACTTTTTGTGGAGAAAGTCATCAAGTTATCCAACTTGAAGATTATATTTTGGTGTTCATACGAATCTAGTTAACACTTATAAACATTTTTTGTCTGGTGATTGTGAAGACATATTTCGTGATTTACATGAAGTTAGGTATGATTCGGACTGACTTCCTGAGATTAGCTACATGGGTTTGAGCTTTGAATTCTCACAAAGAGACAGTTTTAGAGTTGTACGTTTTCTTGACATTACCTAAGTGAAGTTAAAGAGATTTGCCGCTTCTTGTTTATACTCAGTTACAAACTGGACAATATATTTTCACAAAATTTTTTGGGGCAAGTATCGTATAAGCTCAAACAAAATAAATCATTATTTGTAAAATATAAACACCCATGAGTGACTATAATTTACATAGCCTTGTATTTATGAGTGAACTTCATTTTTATTTGGGTGTTAATGCGAGGAGTCAGCAGTCGGCTCCTAGACAAGGAAACAGTGCCAGGCAAACTTGCAAAAACTGGCTGATCGCTTTGCCCCAGTTGGCGCAGTGTTGACCTGTGATTTCATTTCAATCTGTTGCACATGGAGTGTGCTAGGACCTCGAGCCAGAAACTATGAACAGGAGTAGTGGACAAGTTAGAGGTAGGCACGCCCAACAGACAGTGTGATACAACAGTGCAAGCGCAGGTGTGCAAATCACGTTGTATATCACATTTGACCCTCCCGCAAACTTACTCAAGAAGGGGACGTAGTGAGAATAAACTTCCTGCTCAGAGCATATGCTTTGACGTTTTTATTAATACCAATTTGTGAACTTACTCAGAGATCATTCTTTTGCACCGAGAATTTTCTCTGGAGCATGTGCTCTTTGTTATTCATATGGCCCACGACTTGGAAAGAAATTTATAAGACGACTTTTTTTCCTGTAATTTGTTTATAATCAAGTCACTGAGCCACACTATGAGTAAAATGACAAGTTTCAAATGCTTTAATTTTTTGACGCACTTGACAAGTAATTACAACAAAATGTAAAAATGTCTAAGAAATACCATTAACAATTTACTATCAATCAAAACAAAAGAATATCAACCCATACCATTTGTAGACAATTACTGAATACAACAGAATAAACATAATTAGTGCTCTTACAAAAAGCAACAACAACAATTACTTATCTTTCAGTGTGGGATATTGTTTAAAACATATACGTAAATGTAATGGAAGTTTGTATCTCTTCCTCTGATGTTTACATGTGGTCCAACCGAAGCAACACAGTCCCCTTCGTGCCTGTGTGACTAAAATGGGAAGCGATACTTTAAGAAGAGCCAAGCTACTGAACAATTTTGATATGCGAACAGGGAGTGGAACTGGATTTGATTTTCTTAGACATCAAAGTTAACAGGCAGAACACAAGAGCTCCCAAAAATGAAACACATGATGCCCTTTTCAAAGGAACTATGTAAGAATTTATGTGACTCTATTAAGAGAAATCACACAGAATTTAAAATCTGGATGGCCAGTCAGATGTACATGAATCAGGATGTTATCACTTATTGGCCTTCCTCATTTGTATGCAAGGAAAATACCAAAAGGCACAAGAAAAACAAAGTTTAGCACAGAATGGCAAAAATGATTTATGGACAAACAAGTATAATATTAGAAAACAAGTGTTCCTTTTAGTATGTAATGCATTTTGTTTTTATAATGTCACTTCCTTGGCCAAAATATTGAATCCCACTTACAGGATTTTTTTTAACATCCATTTGGCACATAAATTCTATTGGTCAAATTCCACCATGGCCGTGAAGTGCATATTGACACACTTCAGTTAGTTGAAGCACTGGCCAGACATATGGCAAGTCCACCACTTGTGATGTACTCTCTGAACAGAATTGAGTATGAAGATGATAATTTCCAGTGAGAGGATGCTATCATATGTTTCTATGTCTATATGAAGAAATCTGTCTGCAGTAAATGCCTGCATCTATGATACCATTGATAATTTCTTGGCAAAAGCTTGCAAACAGGCACTAAGTTATTACTTCGTATCATGTGAATTTCAAAAACTACACTGAAAGATACAGTGAATGCATAATCATTAAATTATAATAAAAATATTTTCCCTTTTCATATTACTCTCTCTCCACTTTCTGGAAGACCATGGTTGTTCAAGGTATGAGAAATTATTTATTTATTTTACTATACATGCCAAAACATGTGACAGCTTTTGCTATAACAAAGGGTTCAGTTTACATTGATAGGCTACATTCAGCATCTCACTGCTCTGCACATTATTTTGGCTTATTCAAGATCACTAACACTGTTTCATCAACTCGCCAACAACCCAAACCATTTTTAAGAGCTAACGCAAATGTAATCTACTGTCACATAAGAGTAAGATTTTGGGGATTAAAATAATACAGTAAAACAGAAAATGTATTAAAATCATTACACACCTGTGAGCTAAATCGTTGTCCGCAGCCATCAACAATGCATCGAAACGGCTTGTTACCACCATGACTAAGCACGTGCCTTTCCAGCCAGGAACGAGAGCAAGACGTGCGGCCATAAACTTTACAGCTCATCCACAAACACACGTAATTCTCACCTTCACAACTGATTTGTGACTGTGTTTGAGGGTTGACATGGCTAACCTGGTAAGAGGCAACACATATTTGTAATACACATATAGCATCTCTGCATACAAATGGTGTTACACACCCACACACACACACACACACACCCACACACAGAGAGAGAGAGAGAGAGAGAGAGAGAGAGAGAGAGAGAGAGAGAGAGAGAGAGAGAGAGAGAGAGAGAGAGAGGAGGAGGATTAACATCATATACATTAGTTTAACTGTGAAAAAAAAAAAAATGTTATGCACTTTTTCCTATTAGGAACTTGCTAGTGAGTTTCCATGAATAGTAAATGAATAAGAAAATTTTCTTTGAAGATTACATTGAAAACTAAAATTCACTGAGATTCGTCGGGTTATTCCAAGACAGTTCCAATCTTAATATTTCAGAAGCAGTATGTTCCTTCCATATGGAAAAGGTGATAACAAAATGTATCAAGCAAAATGAAAATACAGAAGTTCTTTTAGTCAGTAATACTAATTCCCATTTAACACACACAATTACATATGCATCAATACAATCTATGTTCTCAAAGAGTAAAGTGGATGCTTTGGGATATAAGTACTGTGTAAAGAAGACAGAGCCAATTTAAGCAATGAACACATGTTACATTTCATTTCTCGGAAGAGAGAGAATTTACTTCAATAAATTTTGGATACGCATCTGCATACACTTCTGACTATATAATTTTTGGCCTTGTAGTATCCAACAATATGTGGCATTATATGTGGTATTATACGGCCCCAATATTAGGAGGTGTAAGATTTATGCAACTGCACCCCTGATATTTAATAGAGAAGTCGTTATGTGTTAAAACATGAAGATGTACAATGAAATATAAATTATTTGGCAGCTATCACTGGGCTCTAAGACAGGTACAGATTTACAGCATGTAGCAGTCTGTCAAGTCCCACCATCTGAATTATTTTCAAACTCTTTGTATTTATGAGTTGCCAATTGGTAATTACATTCTTACAAGTTTAATTGTAGAGATATATTCATATTCAGTAGAGAGAATGAGCAAATTTTCTTTAGCATCACATCTCTAAACAAGTGAAAAAGAGAAATAGCTAAACCCATGTGTTGCTTGTACATTTACATTTTGTCCATAGTTAAAAGCAAAATATAATTTCAACTTTCTGTGACCAAGTCATATCAGTATTTGCTCCAAGTCACGTGAGTATTTGTTCCAAGAAATTCATATATCAGCTCTTACATTACCAATTAAGGGAGTTCACACACAATAACAATGTCAGTAACAAAGATCCATCTATAAAATTTGCATCAAGTTTTCCCCTAGTACTATCTGGAGTAGATGGAATACACTGTTGGATTAATATGGAACCTGTCTCAATCATCCTAGTACACAACGCCATAAACAATTGTTGCATTTAAAAATCAGATCATGAAACCAACCGAGAGTACACACCTAGCTGGAACTGGCAATCTGACACTGTTGGTTCACCAAGTCTGAATCCTCAGGAATAGGGATGACAGCTAAAACCATTCAGCTAAAAGGGTTAATAGTGTAAAGGTCTGTGGAGACAGTCGGACTCTGATGTGACGAGAAAATGTTAACGAACACCAGTTTACTAACCTGCAAGTGTTCAAGAAGGGCTGTGCTAGTTTCAAACTGAACATCACAGTCCGACCATTGGCAAATTACAGCATCCTGTCCATCCAACTGAGTGGAAGTTTTGCTGCACTGCACTGCTGGAAAACGAATAGTCCTGGGCACAGACAGGATAGGAGAAGACACTGAGGGTTTGGAGCAGGATGCGGTTCCAGGGGAGGAGACAATTAGGTGAAGACTATCGCCATCTCCAACAGGTGTGGCTTCCACATCTAGTGACAGTGAAGTCTCTGTGGGTCCAGTAGCATCCACCACTGGAGGACGGGTCGGAGACTCTGAAGGAGGAGGTGGTGGTGGTGCCAGTAGGGAGCTCAACTTCTGCGCAGCAGAAGACATACGTCGACACACTGCCCCCACAGGACCCGACGCCTCTTCTACACCACTCTTCCGCCCCTCGCGGGCGTCAACCACCCTCCGGGCCACTGTCACAGCACCTGCCTTGGCAGCCAGTGCCACCAGTTCCTTCTTGGCACCATTTACAGGTTTGGCTTGCGTCTTAAAGTACTCCGTTATCTTGCCCTGTTGACGGGCAGTCACAGCCGCAGCTTTGCAGCAGCGCTTGCCGTGCAGGAGAGGAGTGTGGTGAAGCTCCACCTTCAGACGTTTGTGCGATGGCGAAGGCGAACGGGAGGCGACCACTGACGCAGCAGAGCGCCGGTGAGTGATGGCAGCGGCTGGTGTGGGGACGGCCAACAATGGTGGCGGTGGCGGCGGTGGACCGCGCTCCTCTTCGGCACTGGCCCCGGTCCACGACCAGGGGCCAGAGTTGCGTTCGCGCTCGCCCTCCGAAGGCACATTGGGAGCCATTTGGGAGGAGGTGGACCAAGTGCGTTGGTTCTGCGGCTGCTGTTGCTGCCTCCTCTGCTGCTGGAGCTGATCGTCACCACTCTCAGAGTTGGAGGACGAGTGCGTGGAGGAGGCGGGGCTGTATGGTGAGCAGGGCTCTGTTATATCACTGGTACCACTGCTGGACGACGAAGCTGAGCAATCCGTGCAGCTCAGCGTCGCCACGCCACTGAAACATGGAGATGATAGTTGACATTAGTACTGGTATTTTCAGCCACAATATAATAAAATAATTTTATCACAACAGACTAAAGTGAATTAGACAGTAGAAAGTAAAACAATAGCTATCCTGCATGTGACTGACCATGTCCAGAAAACTATGTTTTGTACAAAGGTATCTAACTGAAAATGTACATTAGTTCTCAAAGAAGAAGTCGGCAACTATGTCCAGGAATGAAATTCAGTGCATTGGCCACTATACCATCCATACAATGGACATGGTCTTACTGTTGTTAAGACAAATAATTTTTCCTTGATTGCATGGAGTAAAGATCTCATTTGTAATCAGGCCATTTCACATGCATATATGCATGAACTAGTCTGTAACAGTCATTATAACTTGACATTAATATTGACTAAGTACAAACTGGGAGTCATTCTGACCCGACATACCACCATTTTTAATCCAGTCTACATTTGTAATTAGTCTCAGTAAGATAAATATCAGTATGTAATACTAATTATCATCATCTCACCTTAATGAAATGAAAAGATTCTCATAAAATGAAAATTTCAATTATCCCCCCCCCCTACCTAGGACTAGAGTATTCATGAAAAACATTTGATGTTTCCCCCAAATAAAAAAATTACTGCCAATTTCTATACAGAAATAAGTGACAATTGTTAACATATTAGTTAGGAAACAAAATATAATGCTACAGTGAGTACTTTTTTTTTTAAATAGTAAAGGAAAGGTTGTACACAAATATAAATACAAGGGGTAGCAAAACATCAGCCGTGACAACAGGAAAAAGCCAAGTATGTAGCAAATTTCGATTATTTATTCTGTAGGTAACGTTTGTTGTGCAGACTGGGTAGTATTGAAGCTGTTGATGTAGCAAATTTTCATTATTTATTCTGTAGGTTACGTTTGTTGTTCAGGATGGGTAGTATTGAAGCTGTTGCTGGGGTAACAGTCGATTTAAGCTGCAGTCCGTCCCAAACCAGTAATTCGTTGTTTTACTGATGTGCATAGTTTAGCCAGCTAGCACATTGCCCATTACTTAAAGCAATCGACTAAATTCCTTATGAACTACTGTTCACTTCTACTAATAACCTTTATCATCTGTGACTGTTTAGTGATACTTGGGTCCATGACAAACACATTCCACATCATGATAGTTTTTTACCTCTCTCATTACCTTCATAATATATTAACTATCTGTGATGACAATGAGTAACCCTACCCTGTAACTTTGTTATTTTGGCTTCATGTGATTCCATTACATCCTGACTTAAGGAGGCTGCATTTATGATTTTATGGCTGTAGCAGATACCACAGCACTACGAATAGGGATATTTCGCTTTCAGCCGACAAGCAATTCTGAAGACCTTGTCCGTAACGCCGTATGCACGCGTACTGGTGCGTGTGGCGAACACCAAGTCGAAAGTTGGAGACCGATATAAATTCAGCGGCTGTAAAGTTACGAATCCTGGTGTTTAAGCAATCAGTGCTGGTGGGAACCAAGGTCAAGGCCCTGTCCTCTGGACAGGGTGTATGTAACTGCGGGGCGGCAGTCAAGGGCTGGCTGGGATGGTGGCAGGCAACTATGCGGAGGTCAATAAACTCAACTAAAGGTCACATGCATTGTTAAGGTCCTTGAACTATCTTTCGCGGAGAGCAAGAGGCGCGGCAACGACGGCGGCAGGGCTTAGAAGGGAGGGGAGCCGAAGCCAAGTGGTTGGGAAGGGGGGGGGGGGGGAAGCTGAGTGGCGGGAGGCGGTGTCAGCTGAGGGTGGGGGACCCGGTCGGTGGCGCCGCGCTCGGCGGCAAACTGAACCGATAGAGGTTACCGAATCGTTATGTAGCGGCTGGGCCGAGGCCTTGAACGCTATTTGCATCCGTGCGGAGGGGCGCGAGGGGAGGGGGCGCTGTGTTTGGGCCGGTGTGGCGGCTAGTCGGGAAGTGGGCCGAACACGAGGCGCTCGGGCCCGCTCCCACGGCGACACCTGCCGGCGCCATATTGCGGTCGCCGCGGAGACGGCGTATGTCTGTATATCGCTTATTTGAAACAGATGGAGAACAAGTAATAAAGTGGCTGTATTCGGCAGTGCAGCGTGAACAACAAAGGGAATATCGTCACCCTGACACCAGCTACGATGCTCGGCTTCGGTTACAAAACATACAAAGAGTAACGCCGGAGATACAGGAAAAGCCTCAGTCCTAACACTTATTATGCCTTGTTAAGGTGGTATTATTTCGTAATTATTGGAACCGTCGTTTTAGTTCAAAAGGCATGAGACAGAAAACTCAGTAAAATTAACAGTGAGTGCCACTGCTGAAGCATTTCAATAGTACGCAAAATGTTAATTCGTAGGCTAATCCTGCAATAGTCACACGTCGACTGACAGTCCGCACAAATGTAATTTTCTTGTTTCCTTTTCATTTCTGTGGCCCTAGAAACCACCTAAATTGAGTACTTTCCTGCAATCAGTAGTAGAACGACACTCCTTTGTTTGGTGTGGTTTAGAGCAGAGGTAGTGGAATGCTCTACATTTGCGACTGGCAGTCCGCGCGACTAACGGCGTTACATCTAATTAACGTTGTTGTTAAGGGAATATCGCCATATTATAGTTTATTCTCAAGGTGTATCTTATTACTGCAGTTTTTTTCTGTTATTTTCTACTTGTTACATAGTCTTTTAGATTCATCTCATTTATTTGCCTTTTTTTTTTTTTTTTTCATCGAAATGGGTCTATATGAAAAAGATAAAGTCTGCAGAGGAATTCTGCCTTATCTAAGACACTATTTTTGGAGTTTTTCATCGACAGCAAATGAAGGAAATAACTATTTGTAGAATAAAAGTGTCGTTTGTCCAGAAAGAGATGAATGTGGATCAAAACACTGTAAATTACGTATTCTCAATTACTGTGACGATTTTGGCTAGTTGAATTATTAATTTCCATGCGGACTGTCGGTCCGGCGTGGCTGCCTAGCAGTATGCTTAGTGGCGCGACTGCTGCAGGGTTAATAGATCTTGTCGTATGATTCCGAGCACTCCATAAAATCTCACTTTCCGTTTCTCATTTGCTAACAGGAATGAGTATAACGCCCTGACAACACTCTTCAGTGTAGGGCGCTATTACATTCTGCAAACGGCCTTTAAACGAGCCGTCAATGCGAACCGACTCAACAAGAGCGCAGGAAGTGGAAGAGTATTTTTAATATTTTGGAATACGAAAGATGACTTAAGAAGGCACGAGAAGGTTGCTGTTCTAAGCATGGTAAAAACGTCCTGTTACTGAAATACCTACTTTAAAACCATTTCTTGAAAGATGAACAGTAACTTTTTTCCACGACAAAATTCTGCCTATTTGACAAGCCGTCACTGGACTACCTGGAAAAAGCGTGATTGTCTCCGATCTTTCTGACTGGTGTGAGACTGTTACACGGGAATGCATGTTCGACAGCAGTAACAGATGTACCGCAAGAATGCCTAATTGGGCAGCCGATTTTTAGTCATGTATGATTAGTCGGATAGTTACAACTCACACACCCATGCTGTTGTGTACACCGAAGGATCGCCGCTGTATGGGTACGAAAATCAGAAGAAAATTTATGTGCACAGTAAACAGTCATGCTGACCACTGCTTATTTTGAAATGTCCGCGCGAGTGTCTCCGTGGTCTACGGCTACGGACTGGGCGCTCGTTCTCGGCGGAGTTTCGAGTCCTCCCTCAGGGTGTGTGTGTGTGTGTGTGTGTGTGTCCTCCTTAGTATCAGTTTAAGTAGTTTTAAAGTCTAGGGACTGACGACCGTAGTAGTTTGATCCAATCGATTTTCAAACATTTGAACATTTTGAAATGACCTTGATGGTCCAAATCAGTATTGCTGCAGCGCTCAGACAATAAAATAAAACATTTTGTTCACTGATATCGCTGAGGCAATAACCTGTCGTTAAAGAGTTTCTGAAATGCTCGAGAACTGCTTTACTTTTGTGCTGTAAATGGATTTTTACTGGTACAAAGACGTTTTGAACATCAGACTGTGCGAAATAAAGCTGCACTGGAAAAGCTTTAAAAGAAAACATTTACTTTCATCAGTGCTGCATACCAGTATAAGAATGCTAACTTTGTGTATTTCCCCATTCGCTGAAAATAATGAAAATACATTAAATCCTTTCTCAGTAACCAAACAGTTATACTGTGTTTGAAAAAACCAACAAAATCAGTACCGTACAGTTCTTCTCGGGTTGCAATAGAAGATTGACGAAGTTTTGACACACACACACACACACACACACACACACACACACACACACACACACTTTGCAGAATTTTCCGTCGGCAAAAATCCCTGGCCAGAGATGATTCAATTAAGACCTTTAGGATAGAACGTAAAATTCTTTTGGAATAGAGCCGGAAAATTCCCACTGAAACCTAAAGTGGACAAAAATGCACCCAGATGGACAAATATTATGCTACCTATCAGGTGGTAACAGAATATGAAAGTTCTTCACTTAATCTTAAGCCAGTTTTCCCCCTTCCCAGATGGATCAACGTTTAACCAACAAAATATTAACAAGTAACTGCCTTTGATGCTGTTATCGCAAATATTAATGCAAACAGAATCGAAA
Organism: Locusta migratoria; assembly: GCA_026315105.1. Classification (NCBI taxonomy): domain Eukaryota; kingdom Metazoa; phylum Arthropoda; class Insecta; order Orthoptera; family Acrididae; genus Locusta; species Locusta migratoria. The sequence goes on along the minus strand of CM048746.1, from coordinate 76,835,054 downwards.
TTCTATATCGTGCCGCACACCGTTTACCAAAATGGCTATCGTAAAAACTTTGCGACTGTTTATGTCAAGTGATTTCGGGCAGTGGAATTCAGCAAACCGAGTGGCAAGTCGCGAATATTCTTGTGGAGTGTATCTGGTAAAAAGAATAATACAACAACGACCGTGTAATCTTCGGAATAGTAAATGAAACGTGTGACATGCTGAAATATTATACGATTGTTGCGTCATACAACATACTGGTGGTCAGGCACACAAAATCAACAAAACTCAATAGAAAAATGAAAATAATTACCACTATGAAAAAAGGAAGAGAGATGGGTTCCGCCTAGTTATGCAGACCACAAAATAATTTTGCGTAAATGTTTTGGAACACCGGAGGTCTCCAACTGACATGGTAAAACGCAATCACACTGTACACAACGGAACGTCGAGAACATTTTGAAGGTTACGATGGTGGAGAAAGAAACTGAAAATAATTTTCATGGAAATACCTTTGTAAGAGAAAGATCATTCGAAAGAGAAAAATTGTTTTGTTGTAGAATTTTTTACGTAGTGTGGTATGATACCGAGAAAGAATAGGTCTACTTAGAAAGTAAAAAAAAAAAGTGTCTACTGTACTACTTCCGAAAAATCGCTTGAGGTTCTTGTATGTATATATTCGGTCTTGTAAATAAATATTTTTGTGTATTTTAGAGGACAGTCTTCTTTCTCTTTGACTCCTCTGCAGTTTTGGAAATTTACCATAGAACCTTTATCAATTATGTCCATTATGAAGTTTCCTTTGACCACTAACACAGTGGCGACAATACGGCGCGAGCTAAGTCGAGACGTAAGGGAGGGCCGGCCGCTATGGCCGAGCGGTCTGCGGCACGTCAGTCACGGTCTGCACGGCCACTACGGTCGGGAGGTCCAATTCCCCCTCGGGCATGGATATTTGTGCCGTCCTTAGTATTAGCTAGATCATAAGTAGTTTGTAAATTTAGGGACTGGTGACACCATAGTTAAGTCCCATAAGCTCTACAAACATTTGAACATAAGGGTGGGTGGGGGGGCGGGGTCAGGCAACCATCACAACTAATTCAAACGCGTTCTCGTGTCATGTATGAAAAAATTGTTGAAATGTCTTGGTCGCAGTTAGCTTTATTTCATGACACGTTTCGAGACATCATCACCAGAAAAAGATTTTAAAAAACGATGGGAATTACACCATCTTCGTATAGATTCATGAATACAAATTTAAAATACCATCATGGATGTCTGGTGAAGGTGTTCAACCAGACTTACATGCTCAACAGTTGAGCATGTAAGTCTGGTTGAACACCTTCACCAGACATCCATGATGGTATTTTAAATTTGTATTCATGAATCTATACGAAGATGGTGTAATTCCCATCGTTTTTTAAAATCTTTTTCTGATGATGTCTCGAAACGCGTCATGAAATAAAGCTAACTGCGACCAAGACATTTCAACAATTTTTTCATACATGCCAACGTAAGGTCGCGTGTCCAACAAAAAATGGATGGTTTTATGAACCAAGTGATAAGCGTTCTCGTGTCCCACCTGTGTCCTAATTGGTAAGCAGTGGCGCTTTCCAGCAGGATAGTGTTCTTGGAACCTAAGCCACATGCTACTGGGCCGAATAAACATTTGCTAACCGATTTACATTTTACTTAAGTCCTAACTGACTTTTTAAAAAATAAAATAAGAATAGCGTTTCTCTTAGGTCTGAATATTCCAATGTTTTGTAAGACAGGCTACAACTACTACCAGTAGTGACGTTACGTCTAATTTGAATACACAGGCATTCAAGTCAATCGATATTTATTAGGACTTTCACTGAATGGTCATAATTTATCTCGTTGTCATTTGCAAGTTTACCTCCTGCAGACAAAGGCGCAAAAACAGCGTATTTTTTAGCACTTCCAAGTTCGATCATCAACTGGGACAAAGCGTGCAAAAACACAAATTTACAGCCTCCAGTCGGCAGCCGGAGCTGTACTTATATACTTGTCTCTCATGACAATCATTGCCCACCTAGAATGTTGGCACTACAATTGGGAAAAATAACCGTCTGCCCTGTCCTCACGTCGACGGACAGTGGATGCAACAGAAGAAGAGGAAAGATGTTCCTGTCCACTTGCAACCCCAACGCCCAAGACGAAGCAAGGTTGCCAGCTGTGGCAGTTGGCATTCGCTCGCCTCGCCCCCTCCACCCCGCCAATCACCTCACACTTCATAACCCCTGCGCACCTGGCCTTACACATTGCATACTTGCGTAACACACACATCGGGACCAAACCAGAAGAAACACACGTCTCCAAAGCACGCGGTGAAAAACAATACAGACTCCAATGCGGCCTGGACAAAACACGCATTCGGCTTGAAATTGGTAAAGTTTAGGCAGCGGTAAAGACGACTATAAGAACATTCTTGTAAAAAGGTAAACGAGCAGGACGCTAACTACAGAAAGTAGGAGTATTTATGTCAACTGATTGTTCTAGAAGCACATTTCCATTCGAATTCGTGACACACCAAACCAATTCCTCCATTTTGTACTAGTCGCATTATAGCTCAAGAAAGTACGGTACAAAATCAGTTAGGAGCCAAGTACAGACTTGTATCAGTACGACGCAAAATAAACCAGAAACTGCAAGTGTATCGTTGGAGGTGTAAAGTTAACTTCCAATCATTCGAAGCGCACTGGCGAGGGTGAAATCATAAGATTCACTAATCACCAAGCAAAAAGAAAAATATCTGTGTACGTTGTATCTCTACAAAGTACGGTCAATACTATCAGACGACAAAACTAAAGATACAAAGAAGTGTTCTTTATTGCCCTTCAAAATAGTCGCCAACCGCTACAACACTATCAACTTTCGTACAGTTTCCGCAAATTATCAGCAAAGTCCTCATGTGGAATCGATCGCAGAATGGTTGACACACGATCATCGATGGCATTCACGTGCGCTGACATTCGCCTTCCATGGACGCCTTCAAGCAGGGAAGCAGGTAGATGTCTGCAGGAACCCGATCAGGGGAGTTCGGAGGATGTTCAAGAACCGTCAGCTTCTTGTCCACCAGCAATTGGAGCACATGGATCGCGCAGTGTGCAGGGTAATTGTCGTGGGCAGCATCCATTTTCCAGTCCTGTGCAACTCTGGCCGGATACGCTCTAAATATCGGTTCAAAACAGACTGACATGCAATGCATGCTGTGTATCGATTCTCCTCAAGTCTCTGAAAACCCATGGTCATGCATTCATATATGAACCGTTAAGATATGACACCATTCACCGAACTTTTTAAACACACCACGTACTTGTATTAATGATATAGCTGCAATTACCCTGGGCCAGACACAAACTGGTTTTTACTTCTTGTAAGAGGGAAATGGGAAGCGGAACAGTCATCGTGAAATGTCAAAAGGATACCGAAAGATAGGGAACCTGTGCTGCATAGGAAGCGCATACATTACTTTTAAAATGGTTACAGTTTAAATACGAGATATGAACAATGCTTCCGAAGGCTGTCACTACTATCCGAATGTAGGGACGACATAGTCTTCACTTTTCGATCAACAACTAGCGAAAAATGAAAACTACCTATATGTTCGACGCTTCATTGACATAGATACTGCCGCGGCAGAGTGATCGAGCGCATTGAGGCGCCCGGCTCCGATATAGGGATGGGGGTGTGAGGAGCGGCGAGAATTTCTGGAGCTGCCGGCGCTCGAGAAGCGGCGCGTGCCGATGTGCGCCGGTTGTCGGGGGCAGCGCGCCGCGCCACGCGCTGCGGTTATTTGCAACGCTCGCAGCTTGGTATCATCATCAAATACGAGCATTGGATACACGAAAACCAAAGTCACAGAACTGGAGGCGTCTGTTGCAAAGCTCCGTAGTGGAACAAAAAATACAACAGGATCGATAAGACATTTAATATTAAACATTATGTCTAGCTATCAAACAGATACGTTCGCGGATACAAAAGTGAATTCTTGTATTACAAGTCAGACAGATTACGAAGCTATTGTGTATGTTATCCATTCAAACTACATTAAAAAGAAATTCGGTAAAAAGATTGGATAGTGCCTCAAACAGTCCGCCAGTGTCGGAAAAGCGTAATTCTTAATTTGGCTGCAATAACATGCAAAATGCATGAAAATTAACACTATCCAATCTTTTGAACAGAATGAGGACGTAACAACCAACAGTCAGTATTTTAGTTGTAAATTGAGGTGACTGTGTTCAGAAAGCTTTAAGCTAAAATAGGACGAAAGCTTAGGTACTTAACACTTGCTAATACTATAAGATCTGCCGAATTTTTTCTACAATTAGTAAATGTAAGTAAGGAGTTTTTGGGTGTAAAATGTAGCATTTTTCTCTCGTGTATGCGGACTGCATAATTTTTGTTTTTGGTAACAATGAATTTCTTGTTTCGTGTAAAATACGTGTTTTAATAATCATCCTATGATTTTTGCTTCTGCGAAACACACTAAAAAATAATAATAGTTTCTTCCTTGCACGTACGGATGACAGAGATTACGACTGTTCTGTCGTAATGCTTCCCCGTAGAGCAGTTTCGCTCTGCCTCCAGACAGCGCAGCACTGTCGACAACTTCTCGAGAATTTGACTTAGCGTCGCGCGGTTCTCGAGAGCGCTCACAGCCAATACCTACGCCGAGGCGCGAGGCCGTTCCCGTCGGGGGTTCGAATCCTCCCTCGGGCATGGATATTGACGATAGTATAAGATAGATTGTACGTAGTTTGCAAGTTTAGGGACTGATGACGACGCAGTTAAGTCCCATAAGCTTAACAAACATTTTGAATATAGATACGTTTGAAACAACACGTTGAAGATACGAAGGTAGGTAACAAATTTACAATGATTATTGACTTTAAAATTTAAGCTATAAGGCCACACGCCCATTCCACATATATCTGCACCATATCTCAAAATTCGGCATGGTTTTGCAGAAATATAATGGGTCACAGAACCAAAATTACGCAGTTTCAAATCACTCTGCATACCAAAAGTGTCGAATACGATATTATAATTTCATATGGACTATGGAGGCTGTTCGGTTTGCTTCGCTCAGCCAATCACATAAGGAGGACAAGTGATGTTACACAACCGCCATACAAGTCTCCGTGTCGTTCTGCGTTATGTTTACTTTGATAGGCCGATAGCAGCAACATTCGTAAAGGCCGTATTGGATGACATGCTTTAACTTGCGTATTACGAAGATTCCTGTTTTAATGAGACGATGCTTAGCGATTTTTCAAACTAGCCAAGTTTTTAATACCATTTTTCTAATACAAATTGTCGAGTAATGCGACAGAATTACCCAAGCTAGTTTAAGTCTTTTCCACATGAAATCTGTACAAGTTTCCTATCATTTATATCCTGCAAGCCACTATCTCCCATTTCCTCATAACAGAGCAATAACTAGGGCTGAAAACACAGACTATATATAGTAGTGCTAGTTTGAGAGAGAAAGCAGAGGAATGTGGTACTGTACCTTGAGAAGTCCACCACTAAACTAACGTCTCCTTCCTGCCACGTTGCCAGCCTTGCTACCCCCTACTAGAGCGACGTGGGGGTGAACGCCGCTCTGCCCCCTCCACTGCTCTGCTCTGTCCAGATACCGTTAGGGCTCACGCTTTCATTTCTCCAGTTAGCGTCACATGTGCTCCATACAAACCAATGCTTCCCAGAATCGATATTTTGACAGTGGAAAGCAACTTGCGAACCATAGTTAAATTGTATCACTTCACGCAAAACCCACGGCCTGATTAAATGGCGATGTGCTGAAGACTAGACGGGAATATACAGACTCTAAGGGTAAAGGAACTAGCAATGATGACCCATTAATATCCCCCCCCCCCCAAATAATATGTATTCTTGATAAATGACGTTGATGGGAGGCGCAAAACGGGTAAGCAAGAATGACTACAGGACACAGTAAAGTGCAAAGAAGTACGTCTAACTATAGGGAAGATAGATACTACGTATTTTAAAGGGGACTAAACTGCTACCGCCAACAAGAAAACAAGAGAGATGTTTGTAGACAAACTGTCAAAAAGTCACAGGAGTAACAATAATAAGCAAGGAAGGGGAAGCCTAATGGTGGAAGGAATATACACGGTGTACACACAGTCCGGAAACACTTTGTTATTTATTGCACAAGCTCTCAACATTGTATAAATGTCATTTTGAAGAGAAACTCAAAGTTTCTGTACAAACATTGGATATGCGAACCATGAGTGACCCGGCAGACGTCAATGCGGTAATTGAATTCTAGCCATACCCGGCTCAGCATGGCATCGTCGACTGTGACAGTAGCTTTTCGTATTCTGTCCCGCAGCTCTGCTACATCACGTTATACAGGCGGTACATACAGCAGATCTTTAAAGTGCCTCCCCCCTATCCCCCCCCCACACACACAAACTTAAAAACGTCACACTGAGTTGAGATCTGGTGATCGGGGAGGCCATTTCATGAAATTGCTCGCTCCGCATGTGAACTTGCTAAGTTTGCGACTAGAGCTATCGGCAAATTACCAAACTATGTTGTGGCAGTATACACGAAAAAAACTTTTAGTCATTCTCTTCAAAATGACATATGTGTGATACCTGTACAATGTTTGGCTCTTGTGCAATAACTAATTGAAAGTATTTCTGAACTAAATGCACAGCCTGTACGAGCTCTAAAGATGACCCCTAGAGTAGATTATGTGCCTTCTGAACGGCTGAAGTCTCTCGGAGAGCCAACCAGCCAGCCATGAAGAAATTGTTCCATCTGGTGTGCAAGATGTATGGGACAGGAGAAATATTCTCCAACTTCAAAAATGAATAACTGGAATTCCAAAGAAAGAAAGTGTGAAAATTATCAGTTTGGTAAGTAATGGTTACAAAATTATAACACAAATTATCTACAGACGAATGAAAAAACTGGTAGAATCCGACATCAGGAAGATAAGTTTTTATTTATAAGAAATGTAGGAACACATGAGGCAACACATTACGACTTACAAGGCAGATTAAAGAAAGACAAATCTACCTTTATTGCTTTTGTAGATTTGGAGAAAGCATTTGACAATGTTGACTGGAAAACAGTCTTTCAAATTTTGAAGTCAGCAGGGGTAAAATACAGGGCAACGAAAAGTTAAACACAATATGTGCAAAAAAAAAGACAGACAGCACTTATAAGAGTCGAAGGGTATGAAACGCACTCAGTGCAGTAAGACAAGAGATTAGCCTTTCCCCAATGTAATAGAGAGAGGAAAATGTTTCGCGTATCTTGACTAAAAGAAGGGATTGATTGGTAGGCCACATTATGAGACATCAAGGAATCGTAAATTTAGTATTGTATGGAAGTGTGGGAGGGACAGCACGAGAAGAGTAAAGTAATATGTTCAAATGGGTGTGGAATGCCGTTGTTATTCGCAGAGGAGATGACTTCACAGGATAGAGTAGCGTGGAGAGCTGCATCAGACCAGTCTTCAGAGTGATGACCACAGCAATATCCTTAAGAAAGATCGTAAGCTAAATTCTACACGTCACTAGCATTCGCAGTTTTATTAGAAGTAGGTGTACAAACATTTCGTAGCAACTTTTATGTGATCCAAAGTATGTACGCATACAAACATAATAGAAACCTTCAAAATGTGACGTAAATAATAAATGCTAGAAATATATGCGGTAGCTGGTAAAATGTACTACGTCTAAGGGTCAGATACCTTTTAGTCAAAAAATTTCTAGAAGGGTTGATAGCATAATCATGAAACGTTAAGAGTAAGCTGTCAACAACCTGAAGATTGGTTTGAACACCGCACTGTTTTACTAGGCATGGTCCTAAGCATGCCTCCGACCTTTCAACTGACTTCTTCTTTCAGTAAATCTGTCCTCGGACAGGTATCAACTGGGCATCCTCCATTTGTTGCTAACATCTTCCTTTCTTCACGTCTGTTAGCAATTCGAACCATCACCTTCCTCTCCGTTTCCTTCTACTTTCCTCTCCATTACTCACCCTAACAGTTATAGGGGGGACGACAACAGCAGTTCAAATAAGCATTTGTCACATTAACAACACTGGAAGAGGGGGGAAAAGAGTGAAAAGTGACATTAAAATCCTATGCTAGACCCGGGATCTAAAACACGACCCATGGATTCATAGTCTGGCATTACCACTCTGGCACCGAGCCGCCACACTAAATTTCGTAACTGAGAAGTGTGTGGGAGGTAAAAATAAAAATTAAAAAAAAATGAACACAGTAGCATTGGATATATTTGCGTGAAATGCTGCAGACCTACTACTAGACACCAAAAACTGAAAAAATCTTTTTTGGTGCCTTTGTTCCGTCTTGTTTTCTTCCCAATTATCAAGCAAAGCACAGGAAACTTTTTTCTATAAGGATTAGGGCTACCTTTAACTTTCATTAAAGACTCTTGACGACAGGTATAAACGTTTTCTTTTTGAACGTATTCGAAATTTAAAGTTCACTATCAATTAAATACGTCTCTCTTTAAAACGCTGATAAATATTTAACTTGTAGCATGTACCATCAAAATACGGCAAGGGTGTGGAATAGATACAAATGAATGCCTACTGGATGAGTGAGAACAACGAGGAAACGTTGATTTTTTAAATGCTAAGAGACGCCGCCGCCATACATCCAAGAATCATCGACTTGGAGTATTGGTACGGGGCCCGGCACACACTTGTAGCAGAAGCAGAGGAGAGGAGAGCCGTGCAGCTTGCAACGCTCACGCAGCACTGCACGTGCTGCATGTCCACTGCAAACCTCTCGATGCCATTAGATTTAATTAATTTGTGTGTGTGTGAGAGAATAAGAGCAGTGAAAGGCCTGTTGAGCAAAAGGCAAAAGTGACGAATATATGGCGAACATGTCTGGTCTATGGACGTTCATTGTAAGCTATTCCGACTAAACAGACGACAGTTCAAAGACAGTCACATGCTGAGTAAGAAAGACTTAACAGAGAAGAAAAATAGTGTGTGACACGTCATACTCATTAAAAAAATTAGGGATATGTTTTAGGACTGTAATTAAAATCAGAATTATTTTTCTCTCATCACTTTTATAATTAAGAGAAACAAGTATCACTGCAAATTAAATAATTTAAAGAACCTTTATACAACTGACATATTTAATCATGATTGTGGTGCAGTATATACGATCAGAAACACCGTCTCTCCGAATGCGAGTCCAGTTAGCTAATCTTGCTCGACCGTGATGGAGAACAATGGACATTCGGGAGAACATTCCGATCGTTTTCTAACAAACTTTGAAAAATTGTCACATACGTACAACTTCATGTTTACTGAGACATTCAGTGAAAATTACTTGCTGTGCCATAATAATGTGTAATTTTTGTTATTTGCAGTTCCTTAGTATTATACAATCTGCATAAATTTTTGCTGCTGGCCGGCCGCGGAGGCCGAGGAGACTGAGGCGCTCCAGTCACGGTCTGCACGGCCACTACGGTCGGGGGTTCGAATCCCCCCTCGGGCATGGATATTTGTGCCGTCCTTAGGATAAGCTAGTTGATAAGTAGTTTGTAAGTTTAGGGACTGATGACCCCGTAGTTAAGTCCCATAAGCTTAACAAACATTTTTTAAAATTTTTGCTGTAATACTGGAATGAAATTCATGAGTTGTGTTTCAAGAAATTGGAGAAGGCCCCTGATGGCGCAAAAAAAAATCGTTGCATGTCCCTTCTGGCTTCGTCAAACTTATCATTCAGTACTAACGGGAATTTTAGCTTACATAGTGCTGTCATGCCTATCACAAAGTTTACCGAAACCAGAGACTATATAAACCGCAAAAATACACAATCAGCACTTCAGTTTATGAATCTGTGTGTCTTTCTGTCACAGTGAGTGGTTCATTTCCAGTACGAGTCTGTATCGGCAGCAGACGAAGAAGAGAAACGCGAGGCATCTCCGCTCTCGGCACAGCAGGCGGCAACGTATTTTCACGATAATGGAAAGAGGTATGGCTCTCCTTCTACCATTAAAAACAATTTCGATATGTTAGGTACATTTTGTACGCAGTAATGAATGTTTGGTGTAAAACGCACCAAACGCAAACTGGCCAGCGACTACATTTTTCACTGCAAACTCTTCAAAATATGAGCTGCGTTGTATTTTATTTTTTATTATAATAATAACTATGGACAATAAACGAAAACCAGTCTATTATGCGGTGGCTTTTGGCTACAAGATACGGGAAATAATTTTTTTTTCTAACGAATAGTTTCTGCAAAATCCATTGAGGAAGCTGCGTTAGCATAGAACACGCACAAATCCGAAAATAGTGTTCTCAATTTCTTTAAGCAGAAATTAAAAGTTCTACAAAGTAACTAAATACAGAGAAGGATGAAGCTTATATTCGTCTACAGCAAAACAATTTTTTTCGAAGCATGTCGGATGACTTGAAATTTCACTTTGCGACAACCGGACAGAGGAAACGCCTGCCCTCCGCCTGTCCCATTGGAAAGCACGGTTCACAGGCGTGAATGCGTGCCGTTCGGAAGACACCGCAGCGTTGTAAGGGTGCGGGCGACGCGCCTGCAGCTCTCGCCAGCACGCCGGCTTATCGCTCCCCACAACCGGCCAGCAGTCTGCGCCACGTAGAAGGGGGGGGCCAGTACGCACAGCCGGCGGACAACCGAGGGGACTAGCGCCGATACCGTACTCACTAATCCGTCACCATCCTGGATATTTCAAGTCAGGCTTCCGGTTTCGGCGAAATCACTTTGTCATTCAATGATTGAAATTAGTCTTCCGTAATTTTTTTTCAATAATGGTTGTAAAGACGCATTAGTGGTGCAATACATATAATCAAGCTAAAGCCAAATACCGGAGTAATCTGTAGCCTTATTTACATGAAGTTCGCAAAGGAAAGCATTTTTTTCCAAACCAAGTCATCGCTACATTCCTTCTGTTTCGTAAGATTGAAAACAAGAATCAAAGAACTTTGATTCTCTTAGCCTTCTTTCCATAATGTACAACTCATCCATCAAACTTATCAGTAAGCACACACTATATTTCGCACGCCGGCAGGGACACTGACAACTAAAACTGCAGTACTTCAGAAAAGCGACACTTCTAGCACACTGGATTATATTCAGGTAGTGAATGAAATTACGGAAGTGAGTAATGGATGAGTTACCACATAGTCGCTAATCTACGGATTTAATGGAAACTTTACATTTTGCTTCGTCGCTGCCTCGACAGACAGCACTTGAGAAATATGTAAGTATACCTAGGGAAGCGACATTGACAAGTATATTACGAGCCCCCAGCGGAATTGGTATAGACTGCGTACGACAAGGTGTCTCCAACCAGCAAAGTTCAGAACATTTCGTGTTAATGAGTTTGCTGTCCCAAAGTTGCGTCACTCCAATTGTCTGGATTAATGTTGTATTGTATGTGAGAGCGGATAGCAATTCCACTTTATTTAAAGTGTTACATGCATACGCAATGTCATTTTTCTTCTGCTCACTTCGTTGTGTTATAAAATCCTTACAATACAGCTAAAGTAAGCACCACTTTTCAAGGTGACAGTTTATGTAATAAGTGTGCAAATGAACGTTACATCTTGGTCAAAACTTTCATCATAGCATCATACACGCCAGTGGGTTGTCACTACTGGGGAGTAGCGGGGAGCCGCGAAGGCGGGACGCGAGCAACTCACAGATGTGGCGGCCCTCCTCCCAATGTCCACGTATCACATGAAGGTGGTGATGCACCGGTATCGGACAAAAAGTACTAAAAATATAGAAAATGTACAATTAAATATTTAAAAATTATATAGTCTATAATATTATGCATTTAATTTTCTATTACTTATTATTCGTATTTTTATTACTTGTTTGTCCGAATATTTACCAACGTAGGTCGAAAAACAGGCCAGTGACATTATTAATTTTATAATTTTTTACTTTTCGGCCTCGTTGGAAGACATTTTTAAAGAAATTGTTAGGTGAAAAAAATCAAATTGGGGGGAGGGGGGAGGGCAGAGGGTGCGTCGTTCGGAAATAACGAAACCAATCCCAATAATCATGAATATTAATTACGATTCATGATTATTAAATAACTTTTTATTACTTTACGTCACGGAATTATACTGCAATATTTCATCACTGGAAGAAATATGAACCTCAAACAGTTCTTCAAACCTCCATTAAATGACTTACAGCATGGCGCTTAAGACCACGTGAAATATTTCTTTACAAGTGCGTATCAACTTTCAGAATCAAAATATCCATTAAAAATTTAAATTTGACATTACTTTTTTTTTCAATCCGAGGCCTAAGATTCGCCCTCTAGCGGCGCCGGTTTATGCCGCCAGAAGCAAGCTCTGGTCGCCAACAAATACGTCTGTACAATTTGGTGCCGATCGGTGGAACGGCGCGACATAAAATGTGGGAACACGTTATATACAGTGTCAAATCTCTATTATTTTTTTTGCTAACATCTTTAAAACGGTGCGAGAAATGAAAAAAAGAGCAAACTAGTTGGCAATTCTCTCCTCCACAAAACCATTTATTCAATTTTCGTCTCACATTAACAGTTATGACGTTATTTGCAATTAAATATCTAGCTGTCAAAAGGCTACCGCAAATGACCCCTATTTAGTATTAATAATATAAAGTGAGCCAATAGGAAGGAAATATAGCATATTCGATAACATGAAAAAACTTAATATATATCCGACAGTTTCTAAAATTTTTACAGAATGATCTGTGTACAAATTGTGTTATACAAAGGCAACGCCGACCGCGATGGCCGAGCGGACTGAGGCGCTCCAGTCACGGTCTGCACGGCTACTACGGTCGTGAATTCGAATCCCCCCTCGGGCGTAGATATTTGTGCCGTCCTTAGTATTAGCTAGTTCATAAGTAGTTTGTAAGTTTAGGGACTGATGATCCCGTAGTTAAGTCCCATAAGCTATACAAACATTTGAATTTGAACAAAGGCAACATATATGCTACGCCTTCTGCAGCCAAATGTTCTGTTTCTACGAACTGTGGAACCTACCCAATTATGTAGGGCCGATGGTAAACATGTAAGAATAAAAGGCACCACCATGTTAGGGATCGTCTATGTGAAATGCAAAAGATTTTTTCAGTTCTAATGAATGGGGCTGGGTTGTTTGGTTGGGGTAGGGGGGGGCTAAGCTGCTGAAGTTGTCAGTCCTCCGGTGGGGAGGAGAAGGAATGAGGTTGTAAAGGAGGGAGAAAGGAAATGCAGTACGGGAAGTAAAGAAGGAATGAAGACTGCATTAGCTCGGGACCCCGTGCTCGCCACGCACGTAATGTTAGGCAATGCAGACAGAGATGGGATATCTGTTACACCGGACATAGGTGAATATGGACGTAATAACTATTGACGAGCTTTTCAGAATAGTATTTTTGGTAGAGCATTACAACTATACAAGACGAACGGCTCAATTTACCATGGTACTACTTACACTCTGCCCCTGAGGTATCTTTACTATGTTCGAGGCAAAACTGATCAATTAAAATTGGGCACAGTAAAACATTATAGTCTCTCTGACTTTTGGTTTGTTACTGACTAGGGAAGGAAGTCAGACGCGTTCAACCATTCGATTTTTGATAGGTCGCTTGCTAATGAACAAAAATGTAGAACTGTGTGTTTTGGCTCACTACCTCACACACACTGAGAAAACCGTCCTGTAAGTTCATGACACTAAATCTACTCAAAATTAACAGATTTACAGATAATTGTAAATTGAGCTTTTTTCATGAGATCGTGTTCGATGTTTATCGACGAGATGTTTGCTTCTGTTATTATTATTATTATTATTATTAGTCTGAACGCCAGGAGCTACCGGGTCGGCTCACTCGACCAACGACACTTTTCGCTCAAGTATGTTTACAAGGCGACGGATCGTCTTGACTTCTCATAAAATACACGGTTTCGAACATACATGATGAAAAACTGCTCAGCTTTCAATTACCTATAGAGTCAGTTAATTCTGATTAGATTTAGTGACAAATAGTAAGGGCGTTCTTTTTTTCTCCAAAATATGGGAGGTACTGAACTAAAATGTCTTACATAGTCCATTTTTGTTCAGACACAAGTCACGAGTCAAAACTGAACCTAATTAGCTGTCATGTCTGACGTCCTTTAACCGAGAGTGCTACAATTACAATGATAGTATTCTGATGTCTGTTGCTAGTTCACAATATTAGGAAACATTATTGCGAAACGCGGTCCGCGGTTTGACAACCACTGTTATAGGGGCAGTTTTCTTCTTAAAAATCAGAATAACGCAGAAAGAATACGTGCTAAATCTGAGTCACCTATTTGATGATATTGTTCATGTACCCTATGCGGCATATAAAATTACAACTTTCAGAAGTAGGCTGAAAATCATTAACAACCTGACGAAACCGAATTTGAGGAACGAACACCCATCATACTGCAGTAGCCTGTCGGAAGTGACAGAAATTTTAGAAACTCACATTCATAATGTATGCCAATATTCCACGAGTATCACAAACAGGATACCCATCAGCAACCTCTCACAGCTTGGACATAGCTAACCTGTCAGATAAACAGAGGTCGGAATGTTTAGCGACTTTAATAATAAATTAACCAGATTGAAATTTCTTCTATTATAGCACAAGTGGCGAGTATGTCCTGGCGAGAGTCACAAATGTAAGAGGAAATCTGGCTTCAAAAACGTTTAAACAATAATAAAAAATGAGATACATGTATGTGTAAAGTAACAAAATTTGTAATGTTGTGGCGTTTAACATATCACTGAAGTTTGGGATGCATGTATCCTCACTCAAGGATACTTGCTACTGCAGAAACAACTCCCTCCCCCAGGAGTTTACTGCACTGCAGAATTGGGATTAAGGTAAGTCGAGCAGCTCTTTTTATCGCATTGGTCACGGTATATATTCGCCTTTGTTGTGCTTCATTTTAACAGCCTACCTTAGTCGACAGGGAACTGTGTGATGTAGAAGAGCTTTAAAATTACAAAATTAAATATACGCCATCTTTACTATTATTTTCCTAGCTTGTGCATAAATAACGATTTAACTGACAACATACTCTCCACCAATGTCTGTACGTCCAACGAATCTCAGTACATGCTAAATTTGGCCACTCTAGTGGCATGATACCGTGATCTTGATGCAATGATACATGGACAATGGTTAATTATTTCACGTCATCGTTGTATTTAACATTGTGCAAAGTTTCAACTGATTCGTTCCAGTGTGAAGTGTAGCCGTGACGCACTTCAAGTACCGGCAAGGAAACAGTTACTTACATGTAAATTCCCAATAAAAAAAAAATCTGAAGGGGACACACAAAACTGACAATTGCCGAGCATTAATTTCAGACCAATTGACATCTTTTGCGATAGGAATTGACTGATTCGCATAATTTGTCAGGGCGCGACATCCGGTTCGCCATTTGCTCGTATACATATTATAGTAACAAAGACGTTCCAAAGGCTACAATAATGATTCCAGGTATTACGCTGTAATGATACAGCTTTTAGAAGACCATTAGAAATAATAAATTTCTAATATATGAAGCAGAGTGTCCGTATGTGTGTACGAGTTACATACAAATGTACAGTTTTGTTCCAATCTTAATGAGATTTTGTACACGTAAGTTTCAATCCATAACGATGGTCGCCGTGAGCGTAGGAATCACATACAAGAAAGTGTTCACGAGATATGACGTCATTAACAATGAGATGCGCGAAAAACTGCTGCATTTTAGCGCCAATGCTGCTTATTTTCTCCTGAACCACTGGACCGATTTCAACCAAATTTGGTACACACATTTCTTACCGTGAGGTAACAATTGCTGCAGGGTTAAGAATCACATACTATACATGGTTCAGAAGATATGACTAACGATAGGAATCGCAAAAAACCAGCCACATAATGCGGCGAGACTTTATAAATACGCTATATAAGAATGAGAGTACTTAGCGACTTGCAACAAACTTTAAATATTATTTCAAACCTTTATTAAACTTTTTCTCCCCAACAGCCACACCGAAATGATGTATAACACTTACACAAATGAATATATACCTGAAAAATGGCAGGAAGAAATAAATAAATACCCGGGCAACGCCGGGTTTTAAGCTAGTTAATTATGAACGATAATAAAATCTTCCACTATTTGAAGATGCGTCTATAGGAGTATTACCATCTTAACTATGTTAGTATCTTTACACTCTTCGTAGCCGTTTCAACGTAACTTATAATACAGGCACATAATTTTAACTACATTTAGCATGGATACTTGAGAATCGAAGTGCTCCTATTTGATTCAAATGTTCAAATGTTTGTAAATCTAAAGGACTCGTCTACGTTGGTCATCAGTCTCTAGGCTTACGAACTACTAAAACTTCTGCCAAGTTCAACACTAACACCCATGCCCGAGGGAGGACTCTAACCCCGACGGCGAGCAACCGCGCGCTCCGCGGCAAGGCGCCGTAGAGCGCTCGGCCACTCCACCGAGGCTCTCCTATTTGACGAGCTACGGTAGGAAAAAGGGGTGTAATCGAGTTTGATTACCAACCTTGATCCAACGATATGGATTTAATTCAAAAATATTGCCGCAGTGCCAGAGTGAGGACACGTCGTACCATTGATCTGTATATAACCTGGATATTGAACTTCAGTTGTCTGCGTGTGCCAGTCACAGATGTTAAAACCCTGTTTTTTGCCAAATCACAACTTGGCTACTTTGAAGTATTTGAAAGGGGAGAAACTATTCTATTCTGCTTCAGTATCAGCCTATCCCATCACATATAGGAAACAATTGTCACGTAATAACTGATGGAAATTTGCCTTCCAAATTGCAACATGGCGGGCAACGCAAAGCCAAGTGCAAAACATGAATGTAGGCACGCTGTAGTTGTATACTCTTAAGTGTTATACACCCAGATCCCTGCGTCATGCTGATGACGGTGATTCGTCCCTCAGACGTGGCCTTGGTAATTGTAGAGGAGAAGGCTTTGACGTGGAACGGCATTAGACTACAATAACAAGAATTCGTCATCATGCACACGTCAAAATCCCGCTTTAAACCATACGAGACATTTCAAACACTGTCACATGACTTTTTTTTTCTCTCTCTCTGCGTAAACCAGGCCTCTTACGTAATATGGGTCTCGATTGTTCAATGAAAGGACTCAAGAGTTTCCCTTTATTACAATCTAACAAAGATCCTTTCCAGGCATTCGTTTATTATAAAACGATTACCAACGTATAGTTTGTACAGTCATTGCTGCATCACCTGTTAGCAGGCAATGAAGCAGAAACAGTGCAGATACATCTTTCTAAACCCAGAGATGTCAAGTTTCGAAAGAATTTAATCGTAATGGGGATAAGAGAATTGATGAGGAGGAGAGGGAAGTCAAACAGTATCGAAAATTTTTTACTGACAAAATGTCCGTTTGAGGCTTATCTGTGATTCTTACAAAAATAATAAAACACTGGAGACACGAGAAATACAGCGAATAATGAAAAAACGCTGGTGAGTATCGTGACAATTACATCGAACTTTACATTCGTTTTGCCTTCGCCAGAAAATAAAAACAAGTCCGATAGTTAATTGAATGGTGCTCAGTAATTGATTTACAACTGATAGTAACATGATAGCAAGAGCATAGAATCAGTATGTAAAATCGTTGCGTAACAACAAGCGTACCCACAGTAGTAGAGTTGCCGAGTCATCAATATAGTAGACAACTTTTAGTGTATATTATAGTCTGTGCTAGGCTGATTACAACAAGGTATTACACTATTTCTGAAATAATACTGGTTGAGAAAATAGTGCAACGAAAAGTAGTATGTGGCCAACTTCCAAATAGCTAAATCCATAATTTCAGGTGTTTACCATTAGACAGTAATTTTAGCCTACAAATCTTAATAATCTATATCTATATACAAAAGGCTTGTGTGTGTACGTGCTGACAGACTTTTCTCCATGACCACATACTGCCACCCACTCGTGGTTGTGGTGGTAGATAGCCCTTGGTCTAATGATGTTAGTAAGGGAGTCTGGTCGCGGTGCGTGACAGTGGGTGAGTGTGACGAGCAAAAATTCGCAAAATATGCAATAAATACTCTCAGGAAAAGCTATATACTCTGTGACTTACGAACTTTACGGTGCGAGTCAAAATCTGTTTATTCTTTCAATCTTCAGACAATGCGGTCCTTTCAGACTTTAATAACGACGAGGAATATCAAATACGCAATTTTTTAAATAGGTCACATGTTTCCGTCAACCACACATTACCGACTATGAACAGAGACACAAAACAAAGATAAAAATCCAGATAGACTCTTCGACCATAGATAATGTATCTATGGTCGAAGGATAGACTCTTAAGAGTATAGATATTTATACTCTAAGGTCTGTGCTGATCAGTGATCTCTGATACATATAGTCGCAACACTCTCTGCTGTGAAAGGTGTTACCTTTTGACAGCTGGGCCAAGAAAAACTATGCGACGTAGTACTACTGATATCCCGGCGGCGTCCTGTGATAATGTTGGCAACAGATATTGAATAACGAGAATCATGTGACATCGTCATAAGCCAATCGCGTGACACGCAAATATTTTGTCGTGAAATCAAGCATACAGCAGGAACAGCAGTATTTATCTACACTCTATGCGGTTCACTCATCTTTGCAACGATTTTATATCGTGTTATTGATGTTGCCAACATAAAAACGCGAGGCCACCAGGATTGAAAGTAAAATTTTACCGAATCAGATACATCCGTTGTTGTCACATCTCATTATGACCAGCACTCACGCGAAACTCTTTTGTATAGTCTCATGATTCACACAGTCTTACAATTCATTCCAAATACCTATTTAAGAAGATATTTGTGAAAACTGTTACAACTCAATATTCTCACTTATCCAATGTCGTTTTCAGAAATGTAATTTGCCAGCCGCTTTCGGAGCTGCTGTTGCAATGTGTAACAAAATTGCGAATAACGACGCATAATATCAAATATATAAGTTTTTAACTTCTCGGAGCGTTTTCCTCAATCACACTTTACCGACGATCAAGAGAGACAAAGATGAAAATGCAGATAGGCTAACAAATGAATAATAGAGGGCTACGCTACAAGCACTTCCTACAAAATATACGTCGTTACAATTCTTGCTTTCTGATGACATCGTTCTGGGCTACATCAGTATATTCTAACCCAAGCAACGCTGGGTTTCTCAGCTAGTTACGGATAAATCATAATATTTGGCATGTCTGTAACCCATGTGTTGGGCGAAGCGATAAGACACAGAACCTTGATTTGGAAGGATATAATCCACTTTAGGTCACCCATTTCAAACAAATACCGGCATTGATCGTTTGAAAAGGCCAAAGTTGTTATCCATCCCAGACTTTCTCATGTCCGAGCATGTGCCGAGTCTCTAATGTTCTCGTCGCTATCTGTCGATATGCTTTGGTACGGTTTTATTAAGGTAACACGGTGCAACTCTTAGAACCTTTTAACCCGTGATATTTTCATTATGGCTCATTTCAGGAGAACAGTGAGCAGCTGTAAACCAACTACCGGAAACGCCGCTTCCTAGCCCCCCTCCCCCCCATCTCACACACACACACACACACACACACACACACAGAGAGAGAGAGAGAGAGAGAGAGAGAATCGGATGTCCCCACGCGTCCGGTATTGGTGGAGCGCCTGCCTCTGCTACGACGGCACGAACCTTCGCTTGCAGGAGAATGCCAATGGCTACGTTCCGCTTCCTGGCGGGCCGCTCTGCCGTAATGACGGATCGGCACGTCCGGAAAACGGCTGACTAACAGCTCCCTTGCGCAGTTCTCCGCCAGCTCAGCTTCCCATTCGCGTCTGCTTGGCACACCGGATGAGTATATTCACGCCACTTAACATCTGCAGCCAGGTATACAATTTACGAAACTTATGATTCACAACTGAACGGTTGTCGGCGAATCAGTCACTTCTCGGTACTGCTACACCTACCAGAGTCGTAATAAGGCGCATCAATACAGCTATTACCAGACAAGGTTAAAATTCCCACTACTTCTACACCACTGACAAATTAACTACAGCTGTAACTTACAGCAGATACAAATCAGGCCAACAGTTCAAACCTCTGTTGTATACTGCTCACGCATCCGCATCACAGGTTCGGTCTATCGAAACCTTTGATTCGTTTTCTGTAAAATATTTGATTGCGGGCTTAGTTCGTACGAAATATGGTTCTTCCTCAGCCATATGGGTCTCGCAATGTGTCAAAATTACAAAGATTTGTGAACTACTAACAGTGATACTTAGTGCGCCTTTACCCTTATTGGTCTGTCCCATTCAACACCATAGGAACTACGACATTAATTCCGAAAAATGATTACTATTGGGCAAAGGAAGGGGAAGGATGAGGTGAATGTCATTACAGACAGAACACACACTGTTCCCGGCATTTGCCTGAAGTGATTTTGTGAAATCACGGGAAACCTAAATCAGGATGGCCGGAAGTGGGTTTGAACCACCTTCCTTCCAAATGCGAGTACAGTGTGTTACCACGGCACCACCTCGCTCGGAGAGGTGAGAGGAGAGGAGCGAACGCATTCCTACTGGTGACGATGGGGAGCTGAAAAAGTTAAAGGAGACCAACAGTTGACTTAACTAATGGAGTACAGCTGGAACAGTCAATTACGCAGCATGTGGACGATGCAACAACCAAGTATGTTGTTAGTTTCTCTTGGCGTAAAAATGAATTATATACGCCCAGAGTAACTAACAATGTCCTTGGTACTTGCAGACGCAAAGGGACGGAGGATGCAAGTAGAAACTCTCCCTTAGTCGTCGCCATGTCGATATATTACACTATGATGAACTCACTGGACACAAAGCGATGCCTTTGCACTGGGCAGTCCATGATTTCCATGGTATTAAAATGCGTATGCGAACACAGAGATATAAACACACACGAAGACGGCGCTGCACTGAGGTTTAATTGTCGCTCCGTGAAGTTTCCCGGGACTATCGCTGTCGAATGGGGCTGTACTGGGCCGTACTCTGCCCAGTCCTGTTTCGTCCGTGTGTGGCAATGTGCGAAAACTCTACAAATGTCATTCCTGTGATCATTTGGACAGTGAACTGATAATTGAGTTGGACAAATATCCCTCTCTCTACAACATAGAATATCAAGATTATAAAGATTGTCATTTGAAGACAATCACAGAAGGTGAGTGGAGACTTTGTTGTAGCTCAGAAATGGAACTCATTACCACTGTTTGCACACAACAATCAAAGAATTTATTCGGATAACTCCTAAGATTGTGTGTAACAAAAACTCCCTTCACTTTGAGGATTCCTACGAATTGGGAAACCGACCATTTTCGTTGATGGTTACCATTGACCTCTATACTACCTAGATGTTAAAAACTTCAGCTGTATGAGTGAGCCGACCATAGATGTTCATATTTAGTTTCTTGCCAAATTTAAATATGGCTGCTACGAATTATTATAAGAAACGAGAAGAAATTACGTGTCGATGTACACCCATATCAGCCTGTTACATCGCATACTGACAAATTCCAACTGATGAGATAAGCAAGAAATTCTTTCAAATGTAATAAACGATGGAAACTCGTTTGCCAAATTTAAACATAGTGGACAATGCGAAATCGTGTGTGAAACAAATGAATGTGTTGGCAAGCTGTAATTCTATGCGCAGACACCAGTTAGACATCCAGTTTTCTATGAAGATCATTGGTGGTTATGCCTTCTGCGACGACGAACTACATATATAATGCTGTTGCAGCTAAATATCTAACTTTTGAATGACAGCTCTTCGTGGCTGGTTGCAACTAAACTGCAGAAGCCAGCGATTTCTCTCACAAGTGCGGCATCCAGTTAAGTACGGCGCGACCTCATCCGCCGCGATTATAATGGTGGCACTGAAGGCGACTATTTAAGTGACGAGAGGAGCAAATCGCTTACTGTGGCATTAGCCTTAGATTGGTTACAGTTGCTACAATGGCAGGTTATCACGGTTTAAGAAGTTTGGTGTTAAAGTCTGTGCACGACAGATGAGATGAGGTGGGGGATTTCCCCTTACGACCATTTCACGAAAGCACCGTGAATATCGGAAATCCGGTAAAATGATCTCCGACATCGCTGTAGCCAGAGAAAGATCCTGCAAGAACGGGACCAACGACGAATGAAGAGAATCGTTCACTACGACAGAAGTGCAATCCTTCCGCAAATTGCTGCAGATTTCAATGCTGGGCAATCAACTGTCAGCCTGCGAACCATTCCACGAAACATCATTAACAAGGGCTTTCGGAGCCGAAGGCCCAATTGTGTACCCTTGCTAACTGCACGACACAAAGCTTTACGTCTCACCTGGGACCCGTCAACTCCGTCATTGGACTGCTGATGACTGGAAACGTGTTGCTTGATTTTACGAGTCTCGTTTCCATTTGTATCGAACGGATCGGCGTGATGGGTATGGAGACAACCTCGCGAATCCATGGACCCTGCATGTCAGCTGGAGACTGTCCAAGCTGGTGAATGCTCTGTAATGGTGTGGGGCATATACAGTTGGAGTGATAAGGGGCTCCTGGTAAGTCTAGATACTCTCTGCCAGGCACTTAAATGTGATTTGTAGAGTATCCCATGTAGATGTAGACCGCTTAAGAGCAATTACTATTGTAATGGTGTATTACGATAGGCCTACCACCAGTAAATGAATCCCGTTATGAGAATGTGCCGTTCTCTAATCGTCTCTAGACTGAGGTCAAAACTATTTCTCTGTCATGTAGGAAAAATTTTTGTTACTCAAGTCAAGAGTAATATAACCAAGCTTTTCAAATAGATCCGTCTACACGAACAAAGAAATTAAAGTCATTTAAGGCGGTGTTTAACGTTTTGTGGCATTTGAATATAGTAATGATAATAATAATAATGAGCGACGAATATTATCTTCAAATGTCGTAAACCTATTGGACCCAACTGCTATGGCCATCAGACCCTAGACTTACAAACTACTTTAACTTAACTAAGGACAACAACACCCCCTCACCCCCCTCCCACACGCACCCACACACACACATGCTCGATGGAGGACTCGAACCTCCGGCGGGAACGGCCGACTAGTCCGTAGCATGACGCCTTAGCCCAAGCGGCGAATATTAAGTTAAATGCTTACAAATACAAAGCAACCGCCGCTAGGTATCTTCATGAATTAACTTTAAATACTTCCACATCTGTAACAGTATTGATTTGAATGTTGAGGCACTGTCTAGTTTAAAATGTACGATCAGGCTACCTACATGATGTCGCGTGTTAATAACAAAAACTTGCCAGTAAAACTGTAAATTAGGTACAATGTGTGACAACTGCGATAGAACAAGAAGAAACGGCCAGATAGTGAATGTGTTTGTGACAGGTGAAAAGGCGAGGCCGGCGCGTTACCTTGCGACGGCGCGCGCAGCTCGGTGTCGGCGGCTCCCGGCTGGTCGGCATGTTGGGAATGGTCAGTCACACGATCTGCCGCGGCCGCAGAGGTGACTACAGCCGCCGCGAGCCGCGGGAGGGGGAGGGGAGGGGAGCCGAGGGGGGGCGGGCTCGCCCCCACCACGGCGCCGCGGCTGCGTGGCGTGGGGGGCGCGAGACAAAAGAGGCGCTGGCCTGTTGTACAAGTTGCAGACGCTGGCCAGTGCTCGGCGCGACGGCACACGGCGGCTGCTCAATGAGCGGGTGGACAACCTTGGGCGGGGTTGTTGACGCGAGCCCCCTGCCCGGTCATGGCGCGCTACCAGAGGGCGCTGTAAACACAGCCCACTGTCCCACCTCTTACAAACGATTCTCCGAGGTACACAATCGTTAGGCTCGGATGTGAGGCTAGGAATGTCGGTGATTATGAAAATGGGAACGGCAAATCACCTTCCAACGCTGATACTATCTTCGAATTTCCAACAATTTTAGCCCGTTACGGATGACCTATAACAGATCAAGAAGAAAGTGCTATGAAACTAGGAGCTCATGAAAAGTAGAACCCGGAAGCGTGCATTTTTCTTATTAGCTGAATTGTCTAAATGAAACCTGTCTCCTACTTGACACACTGCACACGTTATCCTACCTAGATCTTTGGCCACACATTCCTCACAAGAATGATATATTAGAAAATAACTGTGACATGGGGTTCACTTTGCATACGAGCGTGAGCTACTTCCAAAAATCGAAACATGAAAGCTTTAGACAATACAACTTGTCATATTTAGTATTAAGCCTCACCAACTCAATCGGTAACAGCATTGCCCAGGGAGTGGTAAATTCCTTGCCAACCTACCTGGATACCACCTTTTCATTCCAAACTTCACACGAACCTCGTGGTCGTCTGTGTGAAGGGCCAATTAAATGTTTAGATTTGTCTGGCAGAGCATGCTTCCAAAGTCCGTCTGCACATTTAATTGGCATTTGCGCCTTCCAACTATAATGTTGCTTTAGTCTGCAGACTATACTATGGCGATGGCTAAATTCAGTAACTCTTCAACATAATCGTAAGTCCAGTGCTATTATTATCGAAGATACAAACAGAAAATCAATACCAAGAATATGGACAAGCGAAATGCCTTCTTTACCTCTTTCTCTTTTGAAGCAACTATAATCTGTCGAAGAGAATTGGTTCAACTACCTAGGGAGAAGAACCACGTATGTGTTTCAGTACTTACATAGTATATAAAGAGAAACATGAAATGAGCAAATCGACAAATGCTTCCATGGTAACATGGAGATTCTTGGCAAATGGCAGAAGCTATGCCGATCTGAAATTTCCTGTTGTGATCCAATCTCAGCGTTGAACCACATCGTTCCGGAACCATGTCGAGTCATAATGTATGAAGTAGTACACTGAAACACCCATTTAACCAACTCGCGTCAGACTTCTCACGAACAGAAGACCAATGCTTCAGTTGGCAATACACTCACACATGCAACGATTTGTCTATGTAACCAACTAACTCTACAGAAAAACTCGGCTTCATCACCAGTGCGTGTTGAGTCTTTCCTTTGTTTTAGTAGAATCTAGAAATGGGCAGGGATTACTTTAATGATTAAAGGAACTGCTGGCTACAAACAGAAATCGATCGTCGAGTCCTAAGCGAACACTATTTTTCAAAAAATATTCTTTCATTTCTGTTACATAGTGCTAAAACTGGACTATAGAACTTTTACTTTCTACGTTCTCCAGAACAGGAACTTTCGATATGCGCTTACAACAACCCGACGGAGGGATTTATAATTTTCCTCACGTACCCCCCCCCCCCCACTCCCGAAACACTTCCCCACGTTTTCCTTGTAATATGATTCACTGCTGAATTTCTTCTTTCTGAGAGGACAGAAAAGATTCTTCAGCTGTAATAATAACTGCGCTCTTTGTTACGAAATAACCTCTCGTAAATTCCCATGACTAACTCGCGAAACGCCAGACCCATTGGTTAAGTCGTGTCAAAATCTAAAAATGTTGAAGTGTGGCCCTTGGGAAGAGAACCGTATCACGGAGATTACGTGCTAAATGGGAAACCAAATGCCTCATGCCTGTGTTGGGTATCACTGAAACTGATAACGTACCGTCGATGCTCTCGTCACTGAAAACAATGTCAAGTATAGATTACGTTGACAAGGGATGAGCCCTTCCGCCCAACGAACCATTTCCAAATTCATTACAGTACATCATCGTTGCGTGATCAACGGGTTTCTCATGCAAACCCACAGAATGACATCTGCAATCAGTTCGCCAGCATTGGCGCCGAGGAAGCTTTCACAAGGAGGTTGTCTAGTCTAGAGATTTCTGTCTTTGGACACGAAGCATGACAGACTCGTAGCTGTCTATTCGACACAGGGTATGCGACGAGTACTCAACATAACAGGGCTTTTATGGTATTTTCTAGTCTTCAGTCGAGTTCTGTATGCAGCTCATAAAAAATTTCCAGCACGCCACGCATCAGTACCAAGTTTGGCTTGAAGGTGCGGTTGTGTACTGGACTCTTGCAAATTCCTGACGACTGCCTATGTGTGATCCTTCACAATTCCCTCAATCTGATTACCACAGTTTAAGATGTGACAAAGACACACAGAAGACTTAAGCATTACGTAAATGCAGCGCATTCTTTCAACCCCTTTATTTTGTCGCAGCTCTTAATTATACATTTCGGGTATGCCCCATCATCAGATCACAATATAAGAGAATGTAAACGTAGTATCGTCTCATATAATTCCAAGTTTTAACACAGGTGCTTAACTGAGTGTTTATGAAAGATGCGAATAAAAATTATAAAACTCCATAATGGTAGTCAAAAAGCCACAGAATGTTACGCCAGAACCGAATGTTCAAATGTTTGTAAAGCTATAGGACTTAACTATTGTGAATATCAGTTCCTAGGCTTACAAACTACTTCAACCGAGGGCAGCAGAAACACCCATGCCCGAGGTGGTCTCGAATCTCCGACGGGGAGCAACCTCGCGCTCGGTCATTCCACCGCGGCACGCCAGGAATACAGACAGGTTGCTTCCGGTCCAATTCGCGAAAACGGAGTTAAACTTTTAAGAGGTAGACGTATTCGTAACTCAATCTTCGGGCAAGAACTTATGCCATTCAAATGGAGAGAAAACACTGTGACTTTACGCCAGCCCTCATTTTGTCGGGCTTCACTCTGTCTGGTGATCAAGAATGCTTTCACTAAGAGGATTGGTTCTCCTTTTCGACACCATACCCATAAAACCATGTTTCATTGCCACTTATGACATGTTTCAGTAGTCGTGCGACGTTGTCTAAATCTTGTAATGACCCTTAAGCAAATATGAAATTATGATTTTTTGTCTAAATTAAGAGGACACTGTGCTGAATGTGTTACATCGAGAACGAGAGAGTAAAATTAGTTCGAGGGAATAGACAATCTAACAGCAACAGCTACGTCTCTGCGATTCAACGGGCGTGCACAATAATTTCTTTCCATTCTTCCTCGATTTCATCGGCTGACGATGTGCCGAAGCCTCTAGGACAGTTATCTTCGACATCTTCAAGAGTTCTTCGACACTTTCGGAAACTTGTAAACTCACCAAATGCAATGCATAACATTCATACAACTCATGAATTTCATTCCAGTATTTATGCAGATTATATTATACAAAGGAACTGCAAATAACAAAAATTACACATTATTACGGCACAGCAAGTAATTTTCACTGAATGTCTCAGTAAACATGAAGTTGTACGTATAGCCGCGGTGGCCGAGCGATCTGCGGCGCGCCAGTCACGTTCTGCACGGCCACTACGGTCGGGAGTTCGAATCTCCCCTCGGGCATGGATATTTGTCCCGTCCTTGATATTAGCTAGTTCATAAGTAGTTTGTAAGTTTAGGAATTGACGACCCCCTAGTTAAGCCCCATAAGCTCTACAAACATTTGAATTTCCCTAAAGCCCGGATGGTTCCTTTCAAAGAGCACGGTCGACTTCCTTCCCCACTCTTATCAAAAATATCGGAGGTTGTGCTACGTCTGTAATTACGAGGCTGAGCTTCCTTCTTCCCCCCTCCCCTCGATCAGCTCGCAATCGTCTGTGTGGCTTCCGTTAAATTGTCAGGGCATTTCACTCAGGCTGTGCACGGTATTGCACGCTGAGTCCCCTCCCCCACGAATAATACTGTCAGTTTTGAGTGCGCCTCTAGTTGCTGCGTCTGAGATGCACCTGTTATCGGTTCAGCACATCATCTGCCGGAAAATTCTGATATTTGCGGCACTTTTGTTACATATCGATCTCAGCGTGGTACAACACAGGCAAAGGTAGGAAGAGCCGGCAACTGCAGCATGTATAGGAAGAGCAGCTGCTACTGGAAGTCAGCCTTTGTCCGGTGAGGCGCGCCCAGGGTGAACAACAGATGCCCGCCACAGCAGGCGCTCTAACTGTACCACACACTTTTGAAGAGACTTTCTTCCCAGACAACCTGTGTGTCGTTATTACAGCACGTACATTGTTCGTGAAAAGAAATCCGTGACTTCTCGTCCGTTAGGAACTTCTTTGGGGGAACAATTAGAAGATACAACCGGTCTCCTGAAAATACCTACACTACGCTGACGCTTGTCCGTGCTCTTCTACAACACTGCTCTATGGCGTAGGATTCGAACCAGAAAGGATTGAAAAAACATCGAAGAGTTTCAAAGAAAGACAGCGTGCTTTGTATTACTGCGAAACAGGTGTGTGTGTGTGTTTGCGTGTGCGCAAGCGCGCGCGCGCGCGCGCGCGCCACAGGAATGATACGTGAATTGAGGTGCCACACGTAACACCAAAGGCCAGAATGAAGTATTTCACTCTATAGCGGAACATGTGCCATTATGGAACTTCCTGACATAACTGTGTGTCCGATCATTACTCAAACACGGGACCTTTGCCTTTCGTGGTCAAGTGCGCTACCTACGGAGCTACCCTAGAACGACGAATAACCTGTCCTTAGAACTTTACTTCAATTTTCCGCAAAAGGCGAAAGGCCCCGAGTTCGGATCTCAGTGCAGTTTTATTGTCAGGAAGTTCAATTACAACAAAGGTCTTCAACATTATCTTTGCCATAGTTACTGTTGTCGATCGTGAACTGGCGTAGATAGAAATACATTTGTTTACTATTAAAGTTCTTTATTTAGTCTATAGAGGCACCAATTTTTGTAGGTTGTATTATACATTATATTGTATAGTGTAGCGCAATATGAGAATTGTCGGAGCAGAAACAAGATGTTTGGAATTCGCAAACATAGTTCTCACCGCCTTGGTGGTATGGAATCTTTCGACCTTCCATACTTTAGGCGGCACTGAAATATACAGGGCGTCACGTATTGAAGTACAAATATTTTATCTGTGGGACCTTAATAAACACAGATATGAATGCATTGGTTCTGTTTTCTCCGCGTCGAGAAGTCGACCCACATCGCAAATATTGAAACAAAATTACCTGTAAAAATTTATAGTCTCGCGGAGATAACATTGGATAAAAAGTTCTCGGGTCCGTCGTGGCTCGCAATAATTGTTTATGGGACTGTGTAATTAACGAAGCCATTGAAATTAGAACAACTGACAACACCCTTAACCCTGCGTTACTAACATCTGATTATAACGCTCGCTACTGACACCTGTCTTTAGGGGTTATGGAACTTTTGTTAATAACACCCGTCATTTGGGCGAATGTGATTCCAAACCAACACTCTACCCGTATACATTTGTTCATCAGTTGTCTCTAGAAACGTCACAGCTCACTGACAATTTTTGACGCATGTTAGTAAGATAGGGCGGCCTGCAGCTGCTCAGCGCGGCATGGGATCCAGATCCAGCTAGCGCGGAGTTGAAGCGGGCGCATCGGAGTCGCATGCCCACATATGGCGATGCCGCGGGGCGTGACGTCACAGCCGGCAGCTAGCGATATCAGCCACTAGTCATACAATGGCCAAGGAGTGCTTGACCAAAAGTTCGCGGAATTTTGACCACATGATGCGGAAAGGAACCCCAGAACGTTTTGTAACCATGACTTATTAAACTGATGGTTCTGCTCTACACTTGCTTTCTTTGGAATGGGGATTATTACATTTTTCTTACAGTCTGAGGGTATTTCCCCTGTGTCATACATCTTAGGCACCAGGTAAAATAGTTTTGTCATGGCTGGCTCTCCGAGACTTCAGTAGTTCTGAGGGAATGTCGTCCACTCCAGGGGCCTTGTTTCGACTTAGGTCTTTCAGTGCTCTGTCAAATTCTTCTCTCAGTATAGTATCCCCAATTTCATCTTCATCTACATCCTCTTCCCTTCCTACAATATTCTCTTTTCATTTCCTATGTAGAGCCCCTCTTTTTCCATCTGAGTTCTTTATAGTCATACAGCTGCTTTTATCGTCTCCAAATGTTTCTTTTATTTTCCTGTAGGGCGTATCTATTTTCCCCCCTATTTATACATTCAACAGACTTGCATTTGCCTTCTAGCCACTCCTGCTTAGCTATTTTGCACTTCCTGACAATCTCATTGCCGCGGTGGCCGAGGGGACTAAGGCGCTCCAGTCACGGTCTGCACGGCCACTACGGTCGGGGGTTCGAATCCCCCCTCGGGGATGGATATTTGTGCCGTCCTTAGTATAAGGTAGTTGATAAGTAGTTTGTAAGTTTAGGGACTGATGACCCCGTAGTTAAGTCCCATAAGCTTAACAAACATTTGAACAATCTCATTTATTAGTCGCCTGCGCTCCATTTTGCCTGTTTCATTTACAGCATTTTTTATATTTTCTCCTTTCATCGATTAAGTTTAGTATCTCCTGTGATATCCAAGGATTTTTTGTAGGTCTTACCTTTCTACCTATTTTGTCCTCTGCTGCCTTTACTATTTCATCTCTCAATGCTACCAATTCCTCTTCTACTGTTTTATTTCCCCCTTTTCTGTCAATTGTTGCCTAAAGCTCCCTCTGAAACTCTCAAGAACTTCAGGTTCCTTGAATTTATGCAGGTCCCATCACCTAAATATCCCTTTCGCAGTTTTTTCAGTTTCAACCTACAGTTCATGAACAATAAGTTACCAGGCGCAGATATTGATTGACCGTATGTCTTACAGAGGTTTTACTACTTTTTATCAAATATGGTAATTACGGACCACATTTTAGTTTCCTTGGCGCAATAATGAATGAAAAATCTTGATTCACTTAGAAGAACCGCCGTCGGGACAGTTCTGGTCCACCGCTGCAGCCTAGTGATCTAGTAGTACAGCTTCGTAATTTTTATAGGAATTTGCCCAACAATCACGAGACACAGTTGTATCGCTGTGTGACATTGCTGGCGTTCTTCAGCAGCGGGGGAAGGGAAAAACGCCTGAACTCGTCTGAACGTGAACACAAATAACGCGCAACCAGTGTAGTGCAGTCTTACTACACAAATAGTGCTTGCTATCACACACATTTACTATGGCCAGACGTCTAAGAACAGAAGAGAACTGTAAACGCAATGAAAGAGATTTAGCATCATGAATCAGAGTGAGCCGCTGTTTTTTTCATCTGAGGAAGAATTGCAACAATCTGTAGTTTCAGATAGTTCATTGTCAGATGATGTTACACCATCCTGAGTAATGATGCCTCGAAAATACTCAAAGCACCAGCCAGACGTTGGCCTATTCACAAATTTTACAAGTTGTTGGATTTGGCTGCAATAAACGCCTGATATTGCTCAATACTCAAAATGAGAAAGAAAAAAAATTGAAACGCTGGGACTTGATACTGCAGTTAGGGCAGGAGCTTGCTGAGAACAGCAGCTAGTGCCTGTGTTCCTGCCGAAGATATTCCTCAGAGGAAAGAAAAACGAACAAGTTGCATTTTGAAGTCAGACTGCACTGGAAACAAATCATTTGCTATGTGTCATATGTGTAAGAGAATTGTCTCCATCAAATGCACTTAAAAGTACTATTATTACTTGTCCACATTATGTCTTGATAGCGAGTGAAAACACTCAACAAATGTGTAAGTTTTCTTAAGAATATTTTATATTTAATGGAAACTACTGTACATTTATTTTTTATAATACCCAGCACATCAAAGAAAGGTTTCATTAATAGGAACAATAATCAACTGACCTTGGACAGAGTAAGTACCAGGGTCGTAAGTGTCCCCAATCGCGGTTTTAGGTAATGCCCAAATTCAGCGGTTAACGTGTGTCAAAGCATCGCGTACTGCTGAGTAAATGTGGCAGGGTCGTGGAAGAACGCCATGTCAGGCCGGCTGTGAGTGTGAGGATGGCCAGGCGCCCCCGCAGAGTAAACTCGGCGGCAGGCTGGCCGCAGCACGTGCGCGCACCCGCTGCAGACGCGCGCCCATTGGCTGGGTCGCGCGGCGTTGCCACGTCGGCCAGCGCGCACGCACAGGTGTGGCCGCCAGCGACTTCCCACGGCGACCACGCGGCGTGGCAACGCCGCCCTCCCCGCGCCGCTATCAATCCTTTTTGTCCGTCTGACGGCCCGTTCGCATGCCAGATGATGATACGGTTTCATTGGTAGACGCAGCGGGCGGGCAGCGTCTCCGCTTGCCCCTTCTGCCTCGTTTTAAACGGCGCTAGACTTCGCGGATGCTGCTACGCTCACAAGGAGTCAGCTGAGCGACCAATTACTGACTGTTCCCAGCTAACGTATCGACAGCTGACGCGTCTTTGTACTCGTGCTGCCGCGACGTCTCATCAGCTAGGTAACAAGACTCCGGGTGACTGCCAACGAGCTACGCCTGGCGGCGGGAAACGACATACGATTTCGTAGCACTTTAATTCGACTGCAGCTTCTCCCTAGCGCAGTACTGACGACCATTAACCCTCTAACCGGAACATATTTATTTATGCACTAAAATGGAACATCGGTCTCCGAGATCACTGGGACTTTTAGATTACATTTCTCCTCCCCCCCCCCAACCATTTGAGTTTTTACCTCTTCCACACAGTTTTTGTCTCTATTTCAGGTACATTTGTTTATATCAACATAGCATATTTTTAAATTGTAGCCCCTGCTAAAAAAATATCACTTGAAAAAAATTTAATTTGCAGTGTTCATCGTTGAGGAGATCTTTTTTTTAAAAAATTATTATAATTACAATAAAAAATTAAATAGTACATTTAATGCCAAGCATTGCGGTCTCTCAGACCGATGTACCGTTCAGAGGGTTAAGCTTTTACATTACGTCTGTAGTCTACAATACACAACGTATGGCGTGCGACAGAGGTTGCACATTGTATCCCCCGCGATTTCATTCATGGAGCAAGCCGTTATCTTTGTGTATAAACTGGTTTTTTATGCTCGAATTTCACCACCAGAATTCTTATGCAAGGTATATTTACTATATAGGTTCTTTGCGAAAAACAACGCCTTCACATTGCAGTCCGCTGAGCTTTTTAGTGTCTTCTCTAAATGAACTCTTGACAGACCGTATAGCTCTTCTTTGAATCACTTTGTTAATGCAACGCTAATATCAGGAGCACTGATAACGCGGAGGGTGGGGGTGGCAGGGGCCCAACCAACGCCAACACAGAAAGACAAGTCTGCGGAGCTCTCGGTTAACGTCACGCACAGTAGGCTGTACCCGTGTAGCTAAGTGGCTATCCACTAGAGCGTAGTGGGCTGTATCCTAGCGGTAAGCCAGTTAACCACGAGTTCGCCGCCTACTCTGTGACGTCAAACAAAACCGCCGCGGCCATCCCTTTCGATGGTGTTTGTGCAACCTAACCCACCTCTTCAAGACCCATATTCACGAAGGGTTTTATAATTTTTATTTATTTTGGTGAGGGTTGCTCACTATACAACCTGCGTTTCAACTTCTAACGTTGAAACGACTGCAGATATTTTGGATACCGATCTGAATGAACTTCTTGTACTGGCGAACGGAGCACCCCCCTCCATAAGAAGACCATCCATCTACGCCTGTGGTTAAGACTAACGACCAAGAACTGCAAGAACAAGGGATCTGTAAGAAACCTCTTTCTGAAGTAACAGTTAACGTGGTCATGAAATACATAAACGCCTTGCTGGTTGTAGGTTGGAACTGATACTGAAGATTTCAAATGTTTGTTAATCAATCGGACCAAACTGCGTGGTCATTAGTCCGTAGCTTACAAACTACTTAATCTATGTTAAACTAAACTAAGGACAAACACACACACACACACACACACACACACACACACACACACACACACACACACACACACACACACATATGCCCCAGGAAGGACTCGAACCTCCGACGGCGAGCAACAGCGAGACGCTTTAGACCGCTCGGCCAGCCCACCGCGGCTACTGAAGAGTGATCGCAGATCCTGCCGACAAAAGATGTCTAATTGACAAGCTGACATGGGTCAAATAAGCTTCAACTTCAGGTGGCCAAATAATAGTGGTATGACGCACTAAAGTAACAACAAATATAGTACATAATCTTCCAACTTAATACTATACTGTAAAATAAATTTGATTCCTATGATCTAGTAATGACTTCGTACTTCTGTACACCCGCTTACCGATAACCTATCACTACCGTTTCAACGCTGCTGTTGGCACAAAATATATTGTCGTCGTAGTCACGAGGAGTACCGATATGTGTTGCGAAGACAAAGGGAGCAAAATGACACAGCTCCGGCAGACTACACTTACCAAGACTGTGCTCGAGACAGAACTATCGCCTGTGCTTCGTTGCACGCATCTATTTTCAATCAAGACTGCTGAAAAATGGTTTGTTGCGCACCTGCGCCATACGTGAACATTTACTCACGTAGCATTAAATTGCAGAGGCTGGCCTTACGAACCGCATGCGCCCAAGCGTTCGCTACCCTTTCTGTGCGGTTCTGCGCATTACGTTACAGTTGTTTACATTTATAATCGTCTGTCAGTCTTGTTACAGAGATGATCAGCTTCTTTGGGTTCGTTTTTTAATAATTTAATCACTATGTCATCTATATGTATGATGAAAACAAATGGTTTCAATTACTGTTTGAATATACTATAAGGTACATTTCAAAATACCAAACGTTCATAAGCGACTACTTAAGGCAACTTCCTCTCCGTCTAAATTAGCACGACGGACTACATAAATTCCTATCATGAGCTTAGTCCGCCACTGACGAAGGTAAAGCAGTCAACAATCCGAAAATTGGTTATAACACCACTGTGCTTTACTGGCAATGCTCCTGTTTGGAGGTGGTATGCCGTTGCCTTCCTCCGACCTTCGAAGGGACTTACGCAACCAGTTATAGTGGGAATTACAGTTTTTAACATGGCTTCCGAACCACGGTGCAAACTCCGCATTTTTCTCATGAACTAAATTTTCAGGTTTGAAGTAACTGAAAAGTGAGTTATATATCCTGGAATTGTTTTTACGTTGTAACATAGGAACGTCTTCAATTATTCATTCCCTATTATGGGTCGCGGACGGAGTCGAGCTTATAGCAGAAATTAGCGTTTACGGTATTCTTCGTGCTTGCATCCGGGCGAGGGGGAGGGCGTAATTATATCTTTCAGCAAATGTCGCTCGAAGGTTTGCAAACCGACATACGAAACGAAAGACATATCGCACACTGGTGACGACGGGCCAAATCAAAATGCAATATTACAGAAAGCGGCACTGTTCTTGGCGTGACAAACAATGAATTAGCCACCAACGAATGTCCTTCAAGCGGACAAGTTCTGCGATACAGATATGACACTTTTGTGCACGTTCAAGCTTTCCAGTGAAACAAACTGACGTTATGAGACTTGAGCCACTTTACTTTCCCGAGTGCGCGAAGGCTACTAAAAAATCTAATCATTTCTCTCCTCCGAAAACGAAATGACCCGTAATACGAAGAGACAGACTAGTGCGAAATATTATACGAAATGAGTAGCTCAGTAAATTATAACTGAGGTAATTAGTGCAAAGACAGGCCTAGGTATAAATGTAAACTAATAAAGCTAAAGCAGTCAGCAATCTCGAGTATTGGTTTGCACAAAAGAGAGCTTTACTAGGCATGGTCCTGTTTGAAGGTGGTATGCCGTTGCCTTCCTCGGACCTCCATCTGACCTACCCAGCCAGTTATAGGCGGACCCAACAGACGTGGATTCCGAACCACGTTGCTACTCGACATTTTCCACATCATCAACATTGCCAGAGGTTTTCTTTATCACACCATTCTGGTGAATAAATTGTACAATCGATTCAGGGATGTTGCTCAATTGTGGTTGGTAAACATAATGCCGACACGCGACGGTCGCATGTCTTCTACTCAATATAGCCTGCTTGCATCTGACAGAATGCGCATCAGTTGTTTACGGTTGTTGGTTTGATCTGGTGTCATTGTTACTGCGCTGACGGCGCTTGTACTCCAGAAAGAAAATCTGTCTCTGAACTTCCAGGACAGACGGAATATACATCATATCGATGATCACGTTAGATGAAGCAGTAATGCCGTAAGGATAGTTGGTCAAGCGACAAGAATGGAGTAACTGCAACAAGTGACGAGAAAGAGGTTTGTTCCAGGTGGACGTGCAGTGGGTCAGCCCTGGGCAGACGGAACAAAAGACGACGGCGGCGGCGGCGACCGGAAGAGCAGGTTTGCGCGGCGGCCGCCGGTCAATGGACCGCTGCGGGCGCCAAGGTCACGCCCAGCGCGCCCTTCCTGTAGCGGGCAGCGCGTGCCCAGTCGCCATCACACTGCTCCCGTCAACGCACATTTCTGACGGCTCACAGGTACACCGCTGGCCACATGCTCATCCATCTGTACCACGAGAGATGCAACTGATTAGCCTTTCAGCGCAGACGCACATCAGGGGCGCCACCTCAAAGCGCTATCAGGAGATCGCCGTGTGGACGTACTGAAATTATGCTTTCCCAAAAGTAGGTCCCCTAAGCCTCGTAGAAGACAGCGAGCGCCGGCCGCGGTGGCCGAGGGGACTGAGGCGCTGCAGTCACGGTCTGCACGGCCACTACGGTCGGGGGTTCGAATCCCCCCTCGGGCATGGATTTTTGTGCCGTCCTTAGTATTAGCTAGTTGATAAGTAGTTTGTAAGTTTAGGGACTGATGACCCCGTAGTTAAGTCCCATAAGCTTAACAAACATTTGAACATTTTGGTTACATACTTAAACTTTGTGTGCCATTTGCCCTCCCATACCTCAGGAGCATGCAGACGGCGACGCTGCAACAGGGTAATGCACGGCCACAGGTGCCATTCGATGTTCAAGAACGTCACCCATTTTATTGCACTGCTCCCTTGGCCTACATGTGCTTTTTCGCGTCTCGAAAACGTTTGGTCGATGAATGCAGAACAACTGGTCCGGCATACACCACACAAACTTCTGCAATATGTGCAAGAGGTATCGTCGCTGTACCCTAACAAATACATCCACAGTCTCTTTGATTCAATTTCGACGCATTTAGCAGCGGTTATAGCCAGCAATGGAGGCTAGATCTTCCTCATTTCACATGGGCCTTTATTTTCCCTCATGTGATTTTTTAACAATGCATACCCTCTGGAAGTTGGCTGTGTTCTCTCCGGTCGTTCTAGTATGACCAGCAGTGTAGTTAGTGCATCACGAATACGAATGGAATATCAAAATGCACTGTTAAAATACAAACACAGCCGATTAGGATTTAACTTTTTCTTGAGTATGGCCCGACGATCTCACCGTGGACACAACATAAAAACTTTGTCCCTAAAACTACCCCCGTAAGCTTCGCCCACCGAATAGCACGACGGTTTACTCCTCGTATGATAAACTCGCTCGCTAATCGATTACAGATATCCAGTAGTTTAACTTGGAAATAAATCTGACGTAATTTCTAGCAGCGTTGTGGTAGGGGACAACTACACTGCCAGCGCTTAAGTAATAATAATAATAATAATAATAACCATTGCGATTCTGAGATCTGATTTGAATGTTCGAGAGACCTTTGGGAATAGCGTGTGGCTCACACCCTCCGTCGATTACAGTGGGAAGGCGCGGGTTCTATTTCGTGCAAGTATTGTTAGCTACTGTTGCCGGTTTTAGATGTCGAAATTCAAGTGCTCCATAGTGATAGATCAACCTAATTCTTACAGTACGGAGGGGTAGTAATGAGTTATGAATGCCTTCCTTTGCGCACGCATGGAAGCCGAGTCCTATTTTTCCGCTGTCTGGAAGTGGGTATTGCGACTTTCAAAGAGTGTATGTGATCCGGATGCAGACGTCTCCCATTACGCGTGCCTTTCAGATAGAGGCAGTATTTGATGGAATAAACTGGCATCATGAGGTTTCATATCTGCGTGTGTTTCCTAGAAAACCAGAAATTTTCAATTTTGATATGATTTTCGACTTCCGTAGATTACAACCAGCACCCCTTTTTGATGTGGAGTTTTTTTTCTCCTTTCTTTGAACCTTCCTAAATGCTAAGTTTGAAGTAGCGAACACCCGAATCAAATTAGGTCTGGCGACCCTAATTAAATGCGGCAGTGACGAGCAGTAATGTCGGCTGCGTTATATCGCATGTGGTGCAAAATCGCGCGGACAATCCATCGCCGTGTGTTAGGACTATGACCTTGCCCAGTTCCGTTATACCGGGTGATGAAAAGTCGGTATAATTTTGAAAACTTAATAAATCACGGAATAATGTAGAGAGGTAAAAATTGACACACATGCTTGGAATGACATGGGGTTTTATTAGAAAAAAAGTTCCAAAAATGTCCGACAGATGTAGCGTGATTCTGGTTTTGTAACTGCTGCCGTGACGAGTGAAAGGTACGCCGATATATTACAGAATCGCATCATCCCCAGCCTGACTGATAAACACCTGCTGGAACGTACGATTTTTATGCAGGATGGCGCTCCACTCCATATTGCTAGAAACCTGGAAGATCTCTTGCGCGCGTTGTTTGGTGATGATCGTGTGCTCAGCCGCCACCTTCGTCATGCTTGGCCTCCCAGGTCCCCAGACCTCAGTCCGTACGATTATTGGCTTTGGGGTTACCTGAAGTCGCAAGTGTATCATGATCGACCGACATCTTACGAATGCTAAAAGACAACATCCGTCGCCAATGCCTCACCATAACTCCGGTCATGCTTTACTGTGCGGTTCACGTTATACCTGGACTACAACTATTGTTGAGGAAGGATGGTGAACATATTGAGCATTTCCTGTAAAGAACATCATGTTTGCTTTGTCTTCATTTGTTACGCTAATTATTGCCTTTCTGATCAGATGAATCGCCATCTGTCGGACATTTTTTGAATTTTTGTTTTCGGTTCTAGTAAAACCCCATGTCATTCCAAGCATGTGTGCCAATTTTTACCTCTCTCTCTACATTATTCCGTGATTTGTTAAGATTTCAAATTTATACTGACTTTTAGATCACCCGGTACTTCCGAGGAAGAAACGAAGCTACGTTTAAGCATTGATGTACTTTTTCTTCGAACAGTGCAGGAAAATAGGTTCCTCAATAGTCAATATTTGTCATTCCTTCTGTGTGCATAGTATCTCTTAACAACTAAACATTACATCACACAGCCGTAAAATATTCAACGTTTATCACTGATTTTTTTTTTTTTTTTTTTTTTTGGTTAAGTACCGACTGTCCAGATGCGCGAACCCCCCCCCCCCCCCCCCCCTCGTTCCCGGCCTGGCGTTATTCGTACTTCTGCCTTTTATGCACGAACTTGCGAATTACAAAGTTTTGTTTGACAGGAGAAACAAAAAATACAGCAGTCACATACCGACGTAATTCGAGATGCCTTCAACTATGATTTAGGGTCGAACAGTCTATAGTATCAACTGAAGTGTCTGTTTTCGTAAAAGTAGAACATACTAAGGAATTTTTTCCGTAGAAGGGGAGAAGGAACGGATTAACGACGCTTTCTTCCTTCGATTGAAATAACATTAGCATTAATGGCGAGCGTTATCGAATACTACAATTCTGAAGAATGTTTTCATTATATTTCAAAGAAATACATCCATGCTAATATAAATGCGAAGGGCCGGCCGCGGTGGCCTAGGGGACTGAGGCGCTTCAGTAACGGTCTGCACGGCCACTACGGTCGGGGGTTCGAATCCCCCCTCGGGCATGGATATTTGTGCCGTCCTAGTTCGTAAGTAGTTCCTTAGTAGTTTGTAAGCTTAAGGACTGATGACCCCATAGTAAAGTCCCATAAGACTTACAAACATTTGAACATTTGAAATGCGAAGGAAGCTCTGTTACGCTTTCACGACTAAACCGCTTAACTGATTTTGGTGAAATTGGGTATGGAGATAGCATGACTGCTAAAGAACATAGGCTACTTCAGAAAGTGTGTAATTAGAGATACTTGTTGATTTTAAGTATATAACTGGAAATATGGAACAGCCGAACATCAACGTTCCACTTATAGCTTCTGAGACGCTTCAAAACTCCTTGGAAAAATTATTTATGCTTTGACGGTTGAAATTTATTACATTTATTAAGATACTTTTAATGGTTGATATGTCGTACGTAATACGATTCAACATACTGAATACAATGCTTACATAAGACGTCAGCCGCTGTGGAATGGCCGACAGCTCTAAGGCGCCTTGCTGCGGAACGCGCGGTTGCTCCCCGTCGGAGGTTTTAGTCCTACCTCGAACTGAACATTAGAGTTTCAACAAGACGTCGACGCATTCAAACTGCCGAACCGAAGTCTATGACATTTGCAACCTGCATTATTTACGTGCTATATAACGTGTAGTTCCTTCAGTCAACGGTTTAGTCACGATATAACAAAGTTTCTTTCCGTATGTAATTGTATCTTTATTTTCATCTCGATAAATAAGGACGATTTTTTTAAAGTAAGATAATTGAAAACTTTTATCCTGATCATAAGAAAAAAGTTGTACTTCCGATGGCCTTTGATATGTATGCAAGGCCACCAACGCGAAAGAATCCGCGGGTAAAACCTAGTTAATATTACGTACTTCGTACTTTTAAAAGCTAAATATGCGAGAGAGAGAGAGAGAGAGACTTAAATATCCGTTGACAAGAAGGGCACTAGCTCCGTTTAGGAAAGGTGGGCACCGAAATCGGTGTGACCTTTCCAAAGACACCATTCTCGCACTTGCTACAATCAATTTAGTGAAGGTATACAAAAACTGTACTGGATGTCAAGCCGTACACATCTGTTCTCCGTTGCCAGAAATATCACGTCTGACGACCCGTTCTTTGGAATATTAATTTTGATGTACTACAGTTAATCAAGGTAACTTTGTATCAGACAGGGTAGCTTTGTACCGCTTAATATTTGGGTTTCAAATGGTTCATGTTCCACCTATTGGCATTTTTTAAAAGTAATTTTTAATACCTCTATTATAAATAATTCCCTAGTAGGTGGAACATCAGCTATATGGTACCAAGATACCCTGACTTGTAAAAAGTTACCCTGATTAACTGCATAGAAATTGGGTGGTCACACTTGATTGATGTCACAGCTTGAGATTGCATTTGTGGCCGACGTGGATCACAGATACGCGCGTCGTCGCTTCTCAACAAAACGGATATGCACTGTTTTAAATGACAGCCGCATGCGCAAAGTCGACCAGAATAGTGCATCGTGTACACGATATTGAAAGGGCTGGAGTGGGATGTGGTTGAGGGCGGAGTTAGCAGACGCAGCAGCAAGAAGCAGCCCGACCAGTTTCGCAGCGCGACCCAACGACTCTACGACCACGCCTGGTCGCCCAGCTGCTCAGCTCCCGCCACTACCGGTCGAGGTCGATGACAACCCCTTCGCCAGCGGGGCTTCACATTACACAATGTACAGGACAGCCGTTGCTCCGTTAACGGCATCAGTCTTGTCCTCAATGCTTGCCTGATCCACTTCATTCCGTTAGCTTCATGTGGTCCTGGGGTGGCACTAAATCGTGAGCAATATTCTTACTATAAGCCGCGTGCTCTGTGTACGTGTTTGAACAACCTAGATTTTCCCTAATGTGGGAGCCGTTGTATAGCGCCAATCCTACGCTGTTGTGTGCTATGGGCACAGCGTTTACTACTATGTGCTTCAGACTTCAGACACACATTTTCTGGACGATTTTGTAGCCTTTTACTGAACGAAAAGAAGAAGAGGAAGGAAGCTTAGGGTTTAACGTCCCATCGACAGCTTGGGTAAGGATGGGGAAGGAAATCGGCCGTGCCCTTTGAAAGGAACCATACGGGCATTTGCTTGGAGTGATTTAGGGTAACCATGGAAAACCTAAATCTGGGTGGCCGGAGGTGGATTTGAACCGCCATCCTCCCAAATGCGAATTCAGTGCGTTACCACATCGCTCGCTGAGGAGGAGAAGAGCCTCGGGATAAGAACATCCTGGATTCCCTCGTGCGAGTGAACGACGGTTATATTCGAAAGGGAGTGGCAAAGGAAAGGCTCTCTCTCAGACGTTGGCGCAGCAAAACCGAAATTGCTAAATGTTTACTTTGTGTTGTTTTCCTGAGCCTAGCAGGTACTCTTGCAGCAACATTAACAATATTGCAGAGTGTTGGTCGGCAGGAGTGGCGTCTCCAGGAGACAAGTCCTTTGGTTTCGGACGGGTGTGTGTATTCAAAACTGTTGCACATTTCAGCTCGATGGTTGGTAATACTCTGTTGGTAATACTAGTTCAGATCGTTTGCGATCTCGAATTTAAAAAGGAACTGAAATTTTTTTTAAAGAAATTATTAGAATTACTAATATTCCAGTGGTTAATCAAACACTGGAATTACC
This sequence comes from Locusta migratoria, assembly GCA_026315105.1. NCBI lineage: Eukaryota > Metazoa > Arthropoda > Insecta > Orthoptera > Acrididae > Locusta > Locusta migratoria. The sequence continues at coordinate 76,792,762 of CM048746.1, read as the reverse complement.
GCTGTGCATTCCTTGGCCATCGTCTTTACTTTTCAAGTTATAATAGGGGAGATAAACAATAGATCTTTCAGCCGAGGGTTGATGCAACATTTGTTTTAAATTTCAGCCGTGCGTTTTCATATTTCTACCCTGAGTTAATTGGACAGTTTTTTATTATAATTACGGCCTAAATTCTCGCGTTCCCTTTTCTGTGCTGTAGCAGCGCTTCCCACATTAAATTGATACATTACACTGATGTTCCTCGCCGTGAATAATGCAAAAGTAAGATACCAGTTTGCCACTTTAGGCGGTATCCTATATCGCATTTATCACGGCTAAGATTAAAGCAAGTGTGACTATATGCCGTCAGAACCTACGTATTGGGTTATGTACGGCTCTGATTTAGAACTATGGCTCTATGTTGCCTTAGGGTCGAACCGTATCTATCTGAATGTCCCAGCAACTACCTCAGTTGCAGATATTGTCTTTGATCCGTGATCCTGTAGTTAAAACACTATGTATAGGCTGCAGTTTGCGAAACAAATATTACATAAAATAACTGGTTAATTAATAAAAAAAGGTTTTATTCTAATGTTTGCAGATCATTTACGCATAGTCAGATTTAGTTGAATAAATCATAAGTACAATACAGTGGTTGGACAGTTGCATTGTCTGCAATAAGTAATTGGTAGCACTTTTCCCCAACTGAGTAATCATAACTTTATGAAACATAGAAAACTGTGTGTGTCGCGAGCACTCAACATGTCAAAATAATTCAAGTTTCCTGAACACCCTTTCTACACTCTTAAGTTCTTGGGTAAAAATAAATAAATAAAAATAAAAAACACACATCCGCTGCAGTGACGCCCAATTGTTCTCGCCAAATTTAGAATCCCGAGAAGCGACCGTTCGCTGTGAACTTAACACAGTGCCCGATCGAATCACTTCTGTCACGCAGGAGGTCCTCCTGTCAAGACTAGACATGGAGTTTCTTTTCCAGGTTCACCCTTCGCTCATCTCCTCCCCCCTCCTCATTGGTCAATCGCCATCCTTTGCAAAACCATGTACAATCTTAACATGTGTTTCTTTAAGTAAAATCTGACTTTCTGAAACCACTTCCTTAGTAGTACATGAAGTCTGAAATAGACAAACATCCAGTTTACGTAGATTACTAGCAAACTGTACAATAAATCGACACACTATATTAAATATATGAACAGTGAATCATGCTGCTTGCATTGTCAGTGTTACTGCAGAGAATATGATAATCTGTTTATATTTTCATTATAAATTTATATCAGTACCATCTACACCAGAGTTTGTTGAAATTGCATGACACATTCAAAAGTTGGTTATTTTCAGCTCGATTTTTCTGTATTTTGATATAGTAGTCACATACATTTGCAGTTTTTGAGATATTGAAATTATTTTTAGATCAGTCCAATACCTTAGATGTCTTGAATTTTGGCGGTAAACAATTTTATAGATTACTTTAGTCTCAATTACTAGAGTGGGGGAACTCCTCAGATATCCTCCAGACAACCTTTCAGAAACACTCAAGTAACAGCCCTCATTACCTCTGAGTACAACGCAAGGTGCTTTCCCAAGTGGACAAAGCCCCACCTGCTACACCTGGGCTGTTTGTTAACTGCTCTAACCGTTTGCCGCGGTCCATTACCAGTCCCTTTCTACAGTTATACTAATTGCGCAACTCTACGAACATTACTTCCGTAAAGTCGTAAGTTGCATTTCATTAGTTCTCACTGGTTTATTTTCTCACAGGAGATTCAGAGCGGTCCTATTGTAGGCCTTCCTTCACTTCGTACAGCAAACTCCCGTTTCTTTATTCTACTTCATATTTACAAAGCTATATCTATCAGAGTACGTATCAGGGTGAATCGGAATACTGTATGTGTAGCGGACGGGGAGGCGATAGGATGGGGGAGGGGAATTGCTTTCTCACCCGTTTAGTTGCAGCTATTGTTCGCCGCTTCATGTCTCCCGCGCACGCCATGCTCTCGACAACACTAAAGCAATCATTTGACAAATCGCTCAGTCAAATGTCCACTTAGTAACTGCACGAAAAGCAAAAAAACTCTTATAAAGTAAGTACGGTATGTGATTAAAGTTTCACCTTTAAAACGAAACATATTACAAAGATTGAGAAGATTTCCAAGAAAGACACGCAACGGTGTCACCCCAACCGACAGTTTGTCCAGAAGATATGGGTGAGAATGGCGTTCCACACTGTATTCGTTAGATGACAGCATTTCGCACTTCAGATTTAATTTTGAGCTTGAATAAGTGGAGAAAGCGTTGTTCACGTTCCATTGCCTGTGTTTTCCGCAGGAAAGATATCCTGTCGATGGAAAGACGCCCAATAACAACAGAAATGACAAAGCTACGACTAAAAGACCTGTTACTTTGTAACTGGGATGAAGTATTCCAACTAGTGATATTCAGAATTCAGTTTCACGGTTAAGTAAAAATAACTGCCAACATCGAAGACCCGTGGGTATTTTCTGTGTCGGAAAATTACAGAGAAATGCATTGGCAGTAGTATGAACTCTTAACTATTTCACATGAACGAACACTTAAAATTAGTTGTGGGAGCAGAATATATGCAATAGATTCAACGAAAATTCAACTCATTAGGAAGAAAGCAGAGCAATTTGCATTAGGAAGTTCAAAGAATGTTGTACAATTAGAATTCTTAAGCCCGTAACGGTACTTGGAGTACATATGTACCCCAACACTATTATTACTACTACTACTACTACTACTACTACTACTACTGCCGGCCGCGGTGGCCGAGGGGACTGAGGCGCTCGAGTTACGGTCTGCACGGCCACTACGGTCGGGGGTTCGAATCCCCCCCTCGGGCATGGATATTTGTGCCGTCCTTAGGATTAGCTAGTTCATAAGTAGTTTGTAAGTCCCATAAGCTATACAAACATTTGAACTACTACTACTACTACACTGAGTTCTCAATTTTTATGTCATGCTACTTTGAAAAACTAGAAAAACATTTTTATCGTAACTACTTTTTTTAAAATAAAATGGTGCATTCGAATTATTCGAGATAGCGTTTTTCTAACACTACTTCAGTCGTGAAGCAATTCTACCACTTAAGCAAAATGTTAAAATTTTTGTAAACCTATTGGACGAAACGGCTATAGTGATCAGTGCCTAGCCTAAAAAATTACTAAAACTTAAGGACAACACGCACACCTATGCCTCAGAGAAGACTCAATCTCCGACGGCGATCGACCGCGCGCTCCGCAGCAATACGCTCTGCCACTCCACCGCAGCGAACATATTACCATGCACGGCCTTGTGCGGTATGATTAAGCAGCCCTTGTGGATTTGACCCACTTTTCTTGTCTGAATGTAAAAGCAGCAGCTGAGTTGCATTAGTGAATGTTAGTGTTTCTTAAAGAATTCTCGTATGTTGAACATTCTTTCTTCTTGAGGTTAGCTAATCCCCCATCCCCTTCGGACAGCATCAAGTAGCATCGAACAAAATTTACGTTTTATGCTACCATTAGTAACTGTTCCTTAGAACAGTAATGAAAGAAGTACAACGTAACGAAATCCCAAACCGCCGGCAAATAGTACAATATCGTACATTTAGAGATTTGACTATGTGGCTTTTAATTGGTAGTTCAATACGTAGAACCTCGTATCACCTGATGTCTCCGTCGGAAGAACGTTAATACAATGAATCAAGAGTGTCCGAGACAATACAGACATCTATGTACTAAGCAAGCGATGGTCATGTCACATTTATTTCTGGGAGCTTCGTATCTCCATAACCTTTTCAACAAATTTCACAAAGGAATGCGTGCGTCTTTTAATTGCAGCCTGGCTGTTGAAGATCTGCTGTGCATCATTTAAACGAAACGCGAGCGGAACTGACGTTAACTCTGCACCTCCACCATCGTATGTGGTGTAATGATAACAGTTGTGCTATCTAATTGTTAGGTGCTACACAAGATTAGTCACAATGAGGACAGGAACGAATGCAGACGAGAGGAAATGTTCAAATAGGCTGTATGAATAAAACAAGTGTCTACTTTCCACTCTGGATTCCAGATAACATTCTCAGGTTCGCAAGAATAAAGCGAGTCAGAGAATATACTTCAACGGAGTACGCTCTCAGCATGAGTAAAAGGGTAGGGGAAGTTGCTCACTAAAGAGAACATTCTCCGATTTCGTATGATTAAAACTAGTGAAGTTTCTCACAACCCGAGACCATCTCCGTTTTCTGAAGTGAGCTCTCTAACATACTTCAAGCTGAGTAACTTCTATTAAGTTTTTTTTTTTTTTTTTTTTTTTTTTTTTTTTGACTGTGGTTTATAATAAAAATGGCAAAAAAGTTCTTTTATATACTGAAGAAAGGCGAGAGGAACTACAGTAGAACCTCTCAAACTCGATTCCCGAAAACTCGACATTCCGTAAAACTCGACAGGGCTGGTGAAATTATTATTTTTTTTTTTTTTCCACCGCCCTTAACGTCAGGGTTTCCATCAGTACATAGGCTGACCGAGAGCGCTAGAGACTCATACTAGGTTACTGGGTTTTCTAAGGTCGTTCAACGCATCCTTTACGTGCCCAGCTGGGGCGGGCTATTGTTTGCACACGTTCGGGGATTTCTGTGGTGATGTCAATGAATGGATGGATGTCGACGGCACATCAGAACCATTAGGAGAAGATGAAATCATCGCAGCTGTCAAAGGGCGTGACGTAGAAGGGACGATTCGGAAGAAGAAGAAGAGGAAGAAGAGGAAGAAAAGGAAGAAAAGTTAGCCACAGTGAGGCTGTGAAATTTATTGAAGGGATATTGCAGTACTTAGAGCAGCAAAATGCGACTGGAATGGAGATTCTGTTCCTCAGGCGACTCCGTGATCAAGCTGCAAGACGCCGTGTGGAGAGCCGCGGTGGAGTAGCCAAACGGTCTAAAGCACCTCGCTGCGGAGCGCGTGGTTGCTCGCCGTGGAGGTTCGAGTCCTCCCTGGGACATGGGTGTGTGTGTTTGTCCGTAGGTTAGTTTACCTAGGTTTAAGTAGTTTGTAAGCTACGGACTGATGACCACGCAGTTTGGTCCGTTAGATTTACAGACATTTGAACATTTTTGAGCCGTGTGGAGACAGAAAAGCAGTCTTCAATCACAGGGTTTTTCAAACGACTTCAGTAAGTTTTTTTTTACACTTCTAGTGTTCAGAAAACTTCCCATAACTAACTGTGATGGACTTTTTATAAGCAGCTTAAACAACTTCAGTAATAATTGTAATGAACACTATATTTCAGATTCTATTAGACCTTTTGTCTCAAAATTATTTTTGATTTTTTGATTATAAGTTATAAATGTTGATATAAATATATAAAATTGTACATAATAAATCAATAAATGTACAATTTTAATACTCTAAATAAGCGTTTTTATTCAACTCCTAGTTATTTTTAATTAAGTTCCCTAAAACTCGACAACCTTTAAGTCCACATTGTGTCGAGTTTGAGAGGTTCTACTGTACTAAGTTTATGCAAACGATTCGTTTCCTTCACAAAAATCATAAGTGTGACCCTTCAAGCATTTTATATAGTTACGACAGTGATGTCAGAGGAGTTTTTTCATTATATACATAGAAATGAAACAAGTAGATTCAGCCGCGTGTTTTACCCGTTTGTTTGGAGTTCATATCTACAGTTGTGAACAACTACATAGCAAAGTACTATTATGTTTTAAACAGGGTCTATTAAAAAAAAAAGGGTCTTCTTGATTTAATTCATAGACTGCATCACAAAATAAATATTGCTACAATACTGGGTACTGAAGAATTTTTGTACAGCTGCTGTTCATTCTACCCAAACCGGTTAGCCTATTTAAGATGCGTTTTCTGCCTTCGTAATTGTATTTTTGAAGTAAGTAGACAGGACGGTAAAATTAATAACTGATTAATTACATACCTACCAGCCTGTTTCTTGCAACAAAATCGCATGGGCTAAGACTTACGAGCAGACCATTAAATTGGGTGTCATTAACAAAGAGTATCTCGTGTTAAAAAGCTCTAGCAGCGTTTCACATTGAAACAGATGAAAATTTAAGAATGCATTACAATTTTGTTCGCAAATGGTGCTAAGGCAGCTTTTGAAGAAAATTTTGTAACATTGTCAGAATAATACGTTTTCGCAAAAAGTGCATACTTAGTAATACGCTGCTGCACAACAGACTAATATGTAAACATAGTACTGTTCTACCTGAACAAGTGGATGTCTACGCCGTATTTGTACACTGAATAATTTGCATGATTGAGCTAGCTTAAAGAAATACACGATTGAATAGCTGTTTTGTGTCGGACATTACACACGGGGAACTTACTCAAGGAGGAGGGAAGCTAGCGAGAATGAAATTCATGCTCGGAACATATACTCCGAAGTTTTTATTTATACGAAATTGAAAACTTACCTCTGACAACGATCTTTTGCTCTGAGAAACTTATCATGAGCATGTTTTCTTTCTTATTCATACGGCCCAGTGTTTGTAAAATTATGGGTGGTCACAGGTCCCTAAACTTAGAAACTACTTATCACGAGAACAACACATACCCATGCCTAAGGGAGGACTCGAACCTCCGACGTGGATCGACCGCGAGCACCGTGGCAAGGCGCATTAGTGCGCACGGCTATCCCATCGCGGCGTAGACGGGGGCCTCAGTGACGCAATCGCCTATCCGTTCGGCTGTTAACAGAGATCGGTGATTCGAGTCCACATCTAATGTGACATGTTGGCACTGTTTAAATGACATCACGAATGCCTTGCGCGCCATCAGCTTCGACACGATAATTGGCTAAGTGTATCCTCCCAATAGCAGTGAACAAGTAACCAGTCCTCAGAAAATGGTAAGAGTGCATTCATGACTTTTTAATTTTTATGTACGTTCATGTATGACATAAATAAAGAAACGCCCTCGATGTCGATTTGTACTTGACGTACTTTAAAGTGTCGATCACTAGCAGGCCGCTGTAGGCCAGAAGATATGCATGAATAGTCATAAGCTTTCAGCAAGTATATCAATACAGTAATGCGCCATTATATGAATTTCAATGCTTAGACTGATCCTCCCCCTGATTATGACCAAAACCATCATCAGGTTGACAAACTAAGTTCCATAACTCACTCTCTGACCACAAAACTAAATGATATTTTATAGTCTGATGCAATGCTCGTACTAAAATTTATATTTAGTATAACCCAAAAAAACAAACCGATACGCCTGAAAATTAGACTGCTTTTACTATATTTCAGTGCTTTATTTAAAGATTATCTTGGAACGCAGTAAATTGGACGTAAATTATCCACACACAAATCGTATTTGCAATCCTCAATTATCGTAAAGAAGCACAACCCACATATTATATTATCTTTACAACTCTTCGTCATTTCCTCAGGACAAACGTACCCAAGGTTTAAAAGGTGTGCTCAGCTCTCTAGAGCTGAGTTTCAACAAATGAACCTATGCCAGATACACCAAAAAGAAATGATATGATTTTACAGCGTAATGCCTACGAATATTGCCGGACAGGAATTGTGTAAGGATTGACTGGGGTCACATATAGTTACTAATTGTGAGAATCGCTTGGAGAATGCTGCTGTTCAGTCTGAAGAAAAGTAGTTTCCAGTTATTGCTTCTGGTGAGCACAAAGCATTTTATTAACACAATTATAACTTACATATCTTCCGAATATTTTTCTATTTATTTTCGAACATAGTTATATGTAGTCTTTAAATCATGTCCTTTTCATACACAATGGCAAATGCAGTTTTAAAAGTTTTGTATTTATAATTATATCACAAATCATCCGTCAGAATTTTGCAATTTACAAATTTTCGAGACCCACCCTTGACGCTACTAGTGAGTGTTTCTTGCTCTATTGGGCATCCCTGCAAAACCGACGCCCGAGAAGTTCGTAAGTCATGTTACATTCTTACGACACAATCGCTGCTAGGAGCACCTCTGTAGTATCAGTTCTGTCTATAAGAAGCTCAAGAGAGTCTAAATCGACCAATTCTACGAATTTATAAAGTAAAACACTATGTGCGTATTTAATAATGGTTGTCTACACGAGCGTCTACGCAACAACAATTAGACAACTAATTGCAAAGGGAAACAACGAACGCGAGTAAGTACCTCTCTCTGCGCGCGCACAACAAACTAGTGTGTGTGTGTGCGTGTGTGTGTGTGTGTGTGTGTATACGTATCACACTCTGCGCTTGTGTTTACACACATTTGTACATTGTTTCGCACGCAAGTAGAGCACAGCTGTTCAGACCAATGGGATATATAGGCTGTAAAGGAGGGAAAGCCGGGAGGGAAGCGGAAAGGGCGTTTAATGAGGATTACTTTGTCGCTGACGTCACGCGCAGCCAGCCAATAGCAGCGACGGCCGCCTATTTCCGGCCTCCCGCGGCTCCCCAGCGCCTCTTCCGCTGTCTGCCGGCAGCCAAACACACGCAGCCACGTGGCATCGCCGGGGTACCACGCCTCGTTTCATGTCTACCACCGTCCGTCACTATCAATATTTCTTTTCATTAACTGCAACCACCGAGTACGAACAAACCCACTCTGGACGTTATGTTTTCTCCTTCATTGGCTTTCTTAGAATTTCCAAAATCATGTCTAGAAATTCGTGAGCATTTTCAAAGGTACTGTACAAGCATACCTGACCTACAGGAATTGGAGAAAAAAAATTTGCTCGACAGTTTTGCCAAACAGATTCTATAAGTAGATGACCGGCGAGGTTTACTTAGTGTTGATTTGTCCTCTATGTCCATCACCATTAGTGTTCACGTACTGTAACCATCCAAAAGGAAATTTAGTTGGATTCCAAGGCTCGGCGGTATGAGCTATTTAAACCTGTACAAAATTGTAACACTCGAAAACAGGAAGCTCATCCATGGAGAACTACAATGAGGCATAAAAGATATAGTTATAATGGGGCATTTACTAGCACACTTGACTCTTCTAAAGACTTTCCAATCTATTAACACATACCTTACAAATAAAAAAATAAAAATGGACAAGTACGGTACAGCCATTTGAGATCGGCATATATAGACGAAGGTAATATCTCTCTCTCTCTCTCTCTCTCTCTCTCTCTCTCTCTCTCTCTCTCTCTCTGACTTTATACGGAAGAGGCTCGTTCAGTATCCGATTGCTCACCTAATATTGATTTTCTTTGGCTTCGAGTATTTCACTTAAGATGATATACTGGTTGAACTCCAAGATGCACGTGACGCTAATCCTGTTTCTGTCAAAAGTAACAACCGCTTTGCCGCTAACGATCTAGATTGGACGATTCGTTACACGACCCCTGTCGCGATATTTCTTTCTGTACAATGCATACAGATTGGTAACCCGCTGTAAACAGAAATATTTATTTTGTGAAATTTAGTATACTGGAGAGCACTGTGATAAGTTATCAGAGTCGTAAACAATCTAAGTAACTGGGGCGTTTTAATCTCGTCAGTGTCTTGAATACTGTATAATCGGCTAGGGGCTGACAGACCTACCTGTCTGGCCGCGGCGGGAGTCCCGCGCCCTCGGGCACGGCGGCAGCAGGACTGCACTGAGTATTTCAGGCGCAGGCGGTGCGTGCACGCGTTGCGTAACTGCAGACAGTCCCAGTCCCATCCGCGTGGGTAGCTGCGGGGCGCGGGGTCAACGGCCTCTAGTGCGGCGGCGTTTCCTGTCTCTGGAAGACGCCACCCACGCCATCGATCGATAGCCTCGGAGCCGCCGCAGACACTAAAAGGCGTCCGTTCTTTGACAAGTACCTTATGTACCGTAAATTCTTAGCCTTGAATGACCAACGACTCTAAGGTAACTAACAGTATTTCTGGTTTAGGGGTTAGCAGGGTACGATAATATCGACTAACGTTAACAACGTTCTCTACCTAACCCTCACCCCCCCCCCCTCTCTACGACTTTTTGTCTTTCGTGCGAAAAACTCCTCAGAGTATACGGAGATGCGCGAACCTAAAGTTGTCGCATCAACTATGCAGAAGACTCGAGAATGTGTATAGGAAATCCACTTTATTATCAATACTAAACGCATGTTAACTAATCGATACTGACATGTAACGTTTGAACGTCGTTCAACTTATGTCTTCTTCTGTGTTGGAAGCTGAAACAGAACTCACTTCACTGTACTATATGTATTCTCCTAAATAATTTGTCACACTTTGTATTTATTCTCTCTTACGATTCATCGAAAATGAAACGCCCATCTATGCCGACCACGTTCTTCAAGCCAAGTGTTGTGTATGACACTTCGCTGTTAGGCGTAACGGTGTATGTGAAACAACCGTTACACGGATCGCCATCACGAAAGCAAAGAGATAGTTACAAAGGGACGTCACCATGCTCTAGGAATGACATCTGAATAATTGTGTGTGTGTGTGTGTGTGTGTGTGTGTGTGTGTGTGGGGGGGGGGGGGGAGGGGGGGGAGTGCGAATCAATTACAACTACATAAGCTTGCTTCAATTGCCACTGAAACCTAGTTATACATTTTAATCCAGGCTACTAACGTCCGTCGTCTTCGTGCCTTTACATTGCAAACACGTCACTCAAACTTCAGATTAGCCATCTACATAACAATTGTGGTGCCCACTTCACGCTCCCCACACACTGTAATTCAGACAAGTCTCTTACAAATCGAAACCCAAAACGCCTTATAACCACTGCAACACCTCCGCCCTGCCCTCTGGCTCATACGATCCCCACAAATTATCCACAACTGCCCTGAAGTCCAGAGAACGAAGTTGGCAACTAGTAGTACTTGTGATTAATCCTCAACGCATTAGTACAGTACCGTTACGTTAATGTATTACGAAGACACATGGGTATTACACTGAAAGAAATAAGTCTAACGATTTTCAGTGGAATAACGACAGAGAAAGATCTGTATAAAATCAACATCAAAAAGTTCAATCTGTCTATTTAGTACTCTTAGTTTCGTTATCAGTTTTTTATACAATAGCATAGGCAAAATTATCATACAGACCGTAGAAGTACCATTACAGTGTTGTTCTGTTACAAAAAAAATTGTAAATTTTGGAACGAGTTCATTTAAAACTACAAGCTAATAACTTTCGCACTTAACGTTTTGCAATGTGCTAGGACTTAATTTGTCCAGATACAAAGACAAAGAGATTCGTTTTTCTCGTCGGTATATTTTTTCGTGAGGTAGATAGTGGACTATAAGGCAAGTAATGGAATTTCAGGAATTATCTACAGCATTACCTTACAAATCGCATTTAACTGCATAGCAGTGAATGACGAAAAGTGATTATACAGGGTGTCTCACCTACGAGTCGTTAGGGGCATTTTATCTGGTGTTTGAGCAGATATTTGCAATTTCTTTTTTGCAATGTGTAGCTGGACTCAGGCCAAACAAATTTTGCTCCTCACGCAATTCCTGCGACGCGCGGTGTAGATGTAAGGCGTCGGTATGTTTCCCGTCACGAACAAAAAGATTTTTAAAGCGAAATTTTTTGAGCTCAGTGGATAGAGCAGTCCTAAATTAGTCTAGTGTGATATTCGGTTTATCGAAATGTATTAACAGAGACAGTAACTCACGACAATTAACCAGTACTCCGGAAGCGGCTGTGTAGGGCTTCCATAAGGCAGTAGCAGACGCTGCGCGGCGAGGCGACACACGAGAGATGGGACATGTCGGGGGAGGACGAAGTGGCGATCACATGTGTACCGATACGTCGGTGTCTGTCGTGGGTATAAAATGCGTTGGACACCGGCTGAGAGCAATGCTAGTCGCCACAGCAGTAATGCAGCACAATACAGAATCATTTTCAAGGCGATTTCACTCAACGGTCACGCGTTTCAGCATCTGTATACCTAACACCATAACATCTATAGAATTTTACGAAGGTCCGAGATTAATAAATCACAAAACAAAGTAGGCAACTTTATTTAATTTAGCTTAGTTACTGCACGTATCAGTGACAGGACTACACTGTACATTTACGAGCACTTCCTAAGCTATCAAAGCAAAGCAGCGCACATTCAAGCTGCCTCCCTGCCGACTTCATTACACATCCCTAAAATTCGTAGTACGGAATCTCGTCAGAAATCTACTGTATACTGCAGTAACAACAATTAAACATGGTTCTTGTGCAAGTTAACGCCAGCAGCACTTACCCATTACCAAAATCATGTTTGTTACTTCTAAAGGTATGTACATGTTGTATTGTGCAGTGCGGCGTAGCCGAAAAAAACAGATGCGTTCCGCTGCCAGCCACACTGTCGCACAGCACTTGTCACATCGGTCGACATGTGTTCGCACAGCCTTCCTTACCCGAGTTGCCCCGTCGCGTGTGCCGCCACGTCTCGCGCCGTCTGCAACTGCCTTATGGAAGCGCTACACAGCCGCTTCCAGAGTACTGGTTAATTATCGTGTGTTACTGTCAATATACTTCGATAAACCGAATATCACATTAGACTAATTGCGGACTGCTCTATCCACTGAGCAAAAGAAGAAGAAGAAGAAAAAAAAAAAAAGCGAAACAAACCGACGCTTTACATCTACACCGGGCTTCGCAGGAATGACGTGAGGAGCAGAATTTGTTTGGCCTGAGTCAAGCTACAAATTGCAAAAGAGAAATTGAAAATACCTGCTCAAACACGAGAGAGAGAGAGAGAGAGAGAGAGAGAGAGAGAGAGAGAGAGAGAGAGAGAGAGAGAGAAACAAGTAGATGAGTAAGATAAAAGACCTTTACCCTCTTTACAACCAGTTTTTCTTTTTGATTCTATTTGTTTTCGATTTCCTTTCTATATCATGTACTGAAAATACGTAACTAGTGTGATTCCTCACGCGGCTGCAAAAAATTAACCTTTGTAAATAATAATAATAATAATAATAATAATAATAATAATAATAGCGTTATTCTTGTTCGAGGATCTACAAGTAATTTTCTCCGCTTTCTTAGTTCTTTGGCTCCTTAATAACGTATGAGATGTATAGCGAATTTGCAACTTAATGAAAAGCCTTTGTTTTTGCAAAAATAAATTCATTTACTTGCAACTACGGTATACCGTACCTCCATAAATCTGAAACCCTATTCATCGTTAATTTCCTGAACGCAAAATTTAATTAAATATTACTTTTATACTTTCCTCATTGTCATAACACAAGACAACTAGCAATACTTCCCAGTTGCTTATTCCCTCACTACTAGATTCAACTGTACTATGTTCGTCTCTACCACGAGTTACAACCTGTCTGTTTAGTGCAAAACGAACTACCCTAACTGAAGGGAATGTTTGGGAACTCGAGTAGCTGGATTATCTTACTCTTCTCTGTCCTTTTCTTAGTTTTAGAGTTGCTGCCTGCAGGGGACTTGGCTAATATTGTTTGTTAAGGCAAAGACAAACCTTCCCCTTTCTGAATAGCGAATTCTCTGACAGTCAATGCGATCTCTAAAAAGGGCACACACTGGTATTTGGTAGCCGATCTTCTGACGCCTACAACAGCTAAATTAAGTTGAAAGCCAAACTACTGGCAACATTCCGGCCACTTATTCCTAAAAACAAGTCTGGTATCGTGAGGTGGAAGTAAGGGCGCACCTCCAGGAAGGGCCGCCGCCTTCCCCCGAGCGTTCTGAGGGCTTCGCACGCGCGCCATCGAGCGCGTTTAAAGAGGAAGCCTCGACGCGCCACCACCTACCCCGGCTCAATACTACTTCCTCGCTGTTACCCAATCCCTTACGTCTGTCACCAACGAGGCAAAAAGTTATAAGATACCGCATACAAAGGGCATCGACAAAAGCAAAATTACGTAAGGCGTTTTGGTTGCGTGGCAAGATAGCGTATTACCTCCGATCCAAGCAGGAGAGCTTAGAGGCTGACACACCTCCAGCCGACAATGTCACGTAACCCGCACCGTATCCTTCTTATTTACTGAGAACAGGGAGAAGTGAGAGGTGTAGCTGGTCCTATTTTCCTGTACTGTATGATAAAGGCATCACACAGCAGCGTGTGAAACATGCTGCTCTGTCTTATCAGCGTCAATAAATATCACTCAAACGGAAAGCCGGCCGCGGTGGCCGAGGTGACTGAGGCGCTGCAGTCACGGTCAGCACGGCCACTACGGTCGGGGGTTCGAATCCCCCCTCGGGCATGGATATTTGTGCCGTCCTAGTTCATAAGTAGTTTGTAAGTTTAGGGACTGATGACCCCGTAGTTAAGTCCCACAAGCTTTACAAACATTTGAACATTTCAAACGGAAACAGGGCTAATTTATATATAAGTAAGTCATATTTTAAGTAAGTTTTTAGCAATACGATAAAGGGACGACTACTACCGTATTACCAAACTTTGTAGTTTCTTTCCTACAAAACCAAATTCTAATTACCAGCACGTACCAAGTCTATCAATCAATATTCTTTTGTCCGGCGCTTTTCATATTCATACTGTCGTTATCACGTACACATCTTTTAATTACACTTATTTTGATTTATTACAACCATAGTTTTCTTACCGAACGTTTGTCAGGCCATCAAGGCCTGTTCAGACTGAGTTTTTTGCCCTGTTTCAAATCGAACACGGATCCACGGTGGGGAAAGTTCTAATTTGACTTTCCAGCAACTTAATTTCATTATGTTCTGTTATACGAAGATTTCGAGTACAAAATTATAACAATTATAATATGATACATCTTTTCCTTGTATGTTGCCAGACAACAAAACCGAAGATCGCGGGTTCGATCCCCGCCAGGTCCTCGGATTTTTATCTGTCACTTTCCATTTCTTTCACCTCTGGCAGTATTGCTCATGTGAAAAATACCGAGTAGTACCGTGGTTCGGAACCCACGTTAAACTGTAGGTCCCCCTATAACTGGCTGGGTAAGTCAGTTCGAAGGTCGGAGGAAGGCAACGGCATACCACCTCCAAATAGGACCATGCCTAGTAAAGCACTGAGGTATTCAAACCAATCTTCGGATTGTTGACTGCTTTACCTTTTAACATATGCAGAGCATGTTTAATATCTTGGATGAGGTGTTCAGTGTCATAAATGAGGATATTATTTCTATTTTATAGTATGGTGTGCGGAGCTATGTATGTTGTGTGGTCTGAATATAAGAAACTTTTTTCGTCCTCTCAGGTGGGAAAATAAATTTTCAATTTTGACAATATATCACGAGTAATGTGGGAGATTCCATCTACACACTTTTGCTCGAAATAGTATGCATATACAACACTGCAACACAACGTCGAAAAAATCTATAACTTAAGTTTACATCAGAAGAGGCGAGGCTTCAGAGCAGATTGTGTAGCTATTGGCTAGGTGGACAGAAATCATGGTCTTGGCTAGGATTCCTGAGTACGAAATACTTCATTAGTTCCCGTCGAAATGGTAGCTCCCGTTTTCGTTTTGTTTTCAATGTTGAATCTGAACTGTGTTCCTATATTGTTGTTATGGCGATTATAAGTGAGGTCTGAATGGCCAGGTGCGTACAGTGTATGAATTGTTAGTGGTGGTCAAAGACGTGTTTCTGAAGATAAATGCATTGCTGAAAGATTTTGTCTGGCGAAAGAACGATGTGCCTTCAAGTAACAAAATAAAATTGGAGCTTTTTCTCTGTTGCGTCGACTACCCTGACATGTTTGCCACACCTATCATGGTCGACAGAACCACAAAAATACCACCAATCACGTCGCCCTTCTTCGCTGCCCATGTCCCCGTGTTCCTCCCAACGCGCCCTTGGAGCTGGCGTGGTTAATTTTAGCAGCAGGCCACGCAGAAATGTCCAAACGGTGTCGAAACGAGGTCACGCCGTCACGGCGTGTTTATACGAGGAAATCCAACCCATCTCCTCAACTAATACACACACTTCTGCGCAGAAAGTTGCGGTCGCAGTGTAGGAGCAAATGACTTCAACCGAGATTTCACGAGAATGTTTAAGCCGAATGGCTCCTTCATAAAAATGTAACGAATAGATATGTCTGAACACTTTCTTCAGCATGTGGTACTGAGAAAACTCCAGACACGATTTTTTTTTCTTCAACTCGTTGGCAGAATTTCCTCGTCGCCGATGACGAATTTCAGCGGTCGTCTGAACGCGTACTATCACCACAGGAAATTTGTGACGTAAGTTCCATAAGGCTTTTCACGAATGAGACCAGACACAAAATAGAGGGGTTGTAGAAAGGAGTCGTGGCGGAGTGGCCGAGCGCATGGAGGCGCTATGCTCTAATACGCGAGGCCGTTCTCCGTCGGGGGTTCGAATGGATGTTCGCGCTGTCTTTAGTATAAGTTAGTTTATAAGTAGCTTTTAAATTTGGGGATTGACGAGCCGCACTTAAGTCCCATAAGCTTAAACATTATAACATTTTGAAGAAGGGAAAACAGAGGGCGGCTCATTTTATCTGTATGAAGCCAGGCGTTGGGCTCAACGCCATTTTCAATCCGAGTAAACACTGCATTGTTGCTGCTTACTACTATGGCTGAAAATCAATATTTTCCATGCGGTTCTGGATTTCAAAGTATGATCCTGCACCTAATCAGCATCCAACTTAAACTCTGAATAAAGTAACGCAATAAAACATGTGAGGGAACATATAAGAGTTTTATTTGCTACTTATAAGAAGGGCGTGGCTAGGCCCTAATCGAGGGTTCGATTCCAGCGCAGTCCTAAGATTCTTATCTGTCGCTTCTTTCACCTCTGGTAATGTTGGTGATGTGAAGAAGTCGAGTGGCAGGGCGATTCGAAACCTACGTTAAACTGTAGTCCCCCCAATAATTAGCTGGCTAAGTAAGTCGGAGGATGGCAACAGCATACCACCCGAAAACACGTGTAGTATTGGGAAAACGCACAGCAGGAATTAATAAGCAAGTGTCTTCAAACTGGCAAATTTTATTTAGAAAAAGAATAAAGTTACATTAAGTATTTAATCAGTGTTATATACGATTACACAGAATGAAATCTTACAATATGGTACATACAGACTAACGTTAATATGTTTAAGCATATCCTCAACCAAGGCTATAAAATATAGTGCATAAGAAGACATCATTCGCAGAGTAGTAGCTAACTGTTTGCTACCACTTACCACGTATCTCTAAGAATCATAAAAACTAGCACAGATTTTAGGATCGTGTTGCACGGTACCTGTCTTACAGTCCCCGGTTGGGTCTCTCAGATTTGGCTCAACCTCTGTAAGAACCACCTTTTTAATTTCCTAAAATATCTCGCCTGAGAGGTCCATATGTAAAGATTTCCGATTACAATATAAGCTAGTTGTAACACAATGAAATGTAAGCGAAAATGACACCTCTTGATGATGAGATCAGTACACACCAGGGGCTTTGCAGTGGACTCACTTGCCAAGAGCAGAAGAAAGCCCCGTTTCCCTCCCTACTGCTGACCTAATGTGCACCTCGCCACAACAACCACACTAAATGCATGTGGATAAAAATAAAAAGGCGCGTGGCAGTGGAAGGACGCACGACAGAGGCAGCGTAGCGCACAACAAAGAAGAGCGATCGATAGTCAGCTATTCCCTCCCACCAACACAGTGCGACACACATCCCGCTCAGCACACCCAAACATTACACCGTACCAAATGAGGCTCAAGTCCCTTTTACCTTATTGACATTCTTGTCTACACTGATTAGTCGGCCCCCTTGCAGTTCGTTTCCGTGGTCATTCTAGTTTACATGCCAACGCCAAATTATGCTGAATATGTTGTTAGAACAGTCTATGGCTTTTACGAAAAAAAAAAAAAAAAAAAAAAAAAACCAAATGCAGCAACTTCTTGTAGGAACCCACAACGATAGTATTTCAATGTCATAATCGAAAGTCATAATGGAATGTCCTTGTCAAAAGTCGTATGATAAACTATCTACACCCATAAACGGAAAATATGACAATGTTTTCCAAACATTTCAAAACATTCTTTTATTTGCTCTAAAAATATATACACCTGAAAACGCATTAAACAGTATCTAGGACGTAGAAAATAGCATTTTACCTTATTATTATTATTGTTATTATTATTTAAAGATGGTCCTCAATTTATACTAACTCACTTATCATATGAGTTTAATTAAATAAAGTTTACCTATTTTTAGTTCTTATTTACGCATAATATGGACCTTTTTTCTGTAAAATACTTTTGGTTTCAGGTATTTCATCTCTCTTGTAGGGGAGCACAAGTGGAATAACTACCAGTCCATCCTTCCCCCCTGTATTCTTATAGCTGGTACCAATATCATAATAGTTGGTAAACAGATTAATTACTAATTTCATTAAACAACATTTACTAACTTCCTCTGCAGTTAATCATTGGTTAGAGAGTCATAAACCGCAGCACCCGCCTACAGTTCGTGTCACCTAAGTCAGTACGTACATGGCTATGCCGGGGTGCCTGTAATTAATGTAAACAATATAGTGCGATCGAGAATAACTAGGTTTAATGTCTGTATTGTTTGATTACCGATGTTGATATTCGTTCTTTAGAAATTTAACGCTGATAAATATATAATTGAACTGGTTCTGTATCTTCGATGTCCTACCTCAACAATCCCAACCAAAATTTTAATATATTTAAGCAACAATAAAATACTTGTTAGTCATTTGCTCTTTTCGCTAGAATGTCAGCATAAAAGTTTACAATTACGACTTATAAATTAAAAAGTAGTTCTAACTTCCGATAAATCCTCTGCAAAGTTAGCGTTTTAACGAAGTTAACTTTTTAATAATAAAGGATTACCAAATGTACTTTTCGATTAACGTTGCACAGTTATGATCCTTGTGAATGTGTCACGAAATCGAAGGAAAGCATTGAATGAAGATCAAGAAGATACTAAAGCACAAAACCTATTCGGCTCCTATTTTGTGGGGTCTATAAGAATAGAGCACCTGATGTTTGCAGAGGCTGTCACAGGCTGTCGTTTCTATGCAAGTCACTGTGCAGCGTACTCTTCAAATTTACACCTACACACCCGACGCAAAATAAGATCTAGCATCGTACAGCGTGGCAATTAGTGTACAGTAAACCTGTACATTGTTTAAAAATGTAGCTTATGTCCGTCCCAATATTTTGCAGATCATCATCTAAAAACCTGAAGTAAATTATTCAGGAACATGTAGAGATTTTTTGGAAACGACTTTAAACAGTAGTATCGATTACGGTTCAAGCACTATACGTGAAACTTTTTGTGACGCGCTCTGGGGCATAGCGAGTACGGGAGAGGGTGGGGACATTACACCTGATGTAAACAACAAATTGAATCAGTCATTTCAAAAAGATCATAAGTCACGAAAGTAACACTTTATAGAAGAAAGAAAAAAATTTCTATAGCATAAACCATCTCTCTACTTATTATTTTAATGCCAATAGTTAATGAGTTGTCAAGCACTATGTATTTTTGTTATGTAATTTATAGTTTAATCGTAATGTTAATTTGAAAATCCATGGCTCATGACCTTTCTGTAATGAACGGCGGTGTGCTGTAACAAAATGAAAGCATTACTCGCAAATACTTGCCCGATTTTATTACAAAAATCCGCCAATATCGAACACGGCAAAATTAAGTATACTATTGCGACCTCATCTACATTTTTCGCAACAGCTGTTTTTTAACGATATGAAATTAGAATAAAATAAAACAAGTTAATCTTCTTGATAATCATATTCACTGCTTGTTCCCCTCTCAGATGGCCATTCTTGCTGTTGCTTATAAAATTCTACACACTTAAGTGGAATAGACCTTTTCACTTAGGATATGCCAATTCAGTGGGAATTACAAGACTCTTACTGAAGCTGTGTATGAGCTGTTATGTCTCTTTGCTGACGCCATCGTTGAATTTCCATGTTTTCATTGTCCCAGTATAATGTGCATCGTACTTATAACTTGCCGTTGAGAGGGAGTAAAGTACTATGTTCTTTGGGAATTGATTCAGAGGGCAAGACTTTTTAAAATGGGTAGGACAATAGTTTTTAAAGGCTAATACAGCAACGTTTTCAACGGTTTCCACTGAGTATTTACTTGATGCCTTTTTGATTATTATGGTATACTCTTCCGGTAAGCAGATCCTGTCATGACGTCTTACTAACTTTTTTACAGTCCCAAAAAGTCTATCGTTTGAGAGGAAACTATATGCGCGTATAGTAACGTTGATGTAAGTGTTAAAAGCGAAAGTGGGTGATTTTTGTTTTGGTTAGCATACCCATCAGAGAATAGGTGGAACTTATTCACATCTTTTGAAGTACACTAAGCAAGATAATGATACAGAAATGAGCTAAACTCATTTGCAACTTTCTTAGCTTTGCCTTCACGGTACACACAAAAGTGTGACTGCTTGGTTTTCATATTACGTATGCGAAAAATATTAGTAGAAAAAAAATCCCTAACTGGAATATTTGGTAATGGTAAATTTGTACGTATCAATCCGGCTGGCTACCCTTACCCACTCACCCACTTCCAATGTTAGTCATTTTTTTAAAATAAAGTTGACTAATGATCTTTCTGCAGTAACCGATTCAATTAGTTTCGTAACATTCTAAACAGGTCAATGCCAACCGGTTTCATTCCAGGCGCGCGTTACATGTAGTCTTTATTCGAAACTTTAATACTTTAGAAATACTGTAAAGAAAAAGGGGAAAACTAACAAGACATTGCCAACGATTACTCTATTAATTTAGTGCATATAACACTTTATAAATAGGGACGCAAGAGGCGAATGAAATGACTCCAAGATGCTGACGCTGCTTTGAGGTACGGGAAGCAGCTATCAGTCTACGATCAAAATGTTCAAATGTTTGTATAGTCTATGGGACTTAACTACGGGGTTATCAGTCCCTAAACTTACAAACTACTTATGAACTACTTACAAACTAGGACGGCACAAATATCCATGCCCGAGGGGGGATTCGAACCCCCGACCGTAGTAGCCGTGCAGACCGTGGCTGGAGCGCCTTAGTCTTCTCGGCCACCGCGGCCGGCTCAGTCTACGATCGTCCCTAGAAATGCTAAACCTCTTGTCTCGGAGGAGCAATTCTAAAGGATGAGAGATTAAAAAATGCTGACCGCAGAAAATAAATTTTGTTTCTACGCTCCATTTTAAAACCTTGTGTCGAATCTTTATGTGCTGTTCTTTACATTCGCTTTAACATCCTCTACTTACCCTAAAGTTTATAACAGAATCAGGAAAATAACTTTTGAAATATCACTGTGACATAATAGCGCATTTTACAATCTATATAGTCGAAGACATGGAACTTACACATTCAAAATCAGTGTCGTTCAATGCAGAATGCAAACGTTTAGCAAAGCCATCATCAGCCGCATCAAACAATTTGAGGTTGTTCTATATCGTGGCAGATTGAGCGGAATCTAACGCCTTGATCTTCACCGTACAAGGGAAAAACCTGTACTGAGGAAAAAATCTGCATTACGATTGTAATTATGTTAGGTTTGATACACGGGGTTCTGGGTGGAGGAGGCTGCGATGTATTAACTATCGTCCATGCATCAACCAGGCACAGTGGAGAAGGCTTAGTTAGCATGCACAGGGAACAGTGATCAAGAGGCGCTCGAGAAACACGTATGATTAGCTGGCGGTTGGCTCCCATCACTCGCTGGTAGGCGCTGCAACTGTATCAAAACTATGACCCATCAGTAATCCAACTGAATACGTATGTCCTAAAAAGCAGCACAGTTTGAAAAATGTGGACAAAAGAATGAAGATGAACAGACGAAACAGTAAAGATCCAATTCAAAGTATTTTGAAGACCAAGATAAAAAACAACAGATAGTATTCAAGTACTCTGTTGACTGTCACAAGGCAAGTGACTGTCACGTAAGTGGTAGTTTGGATACGAGTATGAGAAGCTCTAAGCCATCTATTATATATACACCGAGCACGCCTGAGATCTACGCAAACCCCAAGAGTAACTTTATAGAGTAACACGACTGCATCGACTAAGTAAACCATATACTGTTGCTAGACGTCAGTATCGTCTCTTCATTATGGAAAGGTTGACTCTGAAACTATCTAAAAAGAAATGCTGATGGGACTTTAAATGACGTCACTGGGAGATAGGTCAATTTTTCTCTCGGAAAAACTGTTGTTTAAGTAGAAATATAATCGCTATGGCGAATATAAATCAGCTTCAGCTGCCCAATTAATTGGTAACAAGTGAAAATTTCTGCCTGACTGGGATTCGAACCCGGATTTCATGATTTTCGCGAGCGGTCGTGTTAACTTTCATATGCGGATCTGCTACCGATGACTGCTATCCGTGAGTATCGGTACATTTAATCAAGTAAATTCCACACGTGAAGAAATTTTTGTTAGAAACGTCACATGACCTGGCTTTGACTTAAATACGATGTGGAGTATTCGTGCTGAACCTTAAAACCAATTCAAGCACCTTTCATACATGCATGCCTGAAGTTCTGGTTCGGTCCGGGAGGCGAGCACGGATAGCTAATGGTAAAAAGCGACCGCTTGCGAAGAGCGGGATATCCCTCCCTGCAACAAGTTTTGGTATCATCAATAATTGCATAGCTGATACTGATACATGTAATCACGAATACGTTTCTTGTCTTGGCAGCTTAGCCACCGCAGTGTCCCAAATGTCTGAAGGTCATTTGCGTTGGTTACATCTTTAAACACTGGCGCTGCACATTCGTAATTTAAGACTTTACAGAACTGGTACTCAAAGAAGTACTGACATCGTGTATCAGGAGAAAAACATGGATAAGATTAGACTGCATATATCGTGATAAGGCTTTTTTTTTTCTTCACTAAAAAATGTTCAAATGTTTGTATAGTCTATGGGACTTAACTACGGGGTCATCAGTCCCTAAACATACAAACTACTTATGAACTACTTACGAACTAGGACGGCACAAATATCCATGCCCGAGGGGGGATTCGAACCCCCGACCGTTGTGGTCGTGCAGACCGTGACTGAAGCGCCTCAGTCCCCTCGACCACCGCGGCCGGCTTTCTTCACTACTATAGACGCGAATGGAATTCCGCGATATTAGTACGAAGTGACCTCTGCCTCGGAGAAACTTACGGAGTACATTCGCGAGTGCCAATGGCGTGGGCAAGAAATCGATCAAAGGTTTGTCATAACATTTTCGGGTTCTTACGAAAACCTTAAAATCAGAGAAGGCAGAGTTCGGCGGCTACTTACTGTCGCGATTACAGGGGTCGGTGTCGTCTTCAATCTCCTCGGCAGTAACATCTAGTGGAGATCGGTTCACCGTAGTGATGCATCCTGGGACGCGGCACTCGACTACACACGTGACACACACAGAGAGAGGCGCGCGGCACTGCACGTTCAGCCCATGGTGGCGGCTGCGCGGACACTGGCGCCGCATTCCCACGCGGGCCCAGCCCGGACCTGAAAAACCACTCCACCACCACCGCCGCCACCACCCGGACCGGATGCACCGGCACGCAGCTGCTTCGCACCTCTACACCCCTGTCAGTGTTCGCGCACCCCTTGGGAACTTTCCGCCTGCTGCGCGGTATGTACAAAGCGCCCCTGCCCCGTTACTTCGCTACACTGCTGCTAGTTTACAGGAAACCGTGACATGCGACTCACAGCATCATTCTGTATCAGCGATCACAACTATGTAATACAGGTTTTCTAAGGGTAAAGCATTAAAAACTCCAATGTATTCTTCGTCACTTGTAACTACGAAAAAAGATTAAAACTGAATAAAAATTATTTTGAAATACGGCAATGTAACCGTGTTAGCATCAATGAAGGCCATTTGGTAGAATCGATGTTCTGAGGATACAGTCTAAATAAGTCACTGAAGAAATAATAGCGTGTATGATCAGCAGATTCGCAAGGGTCAAACACAAGAATATAACAGAAAAGGGTAACACCTCATGGCAAGGTCATCTAAAACTTTCGCCATTGTCCGCTTTATGCACAATAATCGGAAATGATATCCGTGTCCATATTTTGCCAAAGTCAAGTGAGCGGACTATTCCATTTCAAATTGTTTTAACTACCTCAATGGAACATATTTTCATTTCCGTGGAATAAGAGAATGGCACTGAAGACGAAGTAGACGCTTTTTTAAATTATGACTAAGTACTTTTTCAAATAATACCCCACAATGACTATTTTGAATCTGCTTGTTATGTCTATTATACAGCATTGTTCCTTCAGCGACTTCTGCTTCGTATCCGTTAACCATCAAATACCTGTGCTACATAAATGTAGAGTATCAAAGTTAAATGATCTTGACAGGTGATAAGACAGACATCTCTGTATCTTAAAATCATTTTTGTTTGGTTTCAACGTTGCTGGGCAATTTACCTTGTAAGTAGAACTAAATCGTGTTTAACAGTGAAACATACTTGGTTATTCAAATTCAAATACATAAAGGCATTAATTATAGCCTCGTTCCTTCTCATTAGGCCTTCGTTGTCACCAACACATTCATGATAAGACATTTGGCATCTCCGGATAGGCAAATAAGTCCCTTAGACTTTTTCGTGTCTGTTTTCCAGTAATTTAAACGATGCATCTGTTTACTGTTAGCTGCAAAATTATCCAGTTATTTCCTTCAAGTCTATGTCTCGTTCCAGAAAAGTAATATCGGGTAATAAGAACGTTGTCATGAAAGTTATGCACCACATGTTTTCCTCGGACGAAAACAATACTGCGAATGCGAAACGTTACGTATGAATTATTTGGAGTTTACTGAGTGCGTGCTCAAAATGTCTGGCTCTTCCGACAAATAGTGTAGCTGCAGGACCGTTTCAAAATCGTTTCTGTGAGAGACGTACTTTACAAGCTGCCTGCCGCGATCATTTACTCACTGCAGAGAAAGAAACAGGGGGAAATATTCACAAGTGAATGGATCATCAGCTGTCTACAGGAGTACAGTTAGTTGTCATCAGAAGGCGGCACAGAGATTTGAGGCGGTATGGGAGACCATCCACTGCTCGTCACGACAACTGTCATCCGCGACGGCAGAAATTTGACGACTCGGCATTTGGGGTTGAATCTGCCAATCAGCGAAGGAAGTGCGGATGCAATTACCCGCTCTGTGACCACGAGGAGGATTGGCACCAACCTTGTTCGCGCAAAGAAAGGCTCTAGAACGGGGCGGAGATTACGTGTGAAAATAGAGTGTGTAGAAATAACATTCTTTCGTGTGTGTAATTCTCATTGTGTACAATAAATAACTGGCTAAGAAAAATGATGTGGTGCCTTACTGTCTGGGCAATCCTTACATATATTGTAAGGTCGGATAATTTATCATCAGTGATAGTATCTCAGTAACATATAGTAAACAACCATTTCCTTAGAGATTAAGAAGGTATCTTTTGAAAACTAACTTTCTTTACCGTAATTTTTGAGGCTACTTTTCCAGCTCCTTTTATCGCTTTTCCTGACCATTTAGTCGTAGTCATCACTCGCCATGGGTAGAGAATAGAAGGAACAAGAAAACAAGCAAATTCCTGCTTGTAAGAATTTTCACCATCAGCAAATTTACGAATATATTCTGCCATGAAATTTCGTGCTTATGCACAATTACTTTGACTCTCTGAATATATCACATTGAAACTGTATTATCAGTAAATAGATAACTTTTGGAGGATCGAAGGTTATTTGCAATGGCATAAAACTAAGGATTTCACAGACGTAAATTTATACAGTAGCACTGAAATTGAGACCAAGTTAACCAAACATTATCTACATTTTGCCGTTACTGGACGCTCTTTCTTAGTAATACCACTGATATACAAGTAAAATGAAACAATCATACCCTTAGTGACTGCTTCCGCGACCGCAGTGTTCGACCCGAAGTCCATAAATTAGCCATCGCCTTCAGGCGAAGGTTCAATGGCCCCAAGAAATTACGTTCAATATTAAAAAAATATGGATAAAATAATGATTTTTGTAAATATAACGAACAATTGAACAAGATGATTAAAATTATCTTTCGACCTGTTAGAAATAAAAGCACTTTCATTTTATTTCAATTAAATAAGTAAATATAAGTACTTTATTAAAACTGGTAAAAAACATAATGGCTAAATTAATTTTCAATTTCCATTAGCGTTTCGATATCAATGAAAAATAATTACTAAAGTCTTATATAAATAATTACTCCACATTTTCAGTAGTCAATGAAGTTGTGATCTCCCGTCCTCATATCTGCCCCGCAGCGCTAAACAATTTTTCACTCTGAATACTTTTAGGAGAACAGGAAGGTTTAGGCTTATGTAAACGTCTATACGGAGTTATTTGACTTGACCGACACTCCATTCAGTTGTAGAAACGATATGTAAAGCCTTCTTGTTTTCAATTTCATCGCTAGTCACTCGCTTCGTTTTAAAATGGTATAAGAGTTTCTAACAATAAATTCAGAGTCCTCCTTTCGCAAGAAAATCTCAAGTTATAATACTCGAACAACTAAGTTTTGAGAACTTTTAAATTTCCAGGTTATAATTTGTGGTCAATTTTTAATTATGCGTGACGATCAGTGGTATTAAAAATACTGACGAAGGGTCGCTTGAAATATCAACTGTTGCTTGATAAAGCACTTGAATACTAAACAGTCGCTTATTTCTATCAATTCTTCTGCAGGTGGGTCTTATCCCACTGCGTTTCTCTGGAGTGTCCACTTTGCTTGCACAGTTCTAACAGTTCAGTACCGGCGCTTGCTACAAACCTTCGCCTTCGGCCATAACGGCACATTTTGGCCGAAGCCGAATATTCGGTCGGAAGCTGACATTGACTGTTCGATAAAACGTGTGAACTCTTTCAAAAGAGACGTCCACTCATTTCTCAATTGTTTCTCCTGTAATCTATATTTATAAATGTGAATGTCTGTTCGGTGTACGTTTATCACGTCTGAATCACAACTCATGAAGACCTAAAATTTTTTATAGTTACTAATGTCTACACGGGGAAGGCTTTAGGCACGGTTTATGGCTATCGGATAGCTATTTGTATATATTAATGTGAATGTCTGTTCGCTGTACGCTTATCATGTCCGAACGACAAGACGCAGAGACTTAAATATTTGTACAGTTACTAATTTATACCTGAGGAAGATTTTAGGCACGGTTTTTTTAGCGATCTGATAGATATTTAGTAATATGAAGAATGTAACGAGAAACGCAGAACAATAATTACTCTTTGTAAATTATATTTACTCTTTGAAAATGGTTTTATTGGTTGTATTGTTGCTCGAGGGTTGATAATGATAAAAGGGTGGAATATATTGGGATGGAATGTTATCGGTGTATATAAAATTGTACGTGTGCATGTTAATATTTCGCTCTGCAGCGAAAACTACAGAACGCAAACGAATGGTCTGTGTGTAATTGTTGTCCGACGTCTCCCGTTGTACACCATAGCAGTTCCATGCCGATAAATATAAGGGGGTGGTATGGTAGTAGAAAGTCGTCAAATTATATTAAAAAAATTGGACTGAAGGCCACCGATGACGTTTGCGACTCTATAGCAAGGAGGTTACATACAGCGAAACTTGATGCCACAGACCATATCTTTGGTCTATGCACGCTACAATGTCTTCAGCTCTTTCTCTGTAAGGATAAGCATACGAATAAGGAAATATAAGAATAAATAAAGCAGTAAAAAAGAAATTTCTTTGAATACAGACATACAGCACTTATACAAATGAATACATACCGGTAAAATTATACAATTGTACAACATATAACTCAATAAATATGAGATCGTACGCATTTTGTATGTCATTTGTGTTTTATTACTATCTTTCTTTGATAGGATACTTATAATTTTGTACATTATGCGAGACAGTCTTATTTATTCTCCGACGAATATAGCATGTTTTTAGAAAAAAGGAGATGGACAGTGAGAAAGGATAGGAGAAGTGTTAACTCAAAGCAGGAA
Organism: Locusta migratoria; assembly: GCA_026315105.1. Classification (NCBI taxonomy): domain Eukaryota; kingdom Metazoa; phylum Arthropoda; class Insecta; order Orthoptera; family Acrididae; genus Locusta; species Locusta migratoria. Next base: position 76,764,830 of record CM048746.1, on the reverse strand, counting down.
TAAATAAATAAATACCGGGGCAAAGCCGGGTTTTCAGCTAGTTATTTTATAAGAGAGAATTACTAAGTTTTATGGCAATGCTACAGCGTGTGCAAGATAGTGCGGAGATATATATATCTCCGCACTAAGTGTGTGTGTGTGTGTGTGTGTGTGTGTGTGTGCGCGCGCGCGCGCGCGCGCGCGCGCGGCGACCTGACGGGTAGAGATCAATGTGAAGCTCGTGTCTTTCCGACGAGCCTGCGCTAAACGCAGAAACTTGTACTATGGCGATGTTATAACCAAATGCGTCCTAACAGGAGCAACGTGCTATACTACTACTCTTGGCTGTAGTAGGAGAAACACCGGCAGATATCCATAGGCGAGCGAAGAATAGGAAAGAAGCATAAATTACGGCGTGAAATTACGTTAAAATATCCCGGGAAACTACGATAAGGAGAGCAAACATGGGACAAAGAAGATGGCAGTGGATTTGATAGAGGATTAAGGTGGCATTGAACAAAAGCATGTGAAAGTGGTTAGGACAGTGGCGATGAAAGAGGAAGACGGAGTAAGTGGCAGTGGGGGAGGACCGTATATAGTGTTAGTGAGACGGAAATACTATGAGGACTGAATACAATCAGAGACTGGGTTAAAGGGGGTTGTGAATGCCGCAATTTTCGACAAGGACAAAGGAATAAAGCAGCTGGTTCTCCGTGTATTCCTAGGAGAAGAGTATTTTCGCGCTTGTTGTGTCGGGGTGCCACGCTTGTTTGTACCGACGGCTGGCGGCGTATTTTCGCACCTGGCAGGAGGGCGGCACGGGGCCGCGAACTGTGCCAATGTCGGCGGCAAGGCCGCGGCGCGCACAACAGCTGACCGCCGAAACAGCCGCGCCGCTCTCACGCCGCGCCGGCGCTCTCCAGTCAGCACGTGCTCACCGTACATCCAACCCAATCCCACAATGTGTGTAGCGAATGCCAAATTAATGTCCGGTTTTCTTTCAGGAAATAACCAATAATCGTATTTTGTCACACAATTGTATTGGTAAATTTAAAAAAAAAAAAAAAAAAAAAAAAAAAAAAAAAAAAAAAAAAAACAACAACAACGCTTTAAGTAGTGTGCAAAGGCGTTTCCGTTTCGAAAAATCTGATACGTGATGTAAGAAGTGCGCGCTAAACGGGAACTCTAGACCATCTGAAGAAAAACTGATAGAAAAAGTTAGAACTGCACTTGAGAGGCAATGCACAGTTACCGATGGAGAGTTATGCGACTGGGCCCTCACAATTACATCTGGCATCCAGGCTTCGCCGACCTGGCTACACAGGTTGAAGATATCGTACGGAATAAGAAGTCACAAAATTACCAATTTTAGTCGCGTGAACATTTAGAGCATCTGCCAGTGGTAGAGAGATTCACAGCTGACAAAGACGAAACTTGCTGTTATACCCGCAGCTGCTGTTTATAACACTCATCAGTCTCGGTCCGTCAAAGAACTGCGTGCACAGCGCACTTTATCATTTCGCGACAGAAAAAAAAAAAGCTGAGTCGATTGCTCAATCAATGAATGCAATGGCACATTCATATATGATAATGCCAAAGTATGAATGGATTACTTTTTCGGCAGTTGTAAATCTATCCTCAAGAACCTGAAGTCAAAAATAAAAAATGGACTGTTTAGTTGGAAATTCTTGTAATCGACGTATCCAAATCTGGAAAAATAGGAAAAATCATTTTCAACATTTCGTTCCAAACGTAATGCTACCAGTTGCAGAAACTAATTCAATGCTTATGCTGGATACATGGTGTGCCAATACTGCTGGCACTCTCATCTCAATATTATCCTACGATACCGTCTGCGTCGGATCCGGAATCGTGTGGTTCAATAGTGATAAAAGTTGCGTGTGAAGTTAGTTAAAAACGATATAGCCAGCCTAGGAATCAGTGTAGGACAGTGTCTCGGTGATACTGTGATTAAAACAAGTGATAATTAATGAAATCTAAGAGATTTGTATAAGACGTTTCCAGACAGTTCTATAAACAGTAGTTTTGTCATTGTATGTTATTCCAATAAATAGACGAATGGTAAAAACTTTTGTATCTACATAAAGACATTAAAATAAATAGCATTGTGTATATGTTACGCTCATAAACAAGTTGTGTAGACCAGCTAATTGTGCAATTAATGTAACAGTCGAGATTTGAATTTTATAATTCTCTGTATATATTGACTGACGTGAGATTTTGAACTTATTTTGAGAATTGCCAAGAGAATTGATAGTTCAATACATGTTAGGAACATGTATGATGTATTCGTTAACTAATTAACATTTAACATTTTGGTTTGTTGTCAAACAAAAAGTAGCGTGATTAAAACTTAAAAAGATAGGTGCGATCTAAAATTATTGTATGTATAGTTTTCATTTTATATTGCGATTATTCTTGTGTACATGAAATGTTTTAGGTGTATGTTTGTTAATTGTAAATTAGTATATTCAATTGTTATGAACAATGCATAATGTAAGGTCATTATTGCCGATGTTATATATTTGCCTCACCGCCTTGCGTGGGGGAGTTGGAGTTCTGGCTTTCGCAAAGTGCTTTGGAATCTATGTCAGTCTGTGTTGTTGTTGTTGTTGTTGTTGTTGTTGTTGTTCAAAAATGTTCAAATGTTTGTTAAGCTTATGGGACTTAAGTAGTAGTTGTTGTTGTACACAAGTTTAAAATTTGTAATGTTTCGGTGGAGAAGCAGTTTGGTTTCAAATTAAAGAAGAAGTGAAAAATTGTACATACCGAGTATTTATTTCTACCATGACGCCCCAGGAGAATAATGTTGCAGCGAGCAGAACCCCCGTACATCGAAATGTTGAAAAGCTGAGTATCGATAGAATAAACTGTAATTACTCAAAAATATAGTAAAACATTTCAATGGTCTGAACATAGCGACGCCTCTGTTTTTGAGTATGACGGCCAAAAATCTGTAGATGTAATGTGGATTCCGCCCGGAACTACTTGTGATTCAACCTCCCGATAAAAAATTTTTCGACAGTGGAAAGCATTGTTCAGGAAATTATCAGACAATTTCATTTTGGTTTCAGTTTTCTTAAGCTCCAGTAATTATGCATTACCCATTTTTTTTTCGCTACGCTTTACGAATTTGATCAAGTGTGACTGGTATGGAGCGCAATATGGAGAACAAAGTCCGGGACCATTTCTGACTCCATTCCATTTCTGTTTAAATAAAACCAGTGGCTACTGCGAAGTGTCTGAATGCATCAATTTTTTCCTTTGTCTGGTGTGCCTGATGCAAGAAAAATGTTTTTGTTATGCAATAGACACTTCGCATTTTCGTGGAATAAATGAACTGTTTCAGTGATAGTCAAACGTACGACATTCAAAACTTATTTTAAGGAATGGCCGACAGGAACTGTTCTGAAATGTAGTACTGCAAGACTCATTTCTTTTCAACAAATTACGAGTAATAACTGACGGAAGTAGTTGTTCTTACATTCATTCATTTGTAATCCAGGCTTTATATAAAATTGGTGACTGAACTCTGAATAATTCCGCTACGCGGCGCTGGGTGTGAGATTCACAGAGTCGCGTGCCAGGCGGGCAGGGATGTACAAGCTGTTATGAGCTGTTCTTAGCGTGGCAAAAATGCGTAACTTCAACATTAAAATAATACTTGCAGTGCCTAGTAGCAGCTAAAATTTTGGCAATGCATTTCTTTCGTTTTCTTCTTTCAGGGCAGGTTTCGACATGTCTTATTGAATCGTTCCCTCGTAAGAGTCAAATTCAAATGTTCAAATGTTTGTACAGCTTATGGGACTTAACTACGGGGTCATCAGTCCCTAAACTTACAAACTACTTATGAACTACTTACGAACTAGGACGTCACAAATATCCATGCCCGAGGGGGGATTCGAACCCCCGACCGTAGTGGCCGTGCAGACCGTGACTGGAGCGCCTCAGTCCCCTCGGCCGGCTCGTAAGAGTCATTTAGTAGTAATCACGACTGGAGGGATAGGTGAGACCGTGAAGTCCCACAACCCTCATACTAAGTAGAAGTCGGCAGTTGGAACAGGCCTAACTGGACGACCTAATACGTGAGTGTTTACATTATGGAAGCGGGAGAGATGTACACCACGCAAATATTAGGTGGCACATGGCACAAAGAGAGAGAGAGAGAGAGGGAGGGAGGGAGAGGAAAGGAGGGAGAGAGTAGAGGGTTGAGGGGAAGGGAGTTGAGAGGGAGGGAGGGAGAGAGTAGAGGGTTGAGGGGAAGGGAGTTGAGAGGGAGGGGGTTGAGAGGGTGGGGGTTGAGGGGGAGAGGGTGGGGGTTGAGGGGGAGAGGGTGGGGGGTTGAGGGGGAGAGGGAGGGGGGTTACCTGTATTACATCTTGATTGCATAGAGCGCAGCAGTCATTTCAGACTTGAATGTTGGTGCAGCTGGTGGAGTAGGCGGAGACAGCCCTAGCCGCTAGCCGGCTATCCCCGATGCCCCCGACGGCGGGTGCCAGCCACGTTGCCTCGCCTTCCGCGGCCCGCCGCCGGCAACGCCGCGGGCACACGTGCAGTACGCGTGCAGCGTCACTGCCAGCTCTTCCGATCTCTCTCTCTCTCTCTCTCTCTCTCTCTCTCTCTCCCCCTCCACATTGTTTGCGCATCATTATTTTAACTGTGGCATTCGAGATAGGGACTTGCCTAATACCTACGTCTTCAGCGCGCTACTCAAGTGACCAATATTTAGACTCTAAAGCGGCACTAGTTTTGATAATATGGTTCCGATACTGTTACCAGTCATTACGCTACAACCAGTTCCAGGCTGAGCATTACTTATGAAGTTGGCCACAAAAACTGAAATCAGTTCATTGCTTTACTCTTCACCCTCTTCCATTGGTCTCTGCGGTTTCTGCCTTCACAATTCTTCTCCTCTACTTTCATTTTCTATTAGCGTTTCGATATAAGCCTTTCTCCTGCTCATTAATTAGACAAGAAAACCTGTTCCAGTTTCTATTGCACGAAGCAAGAACTGATCTGCTGGAATCGAAACATCCACAGCTCGTTGAAACAGCTATCGGACAGTGTCTGTAGAAACTATATCGGACACAACCATTGCTTCACATTCAGCAGAAACCAATAGCGCCGACAAGCTGAGAACAACTAGGTCGGTTCGCGTTACTTTCCTGAAGATGCCACGCATCCCGTCAGTGAACATCTTCAGATGGTTAAATGTTTGTAGACCTAAGGGACTAAACTGCTAAGGATATCGGTCCCTAGACTTACACTCACACACGAGTAACGGCTCGAACCTCCGGCGGGAACGACCCCCCAGTTCCTAGAATGACGCCTTACACCATGCGACCATTCCGCGTGGCGGTATTGCCATGATGAGGGCCACACTACAGCCATACTTTGGCGAAAAGCTGTTATAAGTAAAATAGAAGAAAGGGAGGGAGTATTCGCACAAATGAAGCTTAAACGATGACGTCTGCAACAAGATTCAGTTTTATGACAATGCCTGCGGGGTGGATTACACATACGTATAGCACTATCATAGCCGTTAAATACTATTGGTTGAAGACAAGGAAATATCGCTACATAAAGCCCACGCTCCACTGCAGGCGTAAAATTCATGATGTAGGTATATTATTGCGAAGGCCCAACATGTCAGGCACGCGGTGGAGAATCGGTCCGCCCCCGGCCATTTCAGAACGATGCGCTCGCAATCTGGCGGCGTCCCCGGGGAGCTGCGACAAGTGACGGCCGGCGCCAGCGACAGGCACTCACTTTAATTAAAGGCCGCTATCGATCCTCTGACTCACTGCCCACAACACTAACTAGTTCACGGCTTCCTGCCTACCCGTGGCCCGCACATCTCTCCTCTGCAGCAGCGAATACCAATGTGCCTCGGAACGGAACCTCGTAACTCGTTCTATGACCGAGACGACTACCGAGAAACTGGACTCATTTGGTAGCTCCCAGGTTCCATGAATCATCTGGACATTAATTTAGGATTTGCGACGCTGAGGATGAAAAATCTAGGGTTACTTAATTTCTCCCAATGGTGACATTGGCTTTCGCGTTGCTTCTTTCGTTGTGGGATCTCGTAAGACTAGGACGTACACACAACTCAAACATTGGGTGGACCAGAAAGGACCACTCGCAATGAAATCACGAAATGGAATTTCTTTTGGCAGCTTCATCCGAAGACAGATTGCACTGACAAATTATATCAGTTTCAAATCCTGTGACATTCTTTTATAGGCTTAGTTCGTATGTATTTTACCAATTAACGTGTTACATATTGGGTAATGAACAAGTTTCAAACTGATTAAAACTGTGATATCGTTTTGAAATATGATTTTGACAGGATAAGGCATAGGCTTACAAACTACTACTTGAAAAGACAGGGACCGATAGAGTAGCCTATCTCCTCCTTTCCCTACTCTCTGTTCTCCTGATGCTCCCCCCCCCCACCCCACCCGTCTCCTCCTGCCCCTTTCTCTTTCCACTTCCTTCTCCCCACCTTCTGTTCGCCTCCTTTCCTTTTAACTGTCTCCCCCTCTCATTCTCATCCTCTCTCCTCTCTATCCGTCTCCCCCGCTACCTACTCCTCTCCCTCCTATATATGAAAACATACATAACATGCGCCTTGTTTCATGGTGACTGGTCAAACGGTCTCAAAGTCGCAAGGTACCTTCCGCCATACTAAATTCACTGGATTGCAGATTATAAAAATCTCCTTTATGAAAACTTACATGTATGTGCTGACTTTCATGGTGACCAGTCAATTTGGATGTTTGTTGTAACTTACCCTCCGCTATGCACCGTACGGTAGATTACGAAAGGTACCTCGTGTATTAATCAGGGTACAAACTACATTTATTCCAAATTTCATTCATATCCGTCCAGCCATTTCAGCGTCAAGGCTTAAGAAACGAATTAACTAATTGTACAGCACCCTCCGCCGTGCACCACACGAAGTTAATTTTAGTGTGCCTATAACCTTTGCGCGAGTGCAAGCAATGAGATGACAAAGTTTTATCGCAATCAGATGTACGATATGGCCGTGCATAAAATTCTAACAAAACACAAACAATTTTTATATATTAGATAATCTGTGGTTACACTGAACGAAGAGAAGGTTATAATAATTTATTACAAGCTTTTCCATTTGTGTTACATTATGAATTTACAAGTCTCACGATACCATTGATGCTATTATTTAACACCTCACGGTTTGGGCCCCCAGTTTGGAATCTTTTGGGGGCAAGGTAAAAACAAGAAGAGACATAAGTAGTGGTTTTACACGCTCTTTAAAATGCCAAAGGAAATAATGTAGGGAGGGCATCAATCTAGTGTCTGGTAGATGACAGCGCGCGAAGAGCCCAGTAATTTGCTACATTTGTAATACTAACGAAAAAATAACATTTTTATGGTACAAGATACTTTAACACCACTCGATGTTGGTGGTGGTTATTATACGTTTATTTACTGGAAAGAGTAGCTGGCTCATAAAACATACATAAAGGTATGTAGTAACATTTTCACAAAAATTATTACTTCGTATTTCATTGCAAAAGTGCAAAAGCGTAATACATATCTTTGCTATTCATTCTAAGATATGTACGAGGCGCGTGCAGAAAGTAAGTTCCGTTTGGTAATAAAATGAAATTGTACACAGATACAGAAGAAATTTTTATTGCACAAAATTCTACAACTCTTAAACTACTTTTCCACATAACTGCCGAAATTTTGCAGGCATTTGTCATAGCGTGGCACCAGGTTTTGTATACCTTCTTCATAGAAATCTGCCGCCTGTGTCTTCCGTTGTTTGGTAACAATTTCATGCATTACTGATCGTGAAATTTGGGGGAAGTCCATAGCGAGAGCACTAATTGTAAACTTACGGTTTCTTCTGTAACCAAAGGTGGAAGCCCACTTCGTACATCATCGTGCACATCACTACGCCCGCCATTGAACCGTCGGACCCATCTTCTCACCATCGAATCACTCATCGCATTTGGTCCGTAAACACCGCAAATTTGCCGATAAATTTTACTTGGTTTCACTTTCCTCGCAATCAGAAACCGAATCACCGACCTGATTTCACAGGCGGCGGGATTTTCAACCAACGCCGACATTTCAAACAAGCACAACAAAGCGTACGTAACTGACAGCGATCTCCAAATGGCGCACGTTCTTCTCCTTGATACACATCGTCTAAAGCGCATGTGCGGAACAGCAATCGCAGCGCTGCAGAGGAGATAAATTGAAACGGAACTTACTTTCTGGACGCGCCTCGTAAATGGGCCATGAAAAGTATGTGCACACGCTAAAGCATGTGCTGATCTGTGAAGCCAAACAATGCCCCACGAAGTGGTACATTCAGCGGTTAATTTCATACGGCGGGGGAATTTGATTACTTCAGTAGTAGTAACCTAGTTGATGTCTCGAAGAAAATATGAAATGATTTTCTCCAAGTAACTAATTACTCGGTGTATGGCTCATACGATGGGTAAAACTTATTTCTTGGTATATTAACAAACAATAAAAATGGTGTTGGAAATTATAGAAAACACATGAAATTAAGTAAATGAAGAGTTCATATGTTAAGACTTATCGCTATGGTGACTAATCTGATATTCGTATGTGGATTAGTAAATCGCTTTCCAGTAAGCACGCTGTACTTTCTAATGTATAAAGCTGGCAAACTACTTGTGATCATAATATCACGATGGGAACTTGGTAGAGAGAAAGGGAAAGAAAGGAAGAGAGAGAGAGAGAGAGAGAGAGAGAGAGAGAGAGAGAGAGAGAGAGAGAGAGAGAGCGCTTTTGTAAGGGAACGAACATCGATCTGAACTTGTGGATTTGGAGTCTGAAAAATTCACCAAGTACACTTTTTTTTTTTTTTTTTTTTTTAAATTAGCAGAACATTAGAACGCTAAATTTTGTTTTCTCCGAATATGACGAGCGTTCTCTTCACCAGACAATAACTGCTAATTGACTTGCATCTTGTTCAATTTATTTTGCTGAGCTGAAGACTACGCAAACAGGAAGCCCAAGCAAAGTACATCTCTTGCGTGGTCGGCCTTGGCACGAGTCCCAATAGCAACAGTTCATCTTCTTTATACTCGTTCCACGTCACAACAGACGCAAATACAGTACTCAGTCATTTATCTCAATTTTTTTCAGCCCCGTTGCGAACTACGGAAATTCTACACAAGTAAAAAAAAAAAAAAAACGGTCCACTTTAGATTTGTAGTTTTATAAGTTTTTGCAAACATTTTGGACAAAAATAATAATCTGAATAATAAAAAAATTAAAAAGAGTGTCAGACCCTTTTAGGAAAAAAAAATTAGATAGTGGCGGGTACCGAACCACTGACCTTCAGCTTCATAGCCCAATGCCTTACCCACTACGCTACGACTATCAATCTAATGATGAGTCCTTTAATCTCATACTATTGATGGCCGTTGTTAACTAATGCTAATATGCCATTTGTAGACATTAGATTATTATTTATCTTACGAAGAACGATGTTTTTGTTAATTGTTCAGTGCACCATTGCTTTGAAATGACAACGTGTAAGTTACAATAAGAAAATCATCAAGTACGCAATGCAAGATGGCGTATGCCAGAGAGAATTCTGGGCGAGGAATGTCACGTGACCTCTCCAAACGGCTGGTTTTCGTTAATTCAATGGAGGGTGTAAAATCTGTTATTTTTGCAAATATCTCTCAAACGATACGAGATATGAAAAAAACATAAGGGAGCTAAGTTGTAGAGAATTTTCTCCTCTACCAATTAGGTTATTCAATTTTCGTGTCAGATGAACGTTTCGTTTGCAATTACAATTATATTACTAACGGCTTTTTTTGGTATTACTACCGTATTTTTTGTCTAAAAAATTTGAAAAGGGGAGGTTCTGGTCTCTTGCGGACTACAATCATGTCTGTAAAATTTGGTGCTGATCGGTTGAACGGTTCGTCTTAAAAACAAGGAACACGTTACGGACAGGCAGACAGACATACATCCCAAAATCGTCGTTATTTTTGCAAATATCTCTGAAACGCTACGAGATATGAAAAAAGCATAAGAGAGCAAAGTTGTAGAGAATTTTCTCCTCTACAAATTCAGTTACCCAATTTTCGTGTCAGATGAAAAGTTCATCCGTTATTTTCATTTAAATTTCGAGCTGTCAAAAGACGATCGCAAAGGCCCACTTTTAGTGTTACTAACGTAACCTACAGTGGGCCAATAGCAGCGAATATTGTAGAAGATGTCTGCTACAGAACAATCTCCCCCCCCCGCCTCAATGTCTCCATTTTCTTCCTTTCTATCTCTCGTTGTGAAAGTCTCCGAGCCTCTATTTCGATCTGACTTACCACTCTCTTCTCTGTATTTTCGTGTACTTTTCCTCTCATATCGGAAAAGGATGTTGCAACATCCTTTTTTTCTCATAGTCTGCTATCTATTCAGTTAGCACCTTCTCTCTTCTCTACAGGTGTCCTTGCAGATGGATTGGTCTGCCTTGTGAATACTACATCGAGATACAAACAAAATGGTAGAAAGTGGGAAATAGTTTTCATGTTCAGGATGCCCGATATTCTTCATCCCGGTGTCTTTCCTCTCTTTTGCTACCACCTTCACACACTTTTTTCCTCCCTGTCTCCCCCATGACCATGACATCGCAATCTGAGTGTCTCTTCCACTGGCTACACGTCCCTCGTACACTGGCACTTTATGCTATATTCATGCAGCACAAAAACAAAAACACAAATATGGTCACATTCCAAAAGTTTGGGCGAGGATGGCCGAATGAGGCAGCTAGTTCCACACTTTCCTGTCAGAGTCTTTTAAACAGGAACACATTTCCCTTTTTTGTGTTTTTAGCTAATTTCTTCCTTTTCCTTGATACAGAAGGCTGTGCCGTTGATAAAAGACGAATTCTACAGATCTGTAACGAAGGAAAATCAGAATTTACGTCCAACCAACATCGTGGTCACTAGAGATGGAGTACAGGTTTGGAATGTTGTGATAAGGATGAGGACGGAAATCGACGGGTCCTTGGAAAGAGAGAGAGAGAGAGAGAGAGAGAGAGAGAGAGAGAGAGAGAGAGAGAGAGAGAGAGAGAGAGAGATTTGGGGAGGGGCTGACAAACGGCAGTACAACGTGGGCGACGTTAAATTTTCCACCTGGTGGGAGGCCTTACACTGTTTCGGCCAGGGTTCCGCGACCACCCAGACGGCGGATCGGCGGAGCCAGTAGTTGACAATGGCGCCGCATGAGCCACGCAGGGGGCGGCACATACTGCCGCGCCGGGACCGTGGCTAAGTGCAGCTGTGCCGTTGTTTGCGTCACATCCATCTCCAAAAACTGCCTTTTGTGTTTGGTTTTTGAGTCAGAAGGCCGACAGACAGCGTAAAAGAAGGAAGAAAGATTAAGTTTTAGTGTCCCTTCGTCAGTCTGGTCATTACAGACGGAGCACAAGCTCCGATTGTTTTGACAAGGATGGGAAAGGAAATCGGCAGTGCTAAATCTATATGACTGGAGGTGGATTTGAACTGTCGTTGTCCCGAATGCTACTGGCCTGTGTGTTACCATTGCGCCACCTCGCTCGCTGAGAGAACGCATAAAATGCACCATGTCACTCTTTAGATGTTGACTAACTTTTATCTGTTATAGGCATCTTTCCCATGGAAATTGTGTGTGTCCGTCTGATAAGTCATTTGCATGGCCTCACATTTCTGCTATATTCATAAGGAATTACCTTATCAGTACTATCTTCGACGTTGGAAAATGCACGGAGTCCTCAGGAACAGTGCACAAAAACCGCTGCGGAGGATTCACTCCGAAAAATCTGTTATGGTAATGCGTGTAGCAACAATCCTTGACCTCGGCACGAAAACATACGCAGTAAGCCTGAACAAATATCCGGACGTCGCTATCATCCTTTCTTGAAGGAGTGTTTCGCAAAAGTTATTTCACATATTTTTTACTGGTTTTCTTTATAAAGTTTCTCACTTTAACTACAGTAATATAGGAAAGCGGAAAAAACCATAATTAAACCTATTAGAAATGTCTTCGATATGAAACAGTGAAACGGAAACACATCTGAAGAATTGTGCCTGCTATCTGCCTTTCCCGTGGCTGGATTAGTATGTTCGTGTCAAGTCGGTTCGGACAAAAACTGCGAGATACCTAATGATTGAGAGACTGCAGTGACTCGTTGCGACCGCGGTGTCGGTCGATATCTAATATTTCCGTTTTGCAAAGAGTGTTAAACTCCTCAATCCCCATGAACCGCAGACATTGTCGAGGTAGTCTTAAGGAACTGAGTACCAACAGCCGTAAGTATAATGAAATATTTATTCAATTGCAGCCAGTTTCGGCATTTCACTATGCCATCTTCAGTTCCTTACATCTGAGCATGATATCCAAAGGTAGGGATATTAAACTGGATTCATGGATTTCGTCAAGGAGTAGTCCTTGGTGTCACAGTTGCTGTTGTTGTTTCCAACTAAGAGACGAAATCCATGAATCCAGTTTAATATTCCTACCTTTGGATATCATGCTCAGATGTAGGGACCTGAAGATGGCATAGTGAAATGCCGAAACTGGTTGCAATTGAATAAATATTTCATTATACTTACGGCTGTTGGTACCTCAGTTCCTTAAGACTCTTGACCAGCCGCTGTCCCGTTTCCACCACCGACGATGGATTGTCGAGGTACGGTGGCTTTTCAATGATACAGCCCCATACATATCCACAGCGGAGGTGTACCTGTGTAGAGGCCAGAAAAAAGTGTTTTATTAAGAGAATCAACAACCTTTTCTGTAGTTAAAAGGGCAACGGTCTAAGCTGGTCTTGTAACAGCAACTGTCATGGCTTTGTCGTACAGTTACGGCAAACGGCTGAAAGAAAGGAGGGGGGGACTACAGTTCTTACATTTTCCGAAGACGTACAGCTCTACTGTGTGAACATTGAACAGACTTGGGAACAAAAATTTCTGGCATATCTCGACTAAAAGAAGGGATCAATTGTTGGGACAGATTCTAAGCACTCAAAGAATCGTCAATTTACAATTGGAGAGAAGGGGGAGGGGTAAACATCGCAAAGGGAGACCAAGAGACGAATACAGTAAGCAGGTTCAAAAGGATGTAGGTTTCCGTTCTCATCCACAGATGAAGAGGCTTGCACAGGATAGAGTATCGTGGAGAGCTGCATCAAACCAGTCTCAGGACCAAGAACAACAGCATTAGTCTTTTTTCTGTACTGAGTGATTTACTTCATTTTCTAACAATGGTCACTAATTTCGTACTCTGTCATTTTGACATCCTTGCGACGATTTGAAGAGTGAAAGGGTACCTACTGAAGTGAAAATGTCAGGAAACGAGTGAGGGCACCTAGAGAAAAGGCAAGAAAACATGAAAGGTGCAGACCGGTGTCGCAAGGGCGACAAGGTGAGGGGAAACCAGTGGTTGTTCGTCTTTCTAGGCAGTGCATTAGGAAGGAAGAGGGAGATGTGGTGGTGCTAGGTGAGACGTGGGCAGGAATGCGCGCCGCAGCCGCCAGCCGGGTGAACGGCCACCCAAGGCCGCCCGCAACAGCCGGCGGCGGCGGCAGGGGACGCGCACGCAGCGGCAGCGGCCGCCAGCTGCCCACACTGCGGCCCCACCACCACACCACGTACACGTCTCGTTAACACCGCGTGTGGTCGACGAGTTGACCGTCTGCAGCTGCTCAAGTGTTGCCGATTTCTGGTAAGGTGGTCAAATTCACCTCTCGATTATGCCCCACGAATGTTGGCTGTTTATAACAATACGACATCAACGAATGACTCCAAATGGTCTCCAAATAGCCGTACGTAACCATTTGCTGTCAATGATCGTTTCGGTTGGACTAGAGAATCCTGTCGATTTAAAACAGCCGATACCATTATGGGGACATTAGCTTGCACACTGCCTTGTAGACAACTAGGGTCCATGGTTTCCTGAGGTCTGCGTCACACTAGAACCACACCAACACCTCTCAGCAATCGGGTCTCATCTGACAAAGCTACGGTTTTTTCTTCGTCTAGGGTCGAACCAAAATGGTCACAAGCTCTTGAGAGGCGAATAGCCATCTCGTGCTGTTAGCATAAAGAGTCGACACGGTCGTCTGCTGCCATAGCCCATTAACGCCAAATTACCCCACATTGTTCTAACGCATGTGTTTATTGTTCGTCCCACAGTGATTTCTGTTTTTATTTCACGACGCGACGTTGTGTTTGTGTGATAGCAGTAACAACACTACGCAAAAGCAGCTAGTTTCCGTAATTAGGTACAGGTCAACCGCCAATGCGTTGTCCATGATGAAAGGTAAAAACTGAAATAAGGGACTCCCGGCACACTACTAACACTGTTGGTCTCGGAATATTGAATTCCCAAACGATTTCCGAAATAGAACGTCCAATGCGTCTAGCACTAACTACCATTCCACGATCAAATTCTTGGTTCCCACATCACGGCCTAATAATGGTAGAAACGTTTTATACGGATCACCGGAGCTCTGCCACTGCAAATCCCTTTTTGTTCCTGATATTATTGTCAGTAACCAACGACTTGTCATCGTTAAATGAGGACAATGCAGAAATGGTCTTTGACAGTGCAGGTTTCAATAATTTAAAACACACAGGAGAACACACAAGGCAACTTTGAATGTAAAATAAATCTCTACTAGTGTTTCAGCTCCACACAATAGGACAGTGAGCTGGAGCACCACGCTATATACCCACACTACTATTCGTACCACCTGTAGGGAGTAAAGATATGGCTCACCTTTTAAGGCACTCTGTCGTACGGAGCTATCGTCAGTAATTCCCGCTCATACACTGAGGATGAAGCAGTGGATGTCGGTTCGCCGGCACGATATCATGGCTATTCTGTCCACCCTAAAGCAGCCGCATTTACGAATACGATGGATGACAAAATCTCAGCAGCGTAGTGATTTGTGTGACGAGCTATCGGCAACACCGTAGCTGCGGGAGGCTTATCAGTGGGTAATAATGCCTGCATAAGTTACAAGTGATGCGCATTGACAGTTGTATTGCAAAATGTTCCCAATAGACGTTTGATGTATCTATGCGGTCAGGTCACAATATCATGATCACAGAGTCGAAGATAGTTTGTCTCCATCTTCATATGCATGTAGTCACTTTGAAGGTATTTCCAGCCGTATGACCAAAAGAGTTTTTTTTTCTTTTTGCTGCTTACAATTTCGGGAAGTCTTTCCTGTAGTTTGATCCCTTTCAGTGAACTCGCCCTGTATGCACAAGGTATCTCGGTAGTAAATTTAGGGAAGAATCAACACCTGACGCATACAATGGCAGTGGACCGTCAACACGAACAAATTTAAAGAACAACACATACGGAATTAACAAGACTCATTGTGCAATTACACGATTGCGAAACAATAGCTGCAAGTCTCACGTGTCAAATTTCATCAGTACATAAAAGCAACGTTTTAAGATGGAAGGAATACATGGCACTGTTTGTAGGGAAGGCAGATGCAAGAAAGTTTAGTTCAATCATCCTCTTTCGACCGATATTTTAGGACTGCTTCTCTTTCTTAGACCCTCATAAGACTTCACTGACAAACGCTAAACGAGGCAGGGTGCATCACGGTAGAGGTCATTGTTAAAATACTTAGTGCTTACTTTCCCGTGAGAGTCAACTTCTACCTCGCGAGAACACTTAATGATAAAGATTGAGATATTCGAAGTCAAATGAAGGCAAACAAAATATCTATCTCCCCGCAGTTCACTGGTGGAGGCAGTATGAAAGCTGGGGAACGTGGAAGATTGCGCGTTGCCACGTCTGTAGGCAATTTGGAAGGCTGTGTCGAGTCCAATCGTACACAACCGCCTCCAAACCATCAATTTGGTTTGCTTCGAGGCATTCATTGCAAGTAACAAGACAGATCCACAATCAAGTTTATTAGCAAAGTGGTGATCACTCAAGTGAATACCTGGGGGTAAGAATGATTGTCTCTCTTTAATGAAAAATGTTTAATTTATTTTACGTCCGTACAGTGTGTGGAAGTAACCAAGCACCACCGTAGTTATCTGGCGAAAATCCGTTCAGCATGGAGATTACTCCGACTGGGCTGGTGTCAAGTATGAATGTCTGTTGCTTCTCGCCAATATCTATATAAATAAAAATGAATTGCTGTTCGTTAGTCTCGCTAAAACTCGAGAACGGCTGAACCGATTTGGCTATTTCTAGTCTTGAAATATTCGTGTAAGTCCAGGGAAGGTTTAAACGGTGATAAAATATGGAAAAGTTGTCCGGAAAAGAGGAAAATCGGGAAAAACTGAAACAGCTTTTTCCAGTGAGCTATCAATACCGTTCATCCAATTGCGATAAAATTCTGTGCATTTCATGTTGAAACCAAGAGGAAGGTGCGCATAAAATAAAAAATTGGAAAAATCGCCAGGAAAATATGAAAATTAAGGAAAGACCGAATGCGATTTTTTTTCTATGAATAAAAATCAATTGCCACATGATTGAAAGAGCATCACTTGAGTACGGCTTGACAGGACAAATAAAATTGCTGGAAAATATATCGGAAAATTGGAAAATTTGAGAAAAAGTGTAAGTGCGGTTTTCAATGTGTTTTTGATTGAATTCAGCACTATAACTGACTATTCGCACCACGGAGAGGTCTACTTTTTTCCCACTATGGTCTTGGAAAAGCTATCAGTAAAAGAAAAAGAAAAAAAAAAATTAAAATAAAATAAAATAAAAAAAAAATTAGGGGCAGTTAAAAAAGAACACAATTAGTTGAGAACCGTTCATCCGATTGCGATAAAATTTTTATCATTTGACGTTCACAATTTGGGAAAGTTACCCGGAATATTTAAAAATTCGTGAGAAACTGAAAGAGCTTTTTTCAACGGGATATCAATAGTGACATGAACATTATCCTGGACATGTGTGCGTGATATGCCCAATCTCTCCACCCACTATCGAGCCGATACTTAAGACTGTCTGATGCCTTTATAAAGCTACTAGGTCTAAAATACATATGTTTTAAATTAATATGGTTTATAGTAAGAGGTAAGTGATACGAAGTTCATCGGGTCATCTAGTCGTTGATAATTCTAAAGGATATGCAGATACGCAGTGTAGGACATTGTCCTCCAACATATTGTTGAACCCTGCAATCAACATTACGCCAATGTGTTAAGATTCACAAGATCACCTGGAATTGAGTGAGTGAATTGACTTATTGGGATCAGTCTCAAGTTGCAGGGAGTGGCCGAAGGAACACTTCCTGTAGAGTGGGTTACCTCCGTATAGCGATCGTCAATGTGGAACAGCTTTGAGTAGTAACATCTGTACCATCTTTTCAACAGCGTACCTAGGAGGATCTAAGCATGTTATATACTGGATAGAACAAACCTGGCCAGCTTTTAATTCACAGATTACAACATTCCGGCATTTTACGCGGGATGTGATGCGTTAATTAAATGCTGAGTCCCACTTACAGACCTGTTAACTATAAATGCCAGTTCGTTAGGGGACGCCATCTATACTTACAGTGTATAGGAACTAAATACTCGCCGGAATTAGATGCATTGCGCGCGTAATTAAAAATAGCTATTTTAAAACCTTCTTGGGTTTATTTCTCTCAACAGATTATTAGTGTGAAGTCAGATTGACATTTGTCTTACGAAATACGCGTTAATGAATTATTAGCTTTGCTGAGCATTTTTATGAATTGTGAAATCAAATTTATGTCTTATCATTTACACTCAAATCTTGCAGTCGCTATCTCGCAAGTATTAACCTGCCTTAACTCGCACAGTTCACCAAAACTTCGTAGATATAGGTATTACACGTCACTGGCTCAATATTAGTCGGCACGATACTATTCTTACACTGCATATGAAATTCCACTTATACTCGCGACCGACGACACAGTACTACGTCATGCCTACACTATGGCCCGCTAGTAACTGGTACTTTCTAGCTCCTCGCGCCTCGGCGCCTGAACTCTACAAACTAACACACTACTGGCTGAATTCCAGCGTCCAATGAAAATTTCTTTCGAAAACACAACCTAATTATTATTAACCTAGCCCGTTTAATAATTATTACTTACGACAACTGCCAACATGAATGTAATCATCGGGAATGTTGAAGTTATTGTCCTGCTTTTTTTAACAATAAAATGTTAACATAAAACAGTGTCAATCCCGCCATAGAAAACACGGTAAAGTCCCGTGCTACTTGCAATGCTGCTAACTGCTGGCTTCCCACGTTTGGGATATACATCTGTCGCTATCGCCACGATTCAGCCACTGCCTGTATTCGCTGCCTATCGTATCTTGGGCGGCCAAGGGCTGCCGATACAGCAATAAAATAAAATGAAAATAAATCGTAATAAAATATAGCAGAAATGGGAGGTAACGACACAAGATGTGCAAAAGTTCAGTCACGAACACAACGCCTTTCTTTAGCCTATTTTTTCTGTTTATTTTCTATTTTCTGTGGCTTGGTAGCTAACTGGGTGCCACACAGGAAAGGCACTAGATCTGAGGTTCAAGCCTTAGGTCAGTCATATTATTTCTAGTTTATCACTTTATGCACCTCTAGAAGTGATTTGTTACAAGTGCTACGCTGCGCCGTTGTTCAGAGTCCACATTAAACCAAAGAACGCATTATATAATTAGATGATTAAATCAGTTCAAAGGTAAGCGGAGGACGAGGACACACCACCTCCAATTTCACCGTACTTAGCAACACGCTGCAGTGTTAATGTCAACATTCAGGTTGAAGATAGCAGCACTCACACAAAGAGAGAAAAGAAAAAGCCGCAATCAGAGTGGATGAACGGTGATGTGTGGAGCAGCAGCCCTGCCTCGCCGCCGGGGTGCCCCCCAGGCAGCTGCGGCAAAAAGTCGCCGTGCGGGGGGTAGCAGGCTAGCAGCGTTGCGTACGCCAGCGCTGCGCTTTCTGCCACCACACCCTTTCGACCGCATTTGCACAGCTCGCAGGTATCAGGCAAGGGTTGTTTCTTTGTTCAAAAAGTTCAAATGTTTGTAAATCTACCGGACTCAACTGCTTGGTCATTAGCCCGTAGCTTACAAATCATTTAAACTACGGCAAACTAAACTAAGGACAACACAAATAACCATGCTCGAGGGAGGGACTCGATTTCCCGACGGCGAACGGCCGCGCGCCCCGCAGCACGGGAAATCCGCCACGGCTGTTTCTTTTTTAAAACTGATACTATAGACGTCCGCACAACAGTGAATGTCCACCATCCCTAACCTGGACATTTCGCTTCGTCTCTTCTCTGAAACTTCTCTACTCTACCTGAAGTGAGTAGTCTCGGAGACCTGCAATGATAGCTACATGTAGCCAGTTCCTGTCAGGCCAGCTTAATTTTGCACAGGGATGATTGTGCAATTGGGAATCAGTAGGCACCAGTCCTGTATGTTAAGGGCGTTTAGTTGTGTCAAAAACGGTGTTATAGTTATCCACGACAGTGATGAAGAAAATGATTATACCCGGCGCAGGCATGCAATATCAACGCAATTGCCTATTTATGCCCAAGTTTACGATTTATTGTGGACAAAAATATTATTGGTAGAGGACTCCCTATTTAAAGGAAGGCAGGCGCTTTTGCGAGAGCTAAAGAATGCCAATGAAATGTATTTGTCTTAATGGAAACAGTGATATTCGTATGGTTTCATCCATGTAGGTTTGATCCATTGGCAAGTTTAAACTTTGTAGATATTAATGCGAAAGTTGCCAGAAAGCAGTGGCAGTCAGAGTATTTAACTAAATGCAGTAATATCGCTACAAGGTATTCATCCTCGGTGTTGGAGCAGCGACAATATAAATCTTATTTTCAGAGTCAAACCAAGGCTGACTTAGCACAATTTGTGAATCGCTACGCTATACCGCCTTGGAGGACAGGTAGACGGAACGTTTCAGTGTTAATTTTTCACTTACGGATACGCAGAGGTTTCCATAGAGCACAGTCTGAACGCATATAAAAGGCTCCGATAGCGTTCCTTTCGTCCAACTTCCGTGATATTCGCTCACGCAAAGTCTCCGCTGTGGGAATTCCCCCGCTCTTTGTCAGCTGAGGAGGCGCAAATTATGAATAGTTTGTCTCCCTGCCTGCATCAGTTCTCAACACCGCTAAATGTGTGATTCTGGCTTATCACCACGTAGCTCTTACACCTGTCAGCGGCACCTAACAGCATTAAAAAAATCTGAAAATATCCCACTGCTTGTAGAACTTCATAACAACCTTAAACTAATTCCTGGGTCATCCATAGATTTCCACTACGACAAAACGAAGCAGTGATTTCAAACCTGTGTGTTTTTAAAGTAATAAACACAGTTTTCTAGTATATTATTTTCAGTTAACACCATCTTAATCTCCACGAAATAATATCGGACTTCCTTCGACCAAACCGCACAATAATCTTAGTTTCGGTGCGGGCAGTGGCGGGTTGGACCAAGAATGTTTTGGCTTCCCTGGAAAAATCAATCAAATCCTTCGACCAACCACCTACGCATGTCCTAAAACAGAACAAGAGCCTAAAAATACTGAAAAAATGGTATTTCCTCACAACGTACAAGTTCTTGTATGGAAAAGTAATCTGGTATTTTAGTAATCAGTAAAACGTTTGTACTTCACTTTCCCAAGACCAAGAAGACGCCCTAGATATTTTATCTCCAGTGAAAAATTTAAATTTGTTGTACGATGACTTTGACATGTGCTTCATAATAAAAATTAAAGTACCTTGTCTTGGAGTTCCTATTAGGCACTGTACATTCGTAATATTAGATTCTATTGAAAATAAGCGAATGATCGAATTGCAGTCATAATTGCGAACAAAATTAACATGGTTCAAAACTATGTCCATGTGTGTGTAATTCATTGTCTCGTACGAAAGGGCATTTAAGTTTGCAATTGACTGCATTTCCCTATTATCCTACAAATTTTGTCAAATGTTTCTTCTGCATAATACAACCAGATAGTTGTACGTGTTGGATGACTACAGATGTCACTCTCAACGGAACATTCCCATATGTAAATGTACAAACTTGACAAAAACTAGCGTGTATGTAGACAGGTTAAAATAATGTAACACACAATTTTCGGTATTGCCAATTTCACGTCGAAGCTCACTAAGATGCATTACAATTTCCCCCAGGGGACTATTACCCAGGCAGTTTCATCCCCCTATCCCAAACAACCATTACATTTTTTTTTTTAAATTCATTACTTGTTTAATAACGATGCGCGGATTGCTGGCTTTTAATTTTGTAAGTATCTATTATCATAGGAGGAGACATCGCAGTGTAAATCATAAATTTAGCCGAAATTACAGATGCGAAAAAAATAATAAAGGCATCAATACCCTTACCGAATATGAATGCAACGCACACGTCACGGGCCTTTTTATGTATTTTAACTGTAAAATTTTTATGAGGTGAACATGAGTACTCTGGACTCAAAACTGCACTGAATATGTTCAATTCAGTTAATGAAAACGATATGCGATATTATATATCGTCAAGCAGATTTTTTTCTTTCTTCTAGTAAGCTGTACCATCGGGGCGTATTTATCTCTCATTGCATAGATCACCCCCCCCCCCCTCCGCCGGTAACCTGATGCATTACTCGCAAGTAGTACGGTAAAGAAAAGTGGAAAAAAAAGGGGGTCACTCCAAACTTTAAGTAGCAGGATGTGGATTTTTTTTTAACTTCGTTATATTTCAATGGTAACTGCATATCGCCTAATTTATTTTCACGATAACGAGGTCTGTTGAAAAAATCCGAACATTTGTATTTTCGCACCAATGGAGCGTTGGTGCGAAATGTGGTTGGCGTCGCTGCACACACCTGTTTTGAACGTGTAACTGGCATGATTGTCAACGAAGTCGTGCTTCCCAATCTGAGACTTGACTGTCCGAAAGATTGCAGAAGAATGTAAAATTTCAGATGGATCGCGTCATGAAGTACTGACGCAGCATTTTGGAATGATCATGTTGCCGCCCGCACCCACAAATTCATCCCTTTTTCATTGTCACTATTACACAAAAAACGACATCCTTGTGCTTTCTCATCCTCCATACTCTCCAGGTCTAGCCCCTGTGTTTCTTTTTGTTTTTAAATTGCAAATTTGAAAACCCCATTGAAATTATTAAGAATTGGAACTATATACACGAAGTAAAATTCGCAGGCGGTGCTTCACGCAAACCATCAAGAGGCGTATCGAAACTGTTTTCGGACGTCTAAATGACGTTCGGAGTGGTGTCTCAAACCTTGAATATTTTTAATATGAAGTTCCTACCGCACAAGTCTGGTCATCATTGACCCATTCTAACCCCGAACCGGTTCTTAACATTTCCGCTCCCCCCCCCCCCCCTTTTCCTTAGTTGGTTATTAGGTGTCAAAAACAGTATGTTCTTCCAGCGTGGAGTAGAAAAGCTGGAGACGCTGCTTTATAATCTTACGTGTAAGTTATGGTTCACCAAACATTTTATCTTCATCCATATTGATGATTTTGCTTGTTAAATTTAGTGGTTCTTTGAGACACAAACTGTACAGTAACCTTTAATGTAATAATGCTAGTCGTGACAAAGTACCAACTTATTCCAAGTATTTGTGGCTGGCTGATGACTGTTTCCTTTCGTCTCATCTTCTTCGAGTTTCCAGTAAGACAGCGCTGCCTCGCCGCCTCTCGCCTCCGGACGTTCGCTTCGCATACTCGCACGTCGTTCGGAGTTCCCGGGAAGCGGGCTTTCCTTTGTTCCGGCACCACCTGCGACCGCTGCCAAGAGTCGCCATTAACGCGGCTCTGCTCGCTTCATATTTTCCGTGGAAGGCTTTTACGACTATTGGCCCCAGCGGGCAGCGGAGGATGTGAATAATTTCCGGGACCACGAACGTGCGAATTGGCATGTCTGGCGCAGCGCCGAGTGACGAGGGAATGTGCTACAGTTTATTAAAGCTGATGCACCAAAGCTACGGCAGCGTGAAATACGGAGAGCGCGGTGCGCAGCCTTGCGTCGCACGTCAACGCCACCATAAAGCTGCATCACTCACGTGGAAGCCTCGCCGTCGACAACAAAACACTCAACTGCAAGGCCGGCCACTGTTAGCACGAAAACACAATGCTCTATGGCGCGTGGCCAACACGAGCACGCTAGACTGAGTTATCAGAAACAACCTCAAAGGATGCATAATACTCTTATGTTGAACTTTACGCACGAGTTATGTCAATCTCGCTTAATTTAAAAGAATATGATTAGTTTTCACTGTTATACTGTAAGCGTATAGTCTAACGTATAGCTGATATTTCAGGCGAATAAATCAAGGTTTAGATTAAGGTAGATGCCATGTGTATATTTTCTGGTCTAACAGAATCTCATCTGAAATGTTTATATAAGGTTCACCTGATTAAAATTCAACAAAGGAGGTTAAGAGGGACGCGACAACCAAATCGAATTAGGACAAGTCAATAGAGACCATTTTACAACATGGAGTGAGTTTTCCTTTCATATGATGACAGACCGCAACCACATCTTGTACGACAGGGCACCGCATTAATATGTTAAAAAATGCCGGACGCGAAATATGCGATTCTTCAAGCAGCCGTATCGATCATAGGGATAAAGGTAAAGTGTTTTGGATAGCTCTTCGCCTAGTGATCTTTTGCATACATATTCTAGGGTATAGGTCAAAATTAAACAACACACATTTCTTGCCAAATTGAGCAAACCGGACAGTTTTTGTACATTATGTGTGGTCTATGATGCTTCTAAAAGAACATTTATTCATGGGCGGTTCCTTAGAGAACCACTAGAAACCATAATTTTGGGGATGGTGACATCTGTACTTTCTAATCATTGCAAACCGTCAAAATTATTATATGTTCTTAAGATCTTCACATCTTGATCTGTTATTAATATCGAAGTTAGCGTATTTATGGACAATATATACTTCTAGTCTGGATTGCACAAAGGGAGCCACAGCAAATGGATCAAATTTTAACTATGTGCTATTGACATTTATCTAGGAAAACAAATTTCCCCTTCTCGAAAATCCGTTTTAAAGATACACACAAAAAATTAATAAGTGTGAAAAGTGCAGATTGTGCCTCCGTAGTACAGTAGACAGCGTGGTGGGGAGCCACGCAGGGGGTTCGGGTTCGATTCCCGTTCGGGTCGGGGATTTTCTTCACTCGGCGTCTGGGTATTATCATCGATGCTCAAGTTTCCAAAGCGGCGCCACATAATGACTTGCATCAGGCAGGCCGAACACGATCATAGCTGGGGTCTAACGGCTAAAAATGTCACACGGAATCATCATGTGCTTAACAGAAAACTTTCTCGTGTCTGTGAAACTCACCATCCAATTTTAACGTACGTACTCAGCGAAAAATAGAAATAACATTTTAGCACATCTTACAGTTTGATATTATCACTCAATGAAAGTTTATTTTATTTTCGTTACTATTACAGTAAAGCAACAAATTAATTACGTATGGCAACATGCGAACGAACCACAGCGGCGTCCCCACTTCTGTCTAAACGACCGTTGTATGAAACACACATACCATTTTAAGAAAAATATTAGGTGAAAAAATTTCATTTTTGAAATCATATTGTCTGATACCTTCGCTTCATAAACGACTCCCTTTTTTATTCACAATACTCTATGAACAAATGTATCAAAGCTCAAATCTATTGTCAAATATTTACTGATCTACATAATATACACAAGCAACACACCCTGCTGCCTCAAGGAAAAAAAGGGAACGACTTGTAAAATGCTTGTGTTGGAACACCAAAAAAAGGTTACATAGTCTTGTTTAATGGACTATGACAGGAGAGGCAGAACCAATTGCCTCAGTCCGCAATAAGCCTCCCTCCAAAAATTCTGGTATTCAATTGTGTCAGCCATGCCCTTGTGCACGTTTGATAGATTTAGCGGCTTTATGTAAATTTCGGAACTTTACAGGAAATGTATTGGGGCTTTTTATTCAAACAGAGAATCGTGTGAAAAATTACAGTGGAAAAGATGAGAGAGCGCCAGTGAGAGAGGGGTAATAGCCTGTCATGGTGGGAGAGAAATGTAAATGGATGGAGACAGAGCAGTGAGAGCAAAACAGAGATGAGACAACGGAAGTGAAACAAGAAGTGGAGAACTTTAATTAAAAAAATGTTGTCCACTTTCCCTACATCCCTTAAGCGTAAAATCTCTCAATCTAGGTGTTTCAAGCACCAGTGAACTGTCCATAAAGACACGTGTAGATACCAGAAAATGGTAATTTAAGAGAAGACTGCCGAATTTAAAAAAGAAACTGACCAGTGCCAATTTGAGAGAAAAAGAACGAACTAAAACAGTGGCAGAGACAGTGAAGTGGCAGAGGAGAGATACAGGCAAAGAACATAGAGAGGAAGCGTTGAACAGAGAGACGATGGGAGAGACAAATAGGTGAAAGAGCCAATGGCAGAAAAAGTAGACAGCGGGAGAGAGACATGGAGACATTGTGTATAATAAGCAAAGAGAGTGCTGGTTCCCCACTTTCCTATCATAATATATTAACTGAAATATTTGCCTGTTATGCGCTACGACAGGAGTATTTCTTAGCTGTAAACGCATTATAGCTTCCAGCTCTGCCAGGAAGTTTCATATCAGCGCACACTCCGCTGCAGAGTGAAAGTTTCATTCTGGAAACATCCCTTAGGCTGTGGCTAAGCCATGTCTCCACCATATCCTTTCTTCCAGGAGTGCTAGTCTTGCGTGTTTGCAAGAGAGCTTCTGTGAAGTTTGGAAAGTAGGAGGCGAGGTACTGGCGGAAGTAAAGTTGTGAGGCGGCATCGTGAGTCGTGTCGGGGTAGCTCAGTCGGTAGAGCTCTTGCCCGCGAAAGGCAAAGGTCCCAGGTTCGAGTCCCGGTTCCGGCACACAATTTTAATCTGCCAGGAAGTTTTTGCATTATAGCTTGCCTACAAACAGTGCGCCGCGGTTCCGAGCGATCAGTTTCACCGCTGCAACGTGAAAGGTAGGTAGCCTACCGGTGGAGGAGGTTGCAGTCCTGTTTACAATTGAACAACGTATTTTTCTGGTACTGGAATACCACACCGTCCTATGCCGACAAGGCGCAGTTTAAGTTGTCAAAAAGGCCCGGATGCGAAAACAATTCTCAAGCTCTTCCGCAAATTCCAGGCAGCGTCGCTGATTATCTGACTGGAAATTTTGGCCCCAGGTAAACTGTACTGACTCCTGTAGATTTCGCCATCGTTTCTGGAATTACTCAGCAAAATCCAAGGAAATCAGCCTGAAGAATTGTGAAAAAGGCTGGTTTGAAGCGTTCCAGTACGCAGAACATACTGAGACAGACCCTAAACCCGTTCCCAATCAAAACCAATTCCCACTAGGCCATACCTGTACGAGCAGTACGACAGAGGGCGAGTTTGCGAAACAGTTTCTCACAATGGTTGATAATGACGGATTTGATATTGGTTGCATTAAGTTCACACGTTCACATGAATGGAGTCGTGAATAAGCAAAGCCACTGTATTCTCCATAAGTGACCGAGCGAGGTGGCGCAGTGGTAACGCACTGGACTCGCATTCGGGAGGATGGTGGTTCAAATCCACCTCCGGCCATCCAGATTTAGGTTTTCCGTGATTTCCCTAAATCAATCCAGGCATATGCCGGGATGGTTCCTTTCAAAGGGCACGGCCGATTTCCTTCCTCATCATAACCCAAAAACTCCGAACGTTAGCTCCGTCTCTAATGGCCAAGCTGTCGACGAGACGTTAAACCCTAAGCATCCATCCATCTCCCTAAGTTATTGGGTGGACTGCGGTATGCAGCAGAGACATTACTGCCCCCTCCCCCTTTTTTTTTTAAGCGAGGAACCATCACTACGTTACATTGCAATTTTGGAACACACTGTCGCCACACAGGTGGCGTTGGAGGATCGCCCAGACACCGTGTGTTTAATTTAAGACTTTGCCAGTTTTGCTTTCTTGATGAAAGGCCAATAGGGTCACTGCGTTGGATTATTGCAAATGTACTGGCGCATGGATAGATTGGCCTTATCTGACTCCGTGTGATTACTTTTTGTGGGGAACATTGAAAGATACTGACTATTCGAACGATCCAACGACGCTGGGCAAACTTGAATCGGCGCTCTGCGAGTAAACAGACTCCCAGTTCCGTTGAGACACTACAAGATGTTATGCCAAATTTTATTATTTGTTTGCGCCACCTTCGTACTACGGGCAGTGGGCATTTCGAAAATATTATTGTGTGATTGCAAATGCAGCTTACGACGGTAGAGTTTCATTATGCGGTAATACTGTATGAGCTGCGCTGTTATCACCTTACGAATTATTTCCAACTTTTTGTGAACTTATCTATAACATTCTTAAAACTTTCACAATATTAAATGCTTGTTGATACAGTCGTCTATCGCTCTTCGTTTTCTAGATATTTAATTCTGAAATCAAGGACTCCTTCGCTAACTCCTAAAATCGTGTAAAATGATAAAGTCCATGTGATGAAATTCTTAAGAGAACCAATGTTAAAGAACTGCTGGAACAATGATTTTACTAGTAATCTCTTTCGTGAATGGCGTTCTGTTGCTTCTAGTAACTGAATAGGGCTGTTTATTTTCCACATTAAACGAAATAGAGGTATGAGCTACCGGTTAACACACACGGATAGACTAATGCCCCTGGAACGGACGGCACACTCGGGATGAAGAGCGGAGAGTACGCTGGCGCTGCCTGCTATCTGTTTCCTGGGTCACGGACCCGCCCCCCGACGCCGGGGTCATCGTCTCAAGCCTCAAGGGCACACACTTTTACGCTATTCGTGCTGCTCTCTTCTCTACCAGCTAGAAGGCGCATTTCCCTTTATTGCGGCATATATTTCATTTATGCAATGTATACATGGACTCATCGGAAGATTCATGCGAAGCCCTTGCCAACGGAAAAAATCGCACTGACGTGTTTTACGGCCTACTTTAGATTTGTAGTTTTATAAGTTTTTGCAAACAATAGTTTCTATTCTACTGAGCCCGCAGCATATACAAGGTCAAAATACGACATTATCGTAATATAGAAATCCAAGTTTGCTGCTAACAATATTTATTAAGCTTGTCCAAATTTACTCCACTACAAGCTTGTTTCGGCTTAAGCCATTTTCAAGTGGACGTTTGAGTTGAATTGACGTCCATAAAGCATATTAGAGTTCGTGTCTTTTTGTGACAAAATGGTATAGTCACGTTTTATCTCGTTAATTTAAAAAGCATCAACAGAGTAAACAGTGTCTTTATCTGTTAAATTAAAAAAATTAACGAGATAAAACGTGACTATACCATCTTTTCACAAAAAGACACTAACTCTAATATGCTTTATGGACGTCAATCCAACTCAAACAGCCACTTAAAATGGCATAAGCCGAAACAAGCTTGTAGTGGAGTAAATTTGGACAAGCTTAATAAATATTGTTAGCAGCAAACTTGGATTTCTATATTACGATAATGTCGTATTTTTGCAAACAGTTTGGGCCATAATAATAATCTAAATAATAAAAAATTATGGTATAAGATTACGACTCTACTATTGTGGTAATATCTATGCACCCAACACGTAATATTCTTGCTGACCGTATTTTAACAAACAGCCAAAATTATATGATATTTGAGTTTACGTTTGACAAATATACTCTTTTTTGAACTTTTACCACTTTGAACTATCATTTTAATATCTCTCCCACATTTTTCAGTTAAAACATTATCACCTGTCTTGCCTTGGTAGTTCTAAGTTTATTTTCTTTGCCTGTACTGGTTACGAATGACTTTAGGGTGGAACGAACGTAGCGTACATTTGGCGTTCGGACTAGTGACTATAGCCTGGATGGAATACAGCGTACATTTGGCGTAGATGCATTGATTCTAATTAATGACTTTCAATATACTCCACAAATAGTGAATAAACTCTTAGAAAGAAAAATAAACAAGGTACTTTGTATGCACTTCCCTTCTGTTTGATTAAGGAACTACATTTTCCACAAAAATCTGGGACTTCCTTTATATACCAAACTACCTGCAACAGCACTTTGTGCATAATGTTCATTATTACAGTATCCTTCCAGTTTACGTGCATATGCTTCAGAAGACGAGGATTAAGGACAGGGTTCGTTTCATTACAGCTGGGCGGGCCGGACAAGTGCGGCACTCCCTTTGACGCGACATTTCACGTTATAGCGCGATAAGGTTGTTTCTTTCTTTTCTTCTTTTTTCCGACTTATGGTGT
Source organism: Locusta migratoria (assembly GCA_026315105.1). Classification (NCBI taxonomy): domain Eukaryota; kingdom Metazoa; phylum Arthropoda; class Insecta; order Orthoptera; family Acrididae; genus Locusta; species Locusta migratoria. Next base: position 76,735,492 of record CM048746.1, on the reverse strand, counting down.
GATATTGTTTGCAACTGCTAACATCGAATTTCCTAAGTTCTATAGTACTAAAAATTAAGATTTTGTAAAATCCCTTTAAGTTTTGTAATAAATACAAGAACCGTTTTCAAATCGTTTTCAGGATAATGCCAACGTCGCACCTCTTTCTGCAACGTTTTCAAGACTATTCGCTGTATCAAAATCAAATGTTTATAAACCTATAGGACACACGCACGCACGCGGGAGCTCTTCGCGACGTAAAGTAACAGCTCGCTCCGCAGCAAGACGCCTTAGAGCGCTTGGCCATTCCACCATGGCTTCGTTAAATTAATTGAAAGTGCCCCTGTCCATCTGCAAATGAAACTTACAGATATGCAGTGTAATTTCCGATTGAAAAATTATATTACGGTGAAACTGTTCAAGAGCTCTACGAAGTGTTTCCTCTAGAGGAGATTTAAAGAGAGATATCCATGTTTGGTTCAACTTGTGTGAGTTAAGGATTTTTTCAATAGCGAATATAAAGAACACGATTACTAAGCAGTATGAATGAGGTTATTCTGATAAACTGCCTCCATGTATCAGTGTGCGTACTTTTTTTAACCGATACAAATTTTATTATATCTTCAGCGAATCAAACACAAATTGATTTCGATATATTTGGTTAAGAACTGTAGTCATGATAATGCCGGTAGAAAAGTACTATATAGTAACTTTTTCATGTAGGACTTACCTTTGGTATTTGCCTTTATTTCTGTAACTCAGTTGAAATGTAAAAAATTTACATCGAGCAACGTGTGTCTAACAATTATTAGAAACGCATTTGTATAAAAAAAACACTTAACTATATATACTTCTTTTTCTTTTGTACCAACAGTAACGGTATAATACAACTCTCTGCGATCTGTAACATCAACTTTCGAATTTCCTATTAAGGCATAATATGAAACCTAGCCGTATGTAAGGCCGTGTCGTAATCTTTACGCTACGGTTCTACCGTGTATGCGGCGACTCTGAAATTTATTCCTGCAACGTTCCCGCTTAGGCAGCATAGCGGCGTGGTTGATCAAGTGTACCGTTAGGCTAGAAGGGAGGCTCACGGACCATTACAAAGTAATAACAATAAAAACAGTTTCAGAACAGTGAAATACATTGTAATATGTAACCCCGTAAGACACAAGATCATAATGAAATAATCGTGAAACAGATGCAGAACTACTATAAGTGACTGTCGCTGCAGGAATACCTCAATTCAACGTCCTCTCTCTTTCCCACTGCATTTACAGAACTCGTGCGCTAGATTCATGTCGGTCATCCCTTGATTATGAAACTTATTCACACCTACGTGTATCACCGTTAACGTGCAACAAACAGTCCTAGAAACAAATGCGGGACACAAACGAGCATTGTCGCATTCAAGCTTGGCAGCTAAGAGTAAAGCGAGCTTTACTGTTCTTATCAACAAATGCGTGAATGACGAAGTTGGTTTGAAAACAAGTCACCTGAGATACGGCATAACGGTGTAAACTATTTCAGTAAAATTAAGGTAAATCTGGTAGGAAACTGAAATGGAATCACGCTTTAACAGCCAGCCACGAGAGTGGCATGGTGGGGGGGGGGGGGGGGGGGCGGCGGCTCCACTGCTTCGTCTCCACGTGGCCATCCTGCGCTTCGCTGCAGACCACCCACGCGGCACCGGCGGACACGGGTACTCCTCACCTGTTTACTCTCTCCGCCTAGTCTAGCAGCGTCACTGCACCCATCATTCCACAAAATCACATACAGACGTTTAAAGAGTTTCTGTGCAAATACCCATTGAATAATCTTAATCGTCACCCAAATGTATTCAGTAGGCTTCAAAAACCTCGGCGCAACGCGCACGGCAGTACGCGGTATGTTTGTAAACAGAGAGTGCGAATTCGCGATTCTTCGGGGTACCATATCTCTCGGGCTCTATTGATCATCCCTTGCCCTAGTGATAATCTGTATACGTATCAGAAGGATGGCAATACTGTAGCTGTCATACAGTAGAGCATCAAAATTTTAAATATTATACACTTCCTGGAACCCATCTTAATTGAGCAAAACGGGTGTTTTTTGCACATTGTGCTCTATGGTGCGCTTTTACGGCTTACAAAAGCACCATTTATTCATGGGCGATTCCTGTGAAATGCACTAAAAACCATTTGTCTTAAGATGGCATTCTCAAAATACGTTTTAAATTTTTTCGATATCTTTATCCTTTACCGAGATCCAGAGGTTCAAAGTGGTCGTACTGTTGCACGAAAGAAACAAACCAATTTTAGTGGTTTTTTGCACAGATAGTCGCAAATCTCTAAATAACTGACCAAAGAAAAACCTCAGATATTTACAACACATGATGATTTTCTGTCAGTGATGTTTAAACAGGAACGTGTTTCACTTTTGTGCACCAACAAAAGCATTTTTCAGGTGGTTGAATAAATATTTAGACATGCATCATTTGATTCCATATTTACGTTAACCCGTAGAAGCATCTAAGGACGTTGTTTTGGAATGAAAGTGCTACGATGCTTTGCCTTATTTTTCAAATAATACATCTTCAACAACAAAGGACGTATATAGTGAAGTTTTCCGTAAGTTGTCTCAGAAGTAAAACCAGAAATAATACTTACTATACGCCTCTATCTCTGAAAATTACTGTGTCTCCCAAAAGGTGATTCCGTAACTTACCAGTGAACGGAAATATGAAGAATAAACTAGTTTCTCCATGTGTAAATACTTTGTAGCTGCTTATTTAACTAAAGTGCTTTCTTATTTCTAGGATCGATATTTTTCAGTTGAACTTGATCTTTACGTAGTCCCAAGTAAGTAACACTTTCTTCTTCCTGCATGAGCAGATAAGACAATTTTATACCTTGCAGGAGTACATTACAAGTACTGAATTGTTGTATCTAAGAATATAGCCACTTGCTGCCCATAAATCAGACTGTTTTGTACTATTTATTGTTTCTATAGTTGTGTGTAGAGTTGCCACCAGACCCCATATATAGGGACCATCGCCGTTTATTAGTGCAATATGTAAATGTAGCCTCAGTTTAATTTATGTCGGTCCAGTGGACTGACGACAGAGATCGACTGCTGCCAGGGACTGCAAAGCCAACTTGCATACGGTTTCACAAAACCAAGAGGCGGGGGGGGGGGGGGTTGAAATCTTCCAAATAACTGTAGTATTTTTGTCACTAGTTCCAAGCGATTGTGTTCTGAATAAAAACTAATTCTTAATCCATTATTATAGCCCATAGACGAGGTCCCAGCTAGCAACCCTAATCGTATGCCAAAACTACCATTGTTGAACACCCTGAAAATGCTAGTGGAAGATCATTTGTCTGTATTAACAAATAACAGAGGTCTAACTGCTGCAGTAAACTACAACTCTTGATTGCTGATCGACATGAAATCATCACGCCGATAATTACGTGAACCTGTACGCAGCATACGCAAAGCTATGGTGCCAGTGGGTTGGCCACGACATAGCCAAAACTTACGTCTGATGTGTTTGTAAAGCCCGCCAACTCTAGACAGGTTTCGTGATACACCGTGTCCCTAGCCATATTGATACCGTAACACCTTATCACTTCTTATGCCTGGCCACAATAAATCGCATCATGAAAGCAGTTTACCTGTGTATGCTGTCTCTCTTGATTCTTCTGTTTCGTAGAAGCTGCATATGTGAAATGTTCCTACAAATTATAACTACTTAAGGCACTAATGAACAATATCTGCATATCAAATGATTTACATATCGAGCTGTGTATCTTCAGTACCACCGCTCCAGATATTACGCCTTCGCGGAGTGTAGACGCTGTACATGTCAGCCGTTGCTCCGGCCTGTATGTTAAGCTGCGCTTACACTGACGCTTAACACGACAGACGCAGTGAGAGATTCTACCGCAGCTGTCTCTGCCTCAGAACGGGGATAAGCACGATACGCGGCCGACTCTCCTTTAGCAAGCTGTTGCTCAGCGGCTGGAAGCTGTCTGCCGTAACCTGTTCTCCCCACAACCCTATACTGCAGTTCCCACGCTCTCTCTCTCTCTCTCTCTCTCTCTCTCTCTCTCTCTCTCTCTCACACACACACACACACACACACACAGTCTTTTTTCTTACAATAAGCAACTGCTTCGATTCAGTTCTGTGTATTATTCATTTACGTTTAATTCTTTTGGTTGTTGAACATCGTGATTTCAGTAGCTATGACAATATATTCGACTGGGAAAGTGGAAACAGTAGTTTGTGCAGACGTTTACGCAACAGCCAGAGCATGACAGGTCACCTGCATGAATAACTAGAAACCTTATGGGTGTGTCTGTAGGGGGATCGAAGTCTGAAACGTCTGAGTATGGACTCTGCGTAACAGCCTCTCAAATACCAAACAGAAAAGTGTGTGTGTGTGTGTGTGTGTGTGTGTGTGTGTGAGAGAGAGAGAGAGAGAGAGAGAGAGAGAGAGAGAGAGAGAGAGAGAGAGAACCGTGCTTTCCCAGCCTGTCTTGCTGCGTTCTGTTCGCCATTGTACTCCAGCCACGTCCCGTGCCGACAGTATTACTGCCTTCCTCTGTCCCTCCTGCCTTTACCACCTGGGAGATAGTGATGTACTAAAGTTTCTTGCAGAGTTAAATCTGTATTCCGAAAGCGAACTTACTGCGACAGAAGGACGGTCCTCTTGAGAATGTGTCATTCATAAATGTTATGTGGAAATGACGAGCGACACACCTTCGTCTAAGGTAAAATTTATAATTTCCCCATCAGGGTCATTTCATGTCACGAATATCTGAACAGTAAAACTCTTTACTTCTTGTAGAATCTCACACTGAATTTAATGAGAACATTCCCAAATCTCTCCATTATGCTAAACGAACCCTTAATGTGAAGAACAGCTGTTCGTTGAAGAATGTCTATATCCTTTGCTAAATATATCTGGTAAGGTCCCATTATGGCAACTTTATGGTAAGAATTTTTCTTTAAAACCTTTGACAAAATACCTTTTTACGAAATCTTTGATGGTATACAGGTGTAATTCTATCGCATCTTTTACTAACTATAGAGCACTTTTCGAGCTTTTATAATAATATTTGCCATCCACGGCATGGGGGGGGGGAGCGGAGGAGGAGGAGAGGAAGGGAGAGGAAGAGGGGTTCAACCTCCCAACTCACCCTAGAACAGTAACCATGACATGACATTTTGTTTATTAATTTTGTGTCGATCGTCCAACCTGTGTTCCAACTGTAGACGCTGAAATAGTTTGACAGTCAAGCCGGAGGCGCAGTATTTTGGAGTACTCAATTAACATCTTGTAGTTTAACGGTACTGAAGACATCACCTCCCAGAAGTAGTTACGGACGCCACAGTTCGTTGTGAAAGTTTGAAAGTGCGATAGGGGCCTTACAAGCAATATTCTAGAAGCTACGTAATATTCCTCTCCAGTTTAAATGACATAGCTTCGGCTACTTCCAGCCTACGATCTGACTTTCTTCAAGTTGTTTATGTGGCTGCTAACGGCACATATTTCACGGCTGTTACTGTTTTAATTGACATATCAGAAGCATAATCGTACGGTAAAATGCCTTTCCGTGTTTTTACGTACGATTTGTTTGCGTTTAGGTTTAATTACTTCTCCGTGGAACTATATTTTATTCAAAACCCCAAGAGAAGTGACTCTAATATTAACAAAATTTCAGACTAATGAAACAGTACGAATTTTGTGGCATTATGTGTTTTCCTCATTCACCGTGACCATTTACGAGAAAAAACGCAGATAGTTTCTTTACAATTTCAGTGTAAATCCCATGTTCTGGAAGAATGATCTACAAATGACTCATTATCCCACTGAGCTGCAGTGCGCCTTCTACTTCTGCCGCAGTTTGCTAGCCTAGGCTTGCTCTGCTCTACTCTCCGTGGAGCCGGATTTCCTGCGGCAGCCGTGCGCACTTCCCTAGCTGTGCCTCTCTCATACTTCATAACTGCGTCCTTAGTAACCCCAAAGTACTGAAATAATTCATACAACATGACATAGTGCTGGGAACTTTTTCCAAGCGTCCATTCCTGGTATCGTTTTACGGAAGCGCGCATTAGAAAAGGCATATTTGTAGTAGAAGCAGATGGTGTTGTTTTAAGACGAATCTACACCTGTCCGCGCGTCTTTTCGTATAAACTTTACTCTATCCAAAAACACAAACAAGTCGTGATAACACACACGCTGTTCAGCAAATGATTGTGCGTCCGGCCCTCCAAATTTAATTTTGAATGGACTGAAATATTTGAAGAGATTTACGAAAAAAGGGTCATAAGGGTTCAACATCCCGTTCATATCGTGGTTATCGAGACAGAGCGCAAACGCTTCGTTTCTTGTTAAAGAGGGGAAAGGGAATCAGCTGTACCTCTTCAAATGAACCATCCAGAAATTCATGTCTAATATCTTAAGAAAATCACGGGAAACCCAAATCTAAATGCCCGGAGGCGGATACATACCGCCGTGTTCCAGAAAGGGAACCCAAAACCTAACATTACACACACGAAACCAAACGAATTTTCGTATATTCTGTAAACCGCAATAATTGCAGTGAATAATTCGACTGATATATCAAAGCTACATGTTTCGTGCTCAAATTACAGGTTTAATTTTGGATAATTAGTGAGTACATTGAAATCTATTAGCTTCAAAAAATACGTAATTTAGATTTCAGTCTGCACAAGACGTGCAATATTTTGCATCGCTCTTCTAATTGTCCTCCTTCTAGTCACGTCAACAGCAGTGTGTCCATTTAGTAAAATTTGGGTGTAATTACAGTCTAACACAAAAATAACAATTTTTGTTCCTCTGTGAATCCATTAAGAATTCGTCGATCCTTGAGATCTTTAAGACGAATATGACAAAGGGCGAAGTAGGACTGATTATCTTTTTTGTCTTCTGAGATGAGGAGAATACTGACGGTAAACACAAATGTGATTGATTAGAATTGGTGATGATAACGTACGTCAATTTCCACCTAGTTGCCGCCGCAAAGAAACTAGTGGTAGTGGGATTAGTATCCTCCTCTGGGTCGGCCTCAGCGCGCGGCCGCTCTTCAGCTCGAGTAATTAGCAATCTCTCAGGGGAAATTGAATCTCGAGCAAGGAGCCGCGAGCGGAGTGGCGACATTCCACCGACGAAGTCAGTTATACTGATTACCTTTCCGCAATCTCTACACTCCCACCTTACCTATTAAATACAGATGCTTCGTGTTTTTCTGGTTTTAAGCGGGCACAAACCTCACATTTTTCCAAAGTAACAACACACCTATCGAATATGAGTCTGTCTGGTATTTTATCGTTTAATTCTACAGTAGGTATACTCAGTACTAATAACTGAATGTACTCAGTATTAATATTTCGGTTTTGTTGTAGTTCTCCATGCTAGTCGATCCTTACCAGGACTCCTCCCGTCAGATCACCAATACCCTTCAGTAACATTTGAAGATCTACTTCGTCAATACTGTTGAACAACTCCAAATTTCACTTTTCATACAGAATCACGTTTTAAACAAGCCCTTTCAGGAAGACTTTAAGGCACTTTAATTTGTGTTCGATTTTTACCTATTTATGATTTTCGCAAAAGCATTTCTTGCTACTGCCGGTCTGCATTTTACCTTTTCTTCACTTCTTTCGTCGTCCATTATTTTGCTGTTCGAACAACATATCTTCCCCACCAATTACTTATACAATTTACTTCCTAATCTCATTCCAACAGCATCGCCTGGTTCGCTTCGTCCACACTATATGAACCGTTCTGAAGTTACTCTTTCAACTCCTATTCGAGACCATTCATTCCGGCTACTGGACTTCCAAGTCGTTTGCTATTTCTGAACACAATGTCAACATGAAATGCCAATATTCATTTCTTCTCCAGGAACTTTCATACTATTTCTAAAGTTCTACTTAGTACACACCGAAAGACTGTAAGGTTCTCCCATTCCTATCTCTCGCGAGTTCAAAACCCGGTCGGACGTCGGATTTTTTCAGTCTGCGTTTTAACCCATACTTCACCTTTCAACGATGTGGGGGGTCGCCAGAAATGACACATGGTTCGGATTCCACGTTAAGCTGTAGGTCCCCCGTCCGCGGCTAGGGACACGCAAGTCGCCAAAAGTGGCGTCACATTAAAAGACTTGCACCAGGCCAATGAGCCAAAATTATTATTACTAATATTATTATTACTCAAGTTTGGCTTCCGACGGAAAACAGGAAAGAACGTAATAGTAATCAGAGAGCACGGTAGGCAACCTGAACCCCATTCAGACAAAGATATGGAAACTCAAATACCGCTGCCTCTTGCTCCCTCACTAACAGCCCAAAGTTAATTGTTGGCTTTTTGTGGCTGGGATGTCCCTATCGTGGTTCACCCACCTATTGGAAGTCTCTTTATTGATGATGGAGGTGGTGATAAGGTGAAACAGACGCAACACTCCAACCCCAACAGAGGTCAGCGATACTGCCACTAAGCTACGGAGGCGGACGACGAAGTTAAAACGGTTTCTTAATCACCCTAAAGGGCGCCTGTTCATGCCTACTGAATCATACATTATGACCAATACGAAAATAAAGATAAATAATAAAATAACTAAGCGACTTAACATTCCGCTTACTGACCCTTTCCCGTTGCGTTCTCCCCCCCTACTCACAAAGCTTGCTGAACGAATACAGATATAAACATATGGACAATGTCAAAACTATATCATTTGAATCAAGCTATCCATGTTCGATCCAATGATAGCAAATTTTCTTGTAATATCAGTATCAATAAATCGTTGAAGTAATGTTGCTGCTGCCAGATGTAAAATATTGATAGTGTGGGTGTTCTATACACCAAAAGCAGCGCTTCCTATATCAAAATGGTAGTCAAGATTTAGACATAGAGACCTATTTCACTTTGTTGTATGGAAGAACTGACGGGATATATTTACACATTAACTTCGTCGACAGCCGAGATGAACTTTCACAACGAAACACCATCTTTTTTAGATGTTAATGATAATTTATTGACGTCTTATAAAAGAATTGTAATCAGCTGCCTTTTTGGATTTTTTTAATATTTAATCCAGAACTAGTTTTTGAGCCACTGCAGGCTCATCTTCAGTGGATACTTTACAGGGACATTTATCTTCCGCTAAATATAGGTATATGCTGCCATGGTGGTTCTGGTAAGCGAGAACGGAATAAACCGGAATTAAACGTATTGTAATTTTATGTACTTACTGTGTTCTTATTGTAGGTGTACGTGTAATCAAGTTATGTATTGGTTACACGTACACCTACAATAAGAACACAGTAAGTACATTGAATTACAATACGTTTAATTCCGGTTTATTCTGTTCTTGCTTACTAAAGTTCAGTTATGTTACCAGAACCAGCATGACAACATATACCTATTCTTAGCGGAAGATAAATGTTCCTGTAAAGTATCCACTGAAGATGAGCCTGCAGTGGCTCGAAAACTAGTTCTGGATTAAATAAAATAAAAATAAAACCATCCAAAAAGGCAACTGGTTGCAATTCTTTTATAAACCGCCAATTTACGCTACAGTTGCAGTTCGTGTCCAACACGGATGTCTTGAAAATAATGCATTGATCTTATGCTTTACACTAAATTTGTTTTGGGGAAATATATTTTTGGTTTACTTTCCATTATCCCAAAAAGTAAAAGTAACAAAATTTTGAACAATTATCGCTATTTACAGTCATCGTAATGCTTTGCGTCGTGAGTCAAAGAGCCAAGCTTCTCCATCCAGACAATTAAAAGCCTCTCTGGGATCCTAATGAAGAGGTAGATCAGAGATCATCTTGCTTTTATCTGTTCGCAGATCTGTTCCTCAGTATTGCAAAAGAGATCTTTCACAATTTCTTCTTTATTTCCTCCTCCATTTTTACTATACGGCCAAAAAAAAAACTATATTTTGGAAGAAAGGTAGCTGGAAACCTTAAGTTGTTGAACAATGGGCATATTCTTGGGGTTCATTTTATACGCAGCAATATTAACTGAAACATGCTCGAATTGACTTTCTTGATACCCCAGTAATACAGGATCGTTTTACATAGCTAAACTATATAAGTATGAAGACAAACTCTCCTCTCTCCATTCACAATATTTTACAATTAGTTATAAACCACTGAAAGTTTGATGGACGCGTTTTAACCCACGCTCACCAATTATCTACACCTCTTGGGTGCAATTGGGGGGGGGGGGGGCAGGCTTCTTCCTGAGAGAATTTATATGTACGCATAATTAAAATGTGATTCCAGTACAACTTAAACGACGTGTTTTGACGGCGTAGAATGATACTTGACACCGCGGTCGTGAGACGGATAACTATTACGGGGGCGAAGTCGAATAGCGTTTACGTCAATCCTGAAGCAGGTTTCGCAATCCATTGCAGCAGTATCTCTAAAATGAGTATTCGCTGATTTGACATGGTTTTTATGTTTCACCGAAGGACCATCAGTAACGTAACCGTGGCCGAGGGTCCGCTACCACCGCAACCCGAGCACCTAGTCGCCTTGACAATGACAATATCAGTCACTTGCAGTAATAATCTCCGAAGTTGACTCTGATAGCGTCTCAGATTAGCTCCCGATCTTAATTTAACAACAGTTTAACGTCCTAAAGAATCAAGACAGTGCGGTAGCAGCACTTAATTTCGACAACCTATCATTACTAAGTCTGACTAAACTTTGCATCACTATTCCAACAGTGTAACCTTCGCCAGCTTGGCACGTTTATCCAGTAACAACATCGGACAGATTTTTTCATTAAACATTACTTGTTTTAATGGCGGTGTCATCTGAACAACCAGGATACAAATTCACACTAGTGTATCACGTATTCAATGCGATTTTTCTCGCTTTCTTCTACAAGGCAGACTGAGAAGCGCTGTTTAATTCTCTTACTAGGTGGACAACCGAGCCAGCCAGCAAACACCGTAGCTGAGCAATCCATAATCCGCTTTCGGACTAAAGTGTGTACAAAAGTATGGAGATAGTATTAACAAATAAGCAGATTTCCGTAAAGCCGACTGGAGCATCGTATGAAAATTTGTACCAAGGCTAGGATTCGAACCGGATTCTCCTGCTGATTACGCAGTGGCGCTCAGCTGGTCCAGTGGCGTCGCAAAACCGCTTGGATTTACCCAAGCACGCCTCCAGTATCACCTATGCTTCACTCTACAAGACTACCTTAAACTGCACGAACAAGCAAAGGCCCCGCAAATCCACATTGAACCAATCTCGTAATTCGTCGGTCTACTACAACAATGTCGCAGAAACAGTACCAAAACACAAATGTAAGAATTTTGCCCTCATTTCTCCACATTTTTTCTACTATATGTTACTGACAATCTCCTATTAATTCAGTACATTTGCTGTGTTTCGTAGATTCTTATAACGTAATTAGTAACTAACTAGGTAAAATTTTAATATAAGAACAGTAATAATATTCATGCGCGCAAACTCATAATCTGCCATGTCCCGTGTGGCCCGGATCGCAGCCCGTCTTCTATATGAATTTGACAGCTAGTGGACGCATGTTTGGTGCCTGTTTGTTTACAATATTACACAGTTGACTGTTGGAGGCGTTATTTTTTTAATAACTGACTGCTTTTCTGGATCCGCATACCCTTATTATTCAACAACATTGGTATAATGGGTTCGAGGAAACTGTCGCTCATTTTCTTATCTGTTTTTTTGTATGCAAATAAAGGTCCATAAGGTATATGTGAAGACAGTTTTATTAGCTTTCAATTGAACAGTAAATTTAATTTTTTTTCATAAAATTTCGCACATGCAATTCACTTTTAGCAACACACTTAAGTTAATACCGTATATGAAGTGATTTGTTCAGTATTTTATTAGAAGGTCATTGACAATTTAAATTGAGGTGCATCATTGCAGTTGTGTTATAGGTATGCCGACATCGCAAAGTGCTTGGAACAGTTTTCCAAGGAGCCTTCCTGAATTACCTTTATTGCAAGGGTATTACTGCATTTCGTTTACAAGCACTTATCTGAGGACGAGAGGCAAGTTTATCGGAAGACTTACGGAGTTGAACTGCACGTTCGGGAGACAGTGCAGCACGAGCGCGATTGTAACTTAGCAGTTGTGACCTTGGTAACACATTTATCATCAGGAGTCTTTTTTTTTTTTTTTTTTTTTTTTTTTTTTTGTGGTTTTAGGGCGCACAACTTCTATGGTCATTAGCGCCCAGCCAAGAACATAGATTCGCTATGATCTAAAAAAATGTAGACTGTCAGAACATCAACAAGAGGCTAAAAACGGAAGATAAAAGACAATTAAAAGAGTTAAATATCCTTGGATAAGTTGGCCAAGTTGATAAAACGCAAAACTCGAGCAGCTGCTCGTGTGTCATCAGCTAAAATTTCCTCCAGAGTAGACGGAAAGTGAAGGGCTACACGGAGATGATTAAAATTAACACAAGTCAGTAAAACATGTCGCACTGTCAGCAGTTCACCGCAGGAGCATAGCGGTGCAGGTTCGGCGGATAGCAAGTGACGGTGGCTGAAACGGCAATGACCGATCCGCAACCGAGCCAGGATGACCTCCTCCCGCCGAGAGGGGCGTGAGGATGTCCTCCAAGCGGTCGGGATCGGTTTGACAGTTCGCAATTTATTGTTGTACAGTGAAAGCCACACACTGTGCCATTGCGACACGATACTCCGGCGAAGAGCCCGTTGAACATCGTCCGATGGGACGCAAAAGGTAGCCATGCGAGGCAAAAGAGCTGCTGCCTTGGCTGCTGTGTCGGCGGCCTCATTCCCGGGCACACCCACATGGCCAGGGACCCACAGGAAAGAAACGTGACAGCTGTCATTCGCCAGCAACTGGAGGGAGCGTTGGATCCGATACACGAGAGGATGGTTCGAGAAAGGGTCCTTAAGACTCTGCAGGGCACTAAGGGAGTCAGAACATATGGCATAGAAAGGGTGGCGGTGGCGGCAGGTATACAAAACGGCCTGGTGGATGGCGAAAAGCTCAGCCGTGAAGTTTGAGCACCGGTCAGGGAGCTTGTATTGGAAACGGTTGTCCTCGACGACGAAGGCAGACCCGACACCGGCAGTGCTCTTGGAACCATCAGTGTAAATAAATATGGCGCTATCGAACCGCGAACGGAGTTCGACAAGCCTCGAGCGGTATACCAAATCCGGAGTGCTCTCCTTGGGGAGCGAACTAAGTTCGAGGTGTGTGTGAACCTGGGCCTGATGCCACGGTGGCAATGGGCTTTCGCTCAACCGAAGGGTGGAAGGAAGGGTAAAATCGAGCCGCTGTAGCAGGCGGCGAAACCGAACTCCCGGTGGAAGCAAGGCAATCGCAGACAACTGATATTGGCGATCGAGTGAGTCGTCAAAAAATGATCTGTAAGAAGGATGGTTGGGCATCGACCGTAGGCGGCATGCGTACCGACACAAGAGTATGTCACGTCGATTGGTCAAGGGTAATACAGCAGCCTCGGCATACAGACTTTCAACAGGGCTGGTATAAAATGCACCGGTCGCCAGACGTAATCCACGATGGTGGATAGAGTTGAGACGGCGGAGAATCGACGGCCGTGCTGAAGAGTATACAAGGCTTCCATAGTCGAGCTTCGACTGAACAATGGCCTGGTAAAGGTGAAGCAGGACGGTACGATCCGCTCCCCATGACGTGCCACTGAGGACACGAAGAACGTTAAGGGATCGGGCACAACGGGCAGTCAGGTAGGACACATGTGTGGACCAGCAAAGTTTCCGATCCAACATGAGTCCCAAGAATTTTGTAGTCTCCACGAAAGGGAGAGCAACAGGGCCGAGACGTAGAGAAGGTGGAAGAAATTCCTTGTATCTCCAGAAATTGATACACACAGTTTTCTCAGTGGAGAATCTGAAGCCGTTTGCGATGCTCCAGGAATATAGACGGTCAAGACAGCGTTGGAGAGAACGCTCCAAGAGACACGTCCGCTGGGCGCTACAATAAATTGCGAAATCGTCAACAAAAAGAGATCCGGAGACGTCGGCTGAAAGGCAATCTACGATCGGATTGATTGCAATGGCAAAGAGCGCCACACTCAAGACGGAGCCCTGTGGTACCCCATTCTCCTGGCAAAAGGTATCTGACAAAACAGAGCCCACCCGTACCCGGAACTTGCGATCCGCCAAAAACGCTTGAATGAAAAGAGGAAGGCGGCCCCGAAGGCCCCATGTGTGCAATGTGCGGAGAATGCCCGCTCTCCAACAGGTATCGTATGCCTTCTCCAAGTCGAAGAACACGGCTACTGTTTGACGATTCTGTAGAAAGTTGTTCATAATGAAGGTCGACAACGTAACGAGGTGGTCAGCAGCAGAGCGGTGTCGACGAAAACCGCATTGGATATTAGTCAGGAGGCGGCGAGATTCGAGGAGCCAGACCAACCGAGCGTTAACCATGCGTTCCATCACCTTACAGACGCAGCTCGTCAGAGAAATGGGGCGATAACTGGAAGGAAGGTGTTTGTCCTTCCCTGGTTTGGGGATGGGGACAACAATGGCTTCACGCCAACTTGTGGGAACATGACCTTCAGTCCATATGCGATTGTAGGTACTAAGAAGAAAGCACTTGCCCGCAGGAGAGAGGTTCTTCAGCATCTCAATATGAATGGAATCGGGCCCGGGAGCAGAAGACCGGGACAGGGCGAGAGCACGATCTAGCTCCTGCATGGTGAAGGCGACGTTATAATTTTCACGATTAAAAGAGCGGAAAGAAGGCGGCCGTGCCTCCTCTACCTGTTTGCGAGGGAGAAAGGCAGGGTGGTAATGGGCAGAGCTCGAAACCTCCGCAAAGAAACGGCCCAATGCGTTTGAAACATCAGCTGGGTCCACGAGGACTGCGTTCTCCACGGTCAGGCCAGGAATCGGGGAGTGGACCTTGATGCCGGACAAACGGCGTAGGCCACGCCAAACAAACGTGGAGGGAGTAAAACGGTTAAAAGAACTAGTAAAAGCAGTCCAGCAAGCTTTCTTGCTGTCGTTTATGATACGACGGCACTGCGCTCTCATACGTTTGTAATTGATGCAATTCTCCAAAGTTGGGTGGCGGCGGAAGGTGCGTAAAGCACGGCGCCGGGCTCGAAGCGCGTCGCGGCAGGCTGCAGTCCACCAAGGGACCTGGACACGACGTGGAGAAGAGGATGTACGAGGTATGGAACGTTCAGCAGCAGTGAGAATAACCTCTGTGAGGTATTCGACCTGACTGTCACAGTTGGGAAAATTCTGATTGTGAAAAACAGTCATGGAAGAATAAAGCCCCCAGTCGGCTTTAGAGATGTTCCAACTGGTGGGACGTGGAGATGGGGAATGATGTAGGAAGTGGATGATACAAGGGAAATGGTCACTCGAGTACGTGTCAGAAAGTGCATACCACTCAAACCGACCGGCAAGCTGAGGAGTGCATATTGCGAGGTCTATATGGGAATAAGTGTGTGTTGTGTCAGAAAGGAAGGTCGGTGCACCGGTGTTGAGGCAGACAAGATCGAGGTGGTGGAGAATGTCCACCAAAAGGGAGCCTCTCGGACAAGGTGCCGGAGAGCCCCATAGGGGGTGGTGGCCATTAAAGTCGCCTACCAACACGAAAGGTGAAGGGAGCTGGTCAACAAGGTTTAGCACATCTGCCCTAGTAAGGGCAGATGACGATGGCGAATATATATTACAGAGGGAGAAGGTAAATGTGGATAAGGTGATGCGGACGGCAACTGCCTGTAGGTGAGTGTGCAAGGAAATGGGATGGAAATAGACGTCGTCTCGAAGGAGCATCAGAACCCCTCCATGGGCTGGGACACCTTCCACGGGTGGCAGGTCGAACCGCACAGAGGTGTAGTGTGGAAAGTCTGCACGATCACGTGGACGCAACTTAGTTTCCTGGAGGCAGACTAGAAGCGGGCAGTGCAATCGAAGGAGTAGTTTTAACTCCTCCCGATTAGAACGAATGCCGCGAATGTTCCATTGAAGGAGCGCCATGATAGAAATGAGAGAAGAAATAAGGATAAAAACCAAGTAGCGAGCGGGGTCACCTCGACGGCCGCTGAGGACCGGATTTCGAGGGAGCACTGCTATCGCTGTCTGGGGGCAAAGGGTCATGTTCCATTGGTTCGACCGACGCGCCTGCCACCTCCCTGAGTTGATCAGGAGGGGCAGTTTCCACCGCCGGTAAAGGGCCGGGCGCCCGGCAAACGGAGCGTCCCGGTGAAACAGAAGACGGCCGAGGCCGGCAACTGTTGGACGGCGTGACAGATGGGTCACGCCTCGGCGGGGAAGGAGAGGAACTCTTTTTCTTGTCAGCTCTTCTGGAAGAGTGACGGCGGGAAGAGGCAGTTGACGGTTGGGAAGCCTGAGAACGCAGAAAATCCTCACGGACGGGTTCCTTTTTCAAGGTCCGGGCATCTTGTTTAGGTGCCCGCGGTTTACTAGAGGTTGACGAAGACTGTACCTTAGAAGCAGCAGGAGGAAGCGGGGACGTGGAACGGGCAATCTTCGGGCTGGCGGATCGCACAACTGTGTCAGCGAAAGTGAAGTCACATGTCTGGGTACTGGAATCCTTGGTAGGTCGAGTTGAGGTGAGTACCTTACTGTATGTACCCGCTGGGAGGACAGTGGGCTTTCGACTCGCCAACAACTTACGAGCGGCAGATGTCGATACCTTCTCTGTAACCCGAATTTGCTGGATTACCTTCTCATCCTTGTATACAGGGCAGTCGCGAGAGGAAGCCGCATGGTCACCGTTGCAGTTTAGGCAGTGAGGGGACGGAGGTGGGCAATCCCCCTCATGGGCGTCCCTACCACAAGTGACACACTTTGCTGCATTTGGGCAATGTTCACGGGTATGGTTGTACCTGTGGCACTGAAAACAGCGCGTTGGGTTAGGCACATAAGGTCGGACGGAGATGACTTCATACCCTGCTTTGACCTTCGACGGGAGGTCAACTCTGTCGAACGTCAAAAACACAGTACGAGTCGGTGTCAGATGGTTATCGACCTTTTTCATGACCCTGTGGACGGCTGTCACACCCTGATCGGACATATACGATTGGATATCTTCATCAGACAACCCGTCAAGGGATCTCGTGAAGACTACCCCCCGTGACGAGTTGAGTGTGCGGTGCGCTTCGACCTTAACTGGAAAAGTGTGCAACAACGTAGTACGTATCAGTTTTTGGGCTTGGAAGGCACTTTCCACTTCCAGCAACAATGTGCCATTGCGCTGACGTGAACAGGTTTTAACAGGGCCAGCAATTGCATCTACACCTTTCTGTATAACGAAAGGATTGACAGAATTGAAATCCTTTCCGTCGGTGCGAGAGACAACCAGAAATTTAGGTACATTAGGCAGAGTCTTTTTAGGCTGAGGCGAGTCTAACTTACGTTTATGGGTCAACGTCACGAAAGAAGATAAGGAAGTCATCGCGGAAGTGTCCCCCGTGATTACCGGCGTCTCCGATGGCGCGCTCCTTCCTAGTGGGGGCCCTCTCCGAGGGCTTACCCGCCTTAGGTGATTGTTCACACCTCAGGTCACACCTCCCGAGAACTGACGGAGGGACCAATCGGCACGTTCGGAAGGTACCAGCTCGGGTAATCACCCCTCCCTGGGCCTGGCCTTTACCAGGGGGTACGTACGTGCCTTACTTGTCTACCCGGGGCGGGGAATTACGCGTTACCCCGTCACCTGCTACGCACGATAATGCGTGGGTCGGCCTTCAGACACGCACAGGGAGGAAAGAACTAGAGGATAGGAAAGGAAGAGAAAGAAGGAAAGAAAAGAAGTGTCTCAAACGCCGAGGCGGAGACTAATGAGGAGAAGAAGGCTAGGAGAGTTCAAGGAGAGAAAGACAGAAAACGAAGGGTAAGAAAGGAAGGAACGAAGGAAGAAAAACCACAACAAGAACCACCGTATCTCACGAAATATGCCCGTCTCCGGGCGAAGGCATAAACCGGGAGGGAAAGTGAAGCAGCCTGGGGCAGAAGAAAGGCTGCTCCGGCTCGGGGCCCCGTGCGCGCCACACACGTACCCACAAAAGAACTGTGGGCCCCCTGGGGGGATCAGGAGTCTGAGTACTTACAAAGCTCACTAGTAATATCCCGAGTAACTTCCCTCGTAATTACTCCAAGTCATTACGAGATAAAGTAAGAAGTGGTCTATCTGGAAAGGAGGAATCCACTGAAATACTTTGTCAAACCGGAACATGGATGGGGCCGCAAATATAGCAGTAACAGTTCATGCGAATTCAGATAGACGATACCTACGCAAAGCATTAGCTTTAGAAAGTAACCTTAGCGCCTAAGTGAACAACATTAGCACGACAAGGTACAAACAATTCGTAACTGCACCAAAGCAGCATAGGCTTGATACCCCTACTTCCTCGTGACTACAAATGTAATAGTGGCCAATTAGAGGGCCTGTTATAGACTTACTTTCAGAGTATCATCAAACACTGTCTTCCAATGGCTTGGTCTTCATCTCTCGGAAAAAAGTTGGCACAAATTATAAACTCTGCTGCAAGCTCAAAGCTCTCACGCACTAGTATCGAATAACATAGAACACGTTCAGAATGATATTTGCACACCGTATTCTGACTGACTTGTTAACAGCTGTAGTCGATCTATGTAAATGCTGCATAGTGCTCTGCGACTTTCCTCTTACAAAGAACAGAATTACATACAGCTATCGTTAACGTCATTCGTTGAAAATACAGTATAGCCTAAGCTGAAACAGTTCCTTAAGGAAAAGCAGCTTCTTGGAGAGGCGGTGGAGAAACTACTCTTGTGAAATACAGTTTGTTCTATTCAAACACGGTATTTTGCAGGATATAGATGTAGGTCGACAAATTTTCCTGTTTACGTAATGTGCCGCTGAGTAAGCTGCTGCGTATGTAACGAACGCAAACTCTGTCTTCACAATTTGTTGTCAGATCGACTTAGTTCCCTATACTGAAAGCCGAAAGTTCCAGAGAAATGAAGCCAACCAGTGTTTTTAGACTATTAGATGGGGTGAACAGCAGTACCAGCGGTTCACTGACAATATTTTTCCCCTACAGAAAACTATAATTGCTTTATTAATGTTGCGAACGTAGAAAAAACTGGTACTAGCACTTTAAATGGCAACACACTAAATGTGGGCAAAATTACACTATGGGAAATACAAGTAGAAACTGTATCCATTTACAAAATCAACAGTGCATGTCTCGATCATATGGCCGTTTAAAAATATCTAATTAAATACTACACATCTATATGAAATGAGACTAACACTAGAAATCAGTAGTAGGGAAGACAAACGAAAGACTCATTTATTTTCGGCGAAATTACGCCGTATATATTACAATAAACGGAATCAAGACGGCAGCGAATAACGATGTAATTTTGTCCTAGCGTTTGCTGTTTTTATGAACTATGGATGAAACTAGAAAACTATTCACTGAATGGTCGCTTGTTTTGCTAGACGTCTTTAAAGAAGAGATGATTAAGTAACTAAACCTGTATTCTTGGAAGGAGTGCGAAATTGAACTCGTTAGACCTTATTCGGTAAATTTTGTGAAAGCTTTTATTCGTAGAGCAGTATGGGATAGTTCAAGTGTCTCTGTCGTATACATAGCGTAGGTAAGACGCGAATTGAGATATTAGGATGCTACGAAGCAGTTTTCCGTTTATTCATGCGCGATCAGGCAAGGGTAAAAAATCGCTAACATTTTCATAAAATACCCTGCACTCTGCACTGACTAGTTCTTTGCGGCGTTATTTCTGTAGGGATGGCAAAAAAAGATGTGGACATTTACTAGGTGCCAGGATTAAATTCAAAGAATAACTATATAAGGTTTTAGAGCAAGTTGGGTCTTACTACACATAATGAAATTCTTTTATCAGTTTATTCGTATATTAAAAAAAAAAAAAAAAAAACGAAAGTTATCTACCTGTATCCATGCAAACTAATGTATTTGTAGCAACGTGTGTTTTATAAACTTGAAGTGATTAAACCTAAGTAGAAGTTCCATTTTAAGCTAATAGTTGTCGCCAACCCGTTACATACATATGACAAAATTTTGTGAGCGATTGCGCTGTCAACTATGCGTAGTCAACAGAAAACAGAGCAACAACGAGATTTGTAAATAGTTTTTAAATCTTCGTGCTCTGGAAATCTGTGTTGTCCGGAAGCAGTATGTCAAAAATTTATAACCATACCAATGGGAAAATGTTATAAAGGAGACACTGCCTTACGAATCTTATTTGTCTCCCAAATACATGGTTCTGTCTATCGGCTCATGGTTTTCAACTTGATGGATCAATTTATTTTTATAGGGGTTGATTATGTTAACTGTAACTACCTTTATTATCACTACTTTGTTAGACAAATTTATTACACTGTCTACATAACCACCAAAATGTGACATTCATTGATAAATGTTTCTTCTGGGGTTTTTCCTGCGCTTTACTGTTCATGCAAAGAACTTTCTTGTTCCATCTAGTTATTCGTATTGCTACATGTCACATCTACGTCCTGTTCAATTTCATTATATCCATAATTATGTATGCCAGTCATTAAGAACTTATTCTTATCTGGTAACTACCATCAAGTGTCATTACTACTGTCAGTACACACTAGTTGTAAAGTTCCGTTTCACATGCATTCGAAGTCTTGCTCGCGAACACAATTCACGGGCATGGAATCATCCAAACGTATTAATTAAAAACACGGAGAGGAACAGAATTCAAATCCACCGACACTCCACTGGAGAACAAGTGAAAGTCGACTAATAGGTATGCATGCTATCGAAGTATACACAGTTCAATTTGCTGAAGTGAGAAGTGATCGTGATAGGAAAAAAAGTCCGAAAAAATGTGTATTACATGTGTGTTCAAATGTTTGTTAAGCTTATGGGACCCAACTACGGGGTCATCAGTCCCTAAACTTACAAACTACTTATGAACTACTTACGAACTAGGACGGCACAAATATCCATGCCCGAGGGGGGATTCGAACCCCCGGCCGTAGTGGCCGTGCAGACCGTAACTGAAGCGCCTCAGTCCCCTCGGCCACCGCGGCCGGCTACATGTGTGTTACCTACAAAAACATGGAAGAGGAAGTGTACGCCAAAAGAAACCGTAACTAATAGACAGTAGGCTGACGATCGAAACAGCCTCTCTTACCAATTTTGTGTTTTCACACTAACAGTAGCGCTTTAAAATCCTCACAAGAGTCAAATAGATCATTTGGTTGCAGATGACAACTGTTACCAGTACGTAATTATGTAGACAGGGTCCTACATGGCAAGTGAATGTAAAAACAAGGTAAAAAACAAAGACTCACGACTTTTTAGACCTAAATGAACACATAATACTCAAATGTATTTTGATTTCACAGCAATAAATAAATGGAAAACCCACAGATGACACAGAGGTGCTGAAACTAGTTTGGATGTAAAATAAAATAATGTTTTGCATATCAAGCGGACCTTATACCCAGAATTTTTACTACAAATACGGCAACAATAATAGCTGCAAATTGAAAAAAATGATGAATAAAAACAAGAACTTCATTGCAAAATTATGTTTGTATCTGTGTATTAGATCATCTTAAGGCCACTGAAATACAGTGGGACTTTAGGCGGCTCATCATAACACACACTACGAAAAGAGACCTAACATAAAAAGAGGAATTACGTTGTTTGGAATCGGTTGTCTCGGCGGTCGAGGAATCCACTGTAAACAAATAGTTTATGAAGGTAATCGCGACAGCGCTTCAGGGCCACGCTGGAATGGCTGTGACGCCAGAGCGTCGGCCGCTCGCGTTGGACGTATGTAAGCCTATTCAAACAAAGGCGAATTATTATGGAATTAGTGCGTTGGAACATGACAAGTTTTAAATGGCTCTGGCATCATATAACGACAATGAGCATGAAGTTGCTAACTTCTATATACAGACGAAGAGAGATGACTCAGAATTCTTTTCCCAATTGTTGTGCTCAGAAAGTGTCAAAATTTAAGCATTATTTCGTAAATGTGTTATTGAAAGCAATGAAGGGTGAAAAACAAGATGGTTTGTTTACTCATGAATGTGCCGAATTAGGCGCTGTGTGCAATAGATGTTTGTTGTTAACAAAGAAATATTTTGCAGTTCTAATTAAAGCACTTGTAAATAACAAAAATGATTCCTCATAACAACAAAATGACTAGCCTTAAGCTACGGAAAAAAACAAACAGGACTAAATGATGATGCAAAGAAAACACATCATGTATTATTTTCAGTTGAATTTCTATCCACATAAACTATACTTAACCAATTGCTTTAGATTTTTAATCCAATACTTTAAATTAGTTATACCTAATGTAATATCTTAAATGGCATACCATATAAACCTTGCAAAAAAAAAAAATTGATACGCAGCGAAATAAAATACGGAATTACAAACGTAAAGGCAGTTATAGTAGGCTACACAACTCGAACCAACAGAGGATATTGCTAGCGGTGTCGCGGACAAACGTTATTATCTTTATAAACTACAAGCTGAAAACCAAACGTTGGCCGGGTATTTACGAGGCGCGTCCAGAAAGCAGTTTCCGTTTGGTAATAAAATGAAATTTTACACAGATACAGAAGAAATTTTTATTGCACAAAATTCTACAACTACTTTTCCACATAACTGCCGAAATTTTGTAGGCACTTGTCATAGCGTGCCACAAGTTTTTGCATGCATCCTTCACAAAAGGTTGCCGCCTGTGTATTCAAGCATGTGGTAACAGCTCTTTATCATCGTTGAAGTGTTGACCACCAAGGACAGATTTTAAGTGTAAGAAGAGATGAAAGTCGCTAGGAGAGAGGTCCGAGCTATATGGAGGATGATCAAACAGGTCCCATTGAAATTTCCGTAAGAATTTTTTCGTCACATTCGTTGTGTGAGGTCAGGCATTATCGTGAAAATAAAATCTTTTGACAGTAATCCTCTTCTTACACGTAAAATCTGTCCTTGGTGGACAACACTTAACGATGATGTCGAGCTGAAAGAACATGTTACCACATGGTCGAATACACAGGCGGCAACATTCTATGAAAAAGGCACACAAAACCTTGTGGCATGCTATGACAATGGCCTACAAAATTTCGGAAGCTATGTAGAAAAGTAGTTTAACAGTTGTAGATTTTTGTACAATCAATATTTTTTCTGTTTCTGTACCCGTTCGTTTTATATAAACAAACGGAACTTACTTTCTGGACGCGCCTCCTATTTACTTGATTCTTCTGTTAATCCACTTCCTTTTCCCACGCATGTCTGCCCATCACTTTTCTCCCCTGTCTTGGTTCATTTCCTCCTCTGTGTCTTTCAGTTCGTATCTCTTCCCTGTGTCAAAAATTTCCATGTATCTAAGAATTTCCATAGTAATCTGCGAACGGTGTCGAAAGTTACTGGAAGTTATCTTCCATCATGCACCTTTCAGAATTTTGTGTAAAGATCATGTTCGTCTTGTTTGGGAGTTATACGTGCAAATTTACATTATATCGGAAAAGAACTATAGAATAGCGTTCACGTCTGTTGAAGGTACACTCCGCCATGCACCTAACGAAATCTGACAGTGATGTTGCTCTTGTTTGGAGGGTCAAGTGTGCAAAATGTTATCAAGTAGGGGAAAAAACTGTAGATCTGTATGCATTATAAACACACCGAGAGGTCCAGAATGAAACTTTCACTCTGCAGCGGAGTGTGCGCTACTTCCTGGCAGATTAAAATTGTGTGCCGGAACCGGGGAACCGGGACTCGAACCTAGGACCTTTGCCTTTCGCGGGCAAGCGCACTACCGACTGTGTTACCCCGACACGACTCACGATGCCGCCTCACAACTTCCGCCAGTACCTCGCCTCCTACTTTCCAAACTTCACAGAAGCTCTCCTGCGAACCATGCAAGACTAGCACTTCTGGAAGAAAGGATATGGTGGAGACATGGCTTAGCCACAGCCTAAGGGGTGTTTCCAGAATGAAACTTTCACTCTTCAGCGAGTGTGCGCTGATATGAAACTTCCTGGCAGATTAAAATTGTGTGCCGGAACCGGGACTCGAACCTGGGACTTTTGCCTTTCGC
Source organism: Locusta migratoria (assembly GCA_026315105.1). Classification (NCBI taxonomy): domain Eukaryota; kingdom Metazoa; phylum Arthropoda; class Insecta; order Orthoptera; family Acrididae; genus Locusta; species Locusta migratoria. The sequence continues at coordinate 76,711,364 of CM048746.1, read as the reverse complement.
GGGCAAGCGCTTTACCGACTGTGCGCTTGCCCGCGAAAGGCAAAGGTCCCAGGTTAGAGTCCCGGTTCCGGCACACAATTTTAATCTGCCAGGAAGTTTCACACCGAGAGCTATTTTATACGTGAAGATTTGCCCGTCGACTGCAGCGTTACTTGATTGTCGGCCAAACCGGCACCGAAAATTGGTAATATTTTGCGAACTGTTTTCGCCTAAAATACCGTGGAATTGCACATAGGCTACTCACGCGGAGGCGCGCCGGCGGCGGCTCATGCGTCGGACGTCGGCGGCAGACTAGCGGCGGCCGCGCAGCGCCAACCTCCCGCGGCCGCGGCCACGCGGGGGACGCGCAGTCTCCCGCCTCGAGCGACGCGCGGTTTGCACACTGCGCCCGTCTCCGTTTCGCATTCCCTGGTCGCGGTTGTACCGCTACCGACATTACTGCAATTGACTGAGCTCGGATCGTGCAACACCATCGCGAGGCTAATTTCAACATCCGTGCCAGCTCCCTTGCTCTTCGTCGAGGTGTGGTAAACTAGCCACCTAGTTACGAGAAGGTTTGATCACTCAATGTGAAAATAATGAAAGAATAAAAAAGTTTTTGGAACAGTGTGACATTTCGGGCTTTGCGCCATCATATTCTGAACCAAGAAACACTCCTTACAGCAGTTCAGAACAAAAGATGGGCGAACTAGTTCACTTTTAAGGGCACTAGTTCACTGGTGATCGTTCCTCATTGGGAACCGTTCCTTTCTACTCTTTCGCCTTTCCTTTTTTATCCGAATACTAACCAATAACAGATGTAAATGGAAACTCAGTAGTTTATAAAAATTGAAATAATTTCTGAAATAAAAAGTAAACACATAATTACTACAGTCTACATCTTTAGAAATCTAAATACCTTCACCTACACAGCCTGTAATACGCATTACTATGTTTCTTTATTTTTCAAATGTTTGTATAGCTATTGGACCAAACTGCTGTCGTCAGTCCATAAACTCACAAACTAAGGTAAAGACACACACACACACACACACACACACACACACACACACACACACACGTAATACCCTCCCAATCATAATAAGTATTCCTACTGGAGACCCTCTTTGCCTTAATCACAACTTGTTGTTAATTTGTTCAAAAGAACGATTTTCTACTACGGTATTCACTTGACCCAGTCATCTTTCTAAAACTGCTACAAGATGTTGAAACGATGCCAAGTAGACAAGCTTTTTTGTCACGGATTGTATATAACCGCTGTAGTTCCGTTTTACGGTGGCTTATACGTCGTAAGTTTCTGTTACGATAAAATGTGAACTAAGGAGTTTGCAAATCAAAATCATTAGAAGGCGCGTGATTTTGAGCAGATTTGTTATTTTAAAGTCTAGTGAAACTGTAACGTTGAAGTTCTACTCTAAGTATAAAGTTTTAGATGCTAGACAAACCACTCCAGAGGTTAGAGGCAACCGTGGAAGCTTATGGTGCTAATTTGTCACACATTTTAAGCAGCAACTGCCAGGAATTGAGTTTCCTGGTCTTAATCGGTCAACAGTGGTTCCAATGAACGCTATTGTCAGGAAGTAGACGACTTGTTGGAAATAATGTCGTTCTTCAAGAAACATTTACTTTCAGTGTCCTACTGCTCACCAGGCAAGGGTCTCCTAGTATTCACAGATCGCAAATTCGCCAAACACCATCATCGTCTCTAAAACGACTAAACAGCACCTGAGAAAAGCTATTAAGAGATCTTGCATCTATCTACACTAATACTTGAAACACCACACGGGAAAGGCTGTGCGCTTTAAACTGCCTTGCTGCAGAGTGCGCGGCCGTTCCTCGTCGGAGGTTCGAGTCCTCCCTCGGACATAGGGATGTGTGGTATTGTTAGCTCGAGTTAGTTTGTAACACTTTAGGGACGCAAGGTAACTGCAGTTAGGTCCCATAGCTTTACAAAAATTTCCTGTATTCAAATGTTAGGAACAATATATTTCGCCACATGCTGTTTTTTTTTTCCCTTCGCTGAAACTTGAAATGTCGGTGATACTTACAGGTCACCGGGTCGAACAATGGAGGAAAGCATACCGCTGGCAGCACGAACAAGCTGTGAACCACCACTCACCTGTAAAACAAAAAAAGCGATGTGTTATAAAACATTAGCCAACCAGCAATATAATTTTATTTACAGCAATAATAAAAAAAACTTCAGCTATTAGCGATTTTTAAACATATTGTATAGCTCGTGAACCGTCTTATGAATCATGTTCTGTACTCTGCTACTGCTGTAGCAAGACAGGCTCTGGCTAATTTCAACAAATACTGTTGCTCCCCTCACGATACAAGCTTAAAGCTTCCCGGTGAATCAGTATACGGAAGATATGACGAACTACTCGTCATTCTTGCTACTATTTCCTGCTACGCAAGCGCTGCGTGTTGCAAAACATAGCATGGTACAATCTTTTTTTCGTAACGAGGGGAATTTGAATACATTTACAGCGCGCGTCTTCAGAACGTCTTGAACGATAAAAACTATAGTAAGCGTCACCTGGAGACATGACTGCGATCAAGATCATTACAATTTTCAGCAACTAATAGGAAAATTTGTCTGCACACACCAATATTAACGAAACGTATGAGCCGTGCGAGTGACTCATCCTCAAGTATTGAAAATCAGACGATATGAAATATTATGAGTCAGCTTTATACTTGCACGCACAAAGCAACAAGTGTTTTTTTTTTTTTTTTTTTTTTTTTTTGCATCAGTAGGTAGTCATTAAATTACCTTATTCGCCTATAATGTAATTAGGCGAAACAACTAATGACCGTGCAGGTATATACAACTCTTAGATTCTGTGGATTTGCAGCACGCAAGAAAGTAACATTTCCACGCAATCAAACCAACAGTACTGCCTTGAATATGAGTAAATAGTAAATACATACTGAATCCGTAATTTTATGATAAAACCTAAGCATCATCAAATGAATCATTACAACATTTCATAATACCAGCTGTAATTAGTGTGATCTAACATCAGTTGAACTGAGATCGATTCAAGAAATTCAAAACCCTGGGACTTTCAGGGCTAGAGCAAGCAGGTGAGACTACTATTGTAAGACTAAGTATGAAGCAGCCACGGTGGGCCAAAATGAACCTGAAAGAAGACATCTAACGAACAGGAGAAACTTATGATTGAGGGACGAAGCAAGCAACTATCTTTGTCGACTCTCTCAAACTCTCGCTAATGCTCCCACAGGTCACATCGGAATTGGTTGAGAGCATGGGTTCGAAGGGGGTAGGAGGTGGCCAACAGTTATCCTATCCACAGATTAAGAGTGCTTCTGGCCTTCAGTGGAGCAATTTTACTGAGGTAGGATGTCGAGAAGGTAAAGGCAGGTTGATGACCTGCAAACAAGACAGTTGTTTGCAATGGATTTGAGGGCAAAGGATGGCGAGAGCATCTCACCTCCAATTGTAAGACGACTAGTAAAACGTATCAATCTCGGGATATTCACAGCCTTACTTTTCGGATGCTACTGGATTAGAAGCTGAGCCCCGACGCTCGCACTCGGGGGTCTTGATATTCACAGGCTTGTTTGATTCGCGTGCGAAAGCGTCGTCTTCAAGTGGAACCGTAATCATTCCGTTGGTATACCGACATCACAGTAAACTCAGCAGTGCAATAAATATGGGTTTTAACAAGTAGCACTCCTATTACGGTACTAAGATCTGCCCCCCTCATTGTCGCAGATACCGTCTTTCGAACACCTATTAACCCACCGCCTAGTAACGGATAGTAAATAGTGGCTCAGAAATCCTGTTTTATGCATAGTGCACATACCACTGCACGACACCGGGTAACTATTTTTAAGAGGAAACAGGGCATATTAGGCAACGTAGAAGTTATAATGCATTATTTCAGCAGTTACATATTCTGCTATATACACGGAATAAAATTCATGGAATAAAACACTTCATTAATTCGCAGATAAGTGAAGAGGAACACAAAAATGACGGAAGGATAGAAAGTAACTACTGACAAATAAATGAAACAAAAGGGGGAAATTCTATTCCAAACTGTATGTATTACACAGCAGTCGCTCTGCCGACGTCTTCGGTTTTCTGATAATATGGGTAAGGAACCTTCCCGGAAATCTCTCATTCCAACTAGATAGTTTACCGTTATTTGCGTAAGACAAGGGTCACTGCTCGTTGCTGACGTGTACACCCTATTTGCATTGTACAGCAGTGTCAAATTTGGTGCCTTTCCTGGAAACGTACTAATGCACATCAATAATCGGTGCAATGCTAAATCGTAACGAGGTAAGAGTTGTTGCAACCACACACTTTTTATACATATTTGTGTGGCATTCGAAGAGCGGGATCAAAGCTTAGAATTCCGATGATTTTGAGTGACACTTTGTTCTTTGACTCTTTACATTCGGTTTACTATGACAAAACTATTTGTTAAAATAAATTACAAGTTCATTTTTATGTCAATATCTTCTGACGTAGCTACTGTTCCTTTTTCTCGTCCAATTTTGAGATGTTTTTCATTTTGATTGTTATATAAATAATATTTTTATCACAATCCCCCACTTGAGGTACAAAATTAGATCTGTGACTTCAGCGTTGTGTCATTCACGATTTTCATTTGTCACACAGGAGGGGTTTTGTTGTTGGAGTTTGGAAGGGACTAAACTGCAACGGTTATCAGTCACTTGTTCCAGCGTAAAGGTAAAACAATGTTTCAATTTCTTGAAGTATGGGGGTTAAGACGTCAAAAATTTAAAAGCAACAATTAAAAACGAAGAAAGGATTAAAAGGGCTTGTACACAATACCAGAGTGTTGAGGCTAGGTCGTACAAAAAGACATCCTGCCACTGTGCTACACATTAAAACGCCGTACCTAAAAGTATTAGGCAAGAGGAGAACAGAGAGAAGAGAGACAGTTAAGAAACTTTAAATGGAATGGTATAATCCACACTCACGGATAAAATTTAAAACAGTATCAACCATGGAGGTATTGTCCGCTAAAACAAGGTCAAGGCGTCAGGGATATTAAAATTCCGCCGTTGTGCAGCTAAATCGCTGCAATCTAATAAGATGTGGGTAGACGGGGTTTACCAACATGAAAGTGATTCAGGAGATGGAGGCAGAGGTGCTCCTTGGAGAGCTAGTTTGTTACACAGTGCTTGAGAGAAATCCAGAAGGGGTGGAGGCAGCGAGAGTAAATGAGACGTGCTAGTATTTTTACGTTCAGCGCCATACGCAACCTCAGAGCCACTCGTCTGCTGAGTGGCGCGCCGTAAGCAGTGTTACCGTGAGTGCTTACCGAAGTTTTCAAAACCAGTGCCACATGCGCACACAGTGCAGCTTGTAAATGGAGATGCCGTGCCGCGAACAAAGGACGAGGCAAGTTTCGAAACGCGAGTGGCCTACTTGCAGAGTTCTGAAAGGTTAATCGAGTAATGGCCGCAAACAATGCAAGGAGAGCTTTAATAAAACAAACCGTCCCACGAAAGCAAGGGCGCGCAAACACACACTTGTCCGGCTGGGGCGCACGGCTAAAGTTCCCCCAACGTTCAACGAAAAGAGAAGTAGGAAGGCTGAAAGTCTGACGCGGAACCCGACACGGGCTTCGTACAGCTAGAAAACACGAGAGCGAAGGTACTTGACGAATATGAAGAGGAGACCGGCTGAAAAATTAAAACGCCCCGTTGGTCACTGTGCACGCGACGCCAACCATTGATCATTTATTTCCCAAAAGCAAGATGCTTCTGTGCTAGCTCATCCTACAATCCGTATTCAATTCCCTTTTTGACGTTAAAGAAAAAGTAAAAATGGACATTTATATCTCGCAGTCAAATAAAACCAAATCCAAATTTTTAGCTAATCGTCTGGCACTCTACCATTCAATATAAATTCGCAAAATTGCACTCTTTCATTACTACCATGAAATCATGGCACATTACCGAACACCACAGGTGACTCAATGGATAGAAATGTACCTGTCAGATTATTAAACAAATCCGGACTCGATAAAAACATCTGAAATAACCGAAGAAACTTACACAATGCATCGAAAGTAAAACATATGGGTGAAATTGGTGAACAATTTTTACACAGACGGGAGACAAGGAGTCGTTTGGCAGCGCGAATTTCGAACTGCACATTAGGAAAGATAGTGGCCACCAAACTCCTCAGACTGACATTGCTGGGTTGCCTTACAGCGCGCTGTTCAGAACAGTTCACCACCTCGCACTCTTACGGATTTACGGACAGCCCTGTAGGATGCTTGGTGTCAGTTACCTCCAGCACTACTTCAGACATTAGTGGAGTCCACGCCACGTTAGACTGCGGCACTTGGGCGTACTTTCCGGGGCCTTACACGATATTAGACAAGCGTACCAGTTTTCTTTCGCTCTTCAATGTCGAGGAAATTTTGTGTACTCATTAACAATGTCAGTAGAGCGTATGTCTAAGAACATGAAGCATGACAAGATAAAGTATTAAAAATGTTGGTTATTCGAGCAACCAGTTCTTTCTCGCGGTTTTACGTTTATCTAACAGGTTCTCTCGTTGTACACTTTTATAGTGACGGCATCACAACATGTACGATCGTATTTTTGAAATAGCATAAGAGGACACACATGGTTAAAATAGAAGATAAAATATTGTAAACTGAACACTGACAACGTATAATAAATGTATAAGTACAATTATAAAACAATAAGGTAGTATAATTCCTCGCTTTGTAAATTTAATAAACGGCATCCTTTTTTCGCCTTAATTACTAAAGAAAAAAATATTGCCTTACTCCGGAGCTATCAGTATTCTTCAGTATTTAGGAACAGCTGATCGGTTATAGCGGCCATCTAGTAGCGAGAAGCTGTCGTGCTCACGTAACACACGTCCCAGTCTCTGAATGTCGCCCCTTGCAGCTGCAGTGTCACGTAGCTGGAAGTCGCGCGCTGTCGTTCCGTTTTGTCGCTTACGTAGGGCACGGCTTAAGTCGACATTCGCTGACAATATGGTGGATGATTTCTTTTTGGGCACCGCAATCGCACCCGTAATCAGGTCTCATGTTCCATCTATGCATCGAATACCAGCATCGGCCATGGCCTGTCCCGTATTCTGTTTATTGTTATTCTGGTTTTTCTTACGAGAAGAAAGCCCGCTGGATGGTTGGGAAAGTCAAAGTATGCAATCTTCAATTGGTTCTCTTTCTCCAGAACATTCGCCAGATATCAACGCTGTTGTAGCTTTGACTCTGAAATAATTGTGCAGTCTTCACTAGTGGATTTCTGGATTTGACTCTTCGAAATGCAATAATGACCTTGTGGATTGGCAGGGTTTGGGTTTATTAGCGAAGCTCATTTAAGTATGTGGCATCGTCATATATAAGGCGCTTTGATGTTACTGAGAACTGGTAGACAGTATAATGGTGTTAATAGCTCTAGCAATTATTTGCATTGTCTCATTTAGCACTTCACCTTCGTTTCCCATGCGCGGGCTGTTCAGCCACAACGATGCGCAGTATTCAGCCATTGAGCAGACCAAGCTTCGAGCAGTTGTAAGAAATGTGTCTGCATCAGCTCACCAAGCCGTCCCCGCTAATTTGTAAATTATTGTTTGGGAATTTCAGTTTTTCGGGCAGGTTTGACAGGTGAATGAATTATTATTATTATTATTATTATTATTATTATTATTATTATTATTATTATTTTACAACATAGTGCGGCTCGATTGCAGTGGTGGCGTGCCAGATTACAAATCCAAAGGTCGCGGGTTCGATCCCCGCCAGGTCCTTTCCACTTCTTTCACCTCTGGCAGTGTTGCTAATGTCGAAAATATCGAGTAGCACCGTGATTCGGAACCCACGTTAAACTGTAGGTACCCCTATAACTGGCTAGGTAAGCAAGTTAGAAGGTCGGAGGAAGGCAACGGCATACCACCTCCAAACAGACCCATGCCTAGTAAAGCACTGTGGTGTTCAAACCAATCTTCGTATTGTTGACTTTTTTTTTTTTTCACTCCCATGAACCACAGACATTGCCGAGGTGGAGTGGCTTGCTTGACTCAACGATACAGATAGCCGTACCGTAGGTGCAACCACAGCGGAGGGGTATCTGTGGAGAGGCCAGACAAACGTGTGGTTCCTGAAGAGGGGCAGCAGCCTTTTCAGTAGTTACAGGGGCAACAGTCTGGATGATTGACTGAGCTGGCCTTGTAACATCAGCTAATGTGGCTTTGCCACAGAGCTACTGCGAACGGCTGAAAGCAAGGGGGAAACTACAGCCGTTACCTTTCCCGAGGACATGCAGCTCTACTGTATGAACATATGATGATGGCATCCTCTCGGGTAAAATATTCCGGAGGTAAAATAGTCCCCCATTCGGATCTCTGGGCGGGGACTACTCAGGAGGATGTTGTCATCAGGAAAAACAACACTGGCATTCTACGGATCGGAGCGTGGAATGTTGGATCCCTTAATCGGGTAGGGAAGTAAGAAAATTTAAAAAGAGAAATGGATAGGTTGAAGTTAGATATAGTGGGTAGTCAACATAGATACGAAGCCAACAGTAAATCATCACATATTGTTTCAGAGGCATAACTGTATCATTACTATCACTGAAGAAATATTGATTACGAATTGAACTAGCACTCACAAATACACTCTGTACCATCTATTGCAGCAGTGTCTCGTCGTCAGTGGTTTATGAATCGAAGTCAATTTCAGTAGCCTTAACATCCGAGTCTTGAAAAAACTTTCCGAACTATTTCTGAAATTGCCACTTTCTAAAAGAAGCTGTTGTATCTATTAATCTCATGAATGTCTTATTTTTGCCGCTGCACAAGAACACTGAATAACGCGGCTGCTTCAATGGACGCAAACTGTCTACGCGTGGCCTAGAGAAAACTGTTGTGTTGCCTGGAGAGAGTTGCTATGTGGAAATAGCTCAACTAATACCACAGTTGCAATCTCATGTCAAAATCTCGTCATTCTCGCTAGCCATTAGCCACAGAATTTGGCGGACAGATATAACCGTTATTCACACTTTAAGGGTTAACAATAACTGCCTGCAATAATCTAAAAAAGGCAGAGGGAGTAAGGAAGAAAGCAAGGTGGGGATAGTGGGAGACACCGAGTGGAAATTTTCTACAGAACAGCATTATGAGTAGTATTAGCAGGTATACTTACGACAATATTGGGAAGACAAGATGAAAGAGATCAAAAGATGGATGAATGGTTTGTAAAGACGACAACTAGGGTTTGAATTATTCCAAGTCAAATACCTTGATGAAAACCATGTACTCACTCATATTAATGTGATACGGTACATTTGATAAGCTACAGCTTCCGCGTGCTTCTCTTAACGGAAGCGCGCTCACACACACACACACACACACACACACACACACACACACCATGTACGACAGCCCCGGCGCACCTCTTCCGTTTGTACGTGGCAGGGGAAGGAGAAAGGGAGGGGGGGGCTATTATCTGGAATTACCTGCCACGCGCGTCGCCCGGGGCGCGCCAGCTGCCAAAATAAAACAAAGAGGCGGAGTCTGCGCAGCGCACTCCCAGCCCAGCTGCTGTTAATGGTCGCGCCTCGTCTACTGTCAGCCGCAGTCACCTGTTCTGACTGACCAACAGCCAGAGCTTACTGGCTGCAGTTACTGTAACGGCATTCATGAACTCGTGTCGGAGGGAACTCAACACACCACTCGTAACTGCATTTACATCTACATGGGTAGCGATTTGCAAATTACACTGAAGTAACTGGCAGAGGGTTCACCGAACCACTTTCACACTACTTGCTCTACCATTTCATTCTTTAAATGACACGCAGGAAGAAATAACACCGAAATCTGAGTTGCGATTTTTATCACATTATTATTATTATTATGGATCAGTTCTCCCTACGAAAGCGAAGGCAACAGTCAATATATTTTCGAATTCGAAGGAGAAAGTGTATTAAAAATTTGTAAATAGGGCTCGCCTTATCAAAGAACACCGTTGTAATGATACCCACCCTAACCTGTATACCTCGTTCGTGACAATCACCCCTGTATCAGGGTAGTATAAAAGGAGCTGCCATTCTTTTTACTTTTTCGATATCCTCCGTCAGTCCTACCAGGATCCAACAGCGTGCAGCAAAACCCGAAAAAAAAAAGGGGGCCAAGCGTACTGGAGCCTGTCTCTTCAGAACTTACGTTTTCATCTTCTACGTTTTCTGTCAATAAAGCGTAGTCTTTGGTTTGCCTTCCCAACAACATTTTACGTGCATAAAATATTCGAAAAAGGAAGTGTGAGCATTGTCATTTCAACAGAATCTGATGGAACTGCTGCTGGACTCGCGGAGACGATGTGGAGAAATAATTCGCAACGCTATGCTGCAGTGGAAAAGATCAAGCTTTAAGTTCTCGAATATATATATATATATATATATATATATATATATATATATATATATATATATATATATATATCCCCATTAGTCCAGTGAATCGCAGTTTTATACGGTTTGAAACGAAACTTCTCGACACACGAGACGCCATCACTGCACGTAAAGCTATGAAACTATGGAAAGAACACTAGCGGCTCGCGGCCGATCAACCACAACGAGAGCAACATTACACTGTTTTATCCACAGACAAATGTTTCATTGTTGGAGACGTGCAAATTAATCCGAATTAGTCAGATTTTTATCATGGTTATGATCAGTGGCGTAACTAGGACATGGCTTTGGGGGGGGGGGGGATAGATCTGCTTGACGAGCAAAATTTTAGTCAGTTTCCAGACAGACTACCATCAACCACCTCCGTTGAAGAAACTAATTCACTCCCATCCAATGAAAACTTATGGTAAAACACCCCAAGTTTCCAATCTTTACTTTTACCAGATTGCTGTTATACGATTTCTCTCTCTTTTTTTTTAGGGGGGGGGGGGTTCTGGGCGGGGGTTCTATCCCTCTCATTCCCCCCCCCCCCACTTACTTACGCCACTGGTTATGATAAAGTCTCTCTCCGTAATGCACAATAACACACTTGTTAAGTATGAATGGAAACCGATAAAGGTCTCATCACGAAATAATACCGCATAAATGTTTCAGATGAACGTGGCATTTTGAAGCAATCCGTGTAACTAGTGGTTATTAAAGTCACAACCATTGGACACAAGGTAAATTTTCCTACGCTTAGAATGCAACTCGTGCTTCGAACTTCCTGTCTTCCATTTCAGATCGATCCGGATGGTTGCTTCTGGATATTACTCCTGTCCATACTGATGTCATTGATTAACTGCTTGTAGTGTAATAGTATGATACGTGGCTTTCCCTTATTCATATGGAGTTACATTAATGTTCCTTTGTCTAGCTCTGTTTCTTTTAGTTTATAGTAGCTTATCGATTATAACCTTTAAACAAATCACCTTTACCTACACTGTAATCGCAATTCTAGGAGCGTATAAATTTTAACAGGTACTTCGCTTTGAGTCTGCTTCCACACATCGGTGTCAAGGTTTTCTTACGGAAGTGAATAACGTATAAGATTTAATGATCAAAAATATATTTAAAAACAACAGCCGTAACAGTAAAGATTTTTAACCAGCTGTTGTCCCAGTCTCCTCATAAATATGGAGCTAACTTTGTATGTTCTGGTATGCTGCACGTACTGTATGTGTAAGGCCGAAATACATACACGGAACAGTGCCATTATACTACTATTGTAATACACACCGGGGAACCTTGACAACGCGATATAAGGAAGAGTCACAGTGCACTGGTCTAGAGCAGTGTTCACATTCTTATTGAGTACATCATGAACCCCTTCGAGGCGAAAGTATTCTGGCTATCTACCCACCCTTCCCCTCATCCGAAAGGCATCGAATTTAATTTTCTTTCTGTAGATACAGCTCTCTTGCGAAAAACAAGGCACAGTAGTATGCTTAATAGGCTGAATTTTTAGTGTATTTTTCTGAATGGAACACATACAATTTTACAGGATTTACGACATAAAATATTTTGCTTAACGAGTGTTTTGCATTTCAGATATGACTTACTGAATTATACTCGTTAAGCAAGGTACCGTTTTAAAGTCAATTTGTAAGAAAGTAAATAGTTTTTTCGAGTTACTCAAAATTACATATTGTCTCTCGTTCTTTAGCTACAGATTAGTTCCTGAAAACAGTTATCAGACTTTGCGTTTATTCCTCGTTATTGAATTTGTATTCATTATGAAACAGTGTAAATGCTATTCAATTAAGGATTAATATACAAGAATTTTAATTTTTGTTAGGCCTGTGTGTGTTGTGGAAGCTCCTAGTATTCGAAGTGCAACAGTTGTTTTGTTGTGCAGCTACTTCCTCCTGTGACCGTTACTCTCTTTGAGAACCACTGTTCTAAGAGGAAGAGAATCGTCCAATTACTTCTTGCCTTTGATGATAGAAAGAATGAGGTAAAAAAAAAAAACAGGAAAGCAACTGTACAGTTCTGAAAGCAGCCGATTATTTCTCAAATTTGTTACTTTTTAGTAGTTGATCAGTTCTTCTCGTTTCTGGAGAACTGATCAACTACTAAAACTTATCAAATTTTCGTCTTTAGACTTTGTACAAGGGAACTTCAAGCCAGAATTTTGTATCAGTTTTATTCTTTTAGTTGATTTAAGTCTGTGACGACCTGATGTTCAATTTGTTTCTACGTTTTCGGTACGGAATGTTTTTTCTCCAGTACATGAATAAATATGAATTTATTTTGATATAACTATCTTGACCACAATTGAACTTTACCTTACGCATTTCGACATCCGTCATTATCAAAGCCTAAATGTTCAAATGTTTGTATAGCTTATGGGACTTAACTACGTGGTTATCAGTCCCTAAACTTACAAACTACTTATGAACTAGCTAATACTAAGCACGGCACAAATATCCATGCCCGAGGGGGGATTCGAACCCCCAACCGTAGTGGCCGTGCAGACCGTGACTGGAGCGCTTCAATCCCCTCGGCAACCGCGGCCGGCTCTCAAAGCGTATAAAAAGACATTGGTATCAGTATTCCATGCAACATTTTGCTGAAACATAACAAGTAACAATAACTTTATACTCACCAAAGCTGTGTTAAAAATTCCCGTTAAAACAATGTATCGTAGACATGTCATACATAAAACAATGTTTATAATTCACCCCAGAACATCTCTATGGAGGTTAAACGCATACCGACGTCTGCTTGAATGTACAGTGACTCTGTGGAGAATTCGCCAGATGGCGATACTGTTCTTTTGCCTCTCTCTCTCTCTCTCTCTCTCTCTCTCTCTCTCTCTCTCTCTCTCTCTCACTCTCCCTCCACGCACGCGCGCGCCTCTCTCTTTCAACCCCTTCATAGTATATATTTTTATAACTACGAATATTTTACACAATTTTAAATAAGTTAGTGCTGTACAAACAAGTTTTCTGTTAAATTATACAATTGTAAATGAGTGTTATACGAAACATTTTTTGTTACATTATGGTTTTACATCTTTCAGCCCCGAAAGTATTAAGTAAAACAATGCTGAGAAACACCAAAATCACAGTCTTTCTACACAATCTAGGTGAGGGAAAATGTGGGGGTGGGGGTGGGGGGTGAGGGGGGGGGGAGGAGCACGCATGGAGAGCTGTCAGGGAAAAGCAACCACCAAATACTAAGCACTAAACAGTCTACAAAGATCACTCATCGGTGGTTCCTGTAACACGCAAGATTGCATCGTGCTTCTCATTTATCACAAACATTTCTATTATGTAAATAAGAGTTTTCCTTTATGTAACAGCAATAGAAGTGAAAAGTGGTAACAGTTGTCTGGTTGAATGATGGGGAGGAGATGCAGAAATATTAGTAATACATGAGAAGCACAATGCAATCTTCTAAAACTGTGAATATTGTTCGCAAACGATTTTGACGTTTGGGTTGGGAGGGTTAGGGTGCAGAGTGTGACGAGTTTGGTACCCCACAGGGTACGGTGCTTTGCGGAGTACAAATAGAAACGCAACTGAACATGCGATGCAAAATTTTCTCCTCTTTGGAAGTAGACGGTCCAACACGATTGTAGATATCACCCAACACAACTATCACAGAACTACTGGTGACCTTTAACACTAGCAAACAATGCAGGACAATACAGTAACAATGTACAACTACAATGTTTTATTTCCTCACAGTATACTTCCTGTGTAGAATGGTATTTTCTGTAATGTATGTGGCCATGTTTATTTAAGCAAAACAAATCAACTACAGTTTATTTTTTTATTTATTTATTTATTTATTTTGCTGGTTATCTGACAGCAGACTGTTTGCAATTCGTTCTGTTAAAAATTTCTGATGACATTTGTAAGGAGATAAAAGAATGGGAAAATATCCATAGGACAGTGTTTTATACAAGGATTCTACATATGAATTCTGAAGATGAAAGTAAACAATTAGTAAAACGTTAAAATCCAAATAGATTACTGAACGCAATTCATTACTCAGTAATATATGTGCAACGGTGTTGCTTAATAAAGTGTGTAGAAAATAATTAACTCAGTTATTCCTAGTTACAACATGGAGGGGACTTGTTTATTAACCATAAGGCATGCTTAATGGATAGTTCATATTTCTGCTTCATTCTAGTGAAGACATGTTGTTTCACACTTATCCTACTTTGGTCAAATAACTAACAACATTTCAATTTGATATTTTTGAGATGCTCACTTAGTAGCTTGTCAGATACTGCGTGGCATCCTCATATGTCTTAAATCTCATGTGCAAAACGTTTAATTCTCACAGAGGAGCGTCGTTAAGTACTGCTTTAAATGTGCTGCCAGATGGCTGAGCGAACAAAAATAAATATCAATGGTACGTACTACTAAGCACAGCTGATCCCGTTTCTGTAATATTTTTAAGGCATATACGGTAATGTTGCCGAAATACGAAAGCGACGGTCGTTTACTTGGCGCGGTGAATGCAGTATTCCCAGGAGTCGGGCAACTTTTACACCGTGCCCCGCTTAGGACAATCGTCATTAACTATTCAGCAGGTCAGCGGGGCAGCTGGCGTGTCATCTGGGATTCCGTTTATATTCGCCCCTGCCGTCAAACAGCCACAACCCGGAAGTGGTCGCTACGTTCACGCTGGCGTTTTAATTCACTCTTGGGTCTTACAGAAACAGTAAAACACAGATATCCGCTTAAAAAACTTCCAGCATCATAAGTGGCAGAATATTATGTAAAAATGTACGCTGCCAGAGTTATATAGTCGCAATTAAAACAGCGCGTGTATACCCGACAGAGAACACTACCGCAACTTTCTGAAGTCAAGAGTACTAATACGGCACTTCCTGTGCTACTGGTGCCGGCCGCGGTGGCCGAGCTGACTGAGGCGCGCCAGTCACGGTCTGCACGGCCACTACGGTCGGGGGTTCGAATCCCCCCTCGGGCATGGTTATTTGTGCCGTCCTTAAGTTGTTCATAAGTAGTTTGTAAGTTTAGGGACTAATGACCCCGTAGTTAAGTCTCGTAAGCTCTACAAACATTTGAACATTTTTTGTGCTACTGGTAACACTGAGTTGGTCTTATTTGGTATCTTGGGCGCGAATGGGAATACGTAACAATGAAGACATTCTTCACTGTTTCCGAAACAGAAACTTTTAGCCCACCATTCGTGTGTGACTGCACGTGACGTGAACGACGCACTGACAAATTCTTCTGGCACTGCAGTGGCCATAGAGCACATGGTAGTGATCTTGCACACTATTAGCAACACATTATTACGGCAATGATACATCAAGTTATGATAAAAAAGTAATTGACTTCACACATACCCTCCCATTAATTATGCCACTCGTTAGTACAACTAAAAATTAATACCAGTACGTCTCGTAAGCATGTTTTGTTCCGGTATTTTAGTTTTAGCCTGAAGCCTGCAATCTTTTCGGCGAAAGACAAATGGAAGCATTAGATATTCCCTGCTTGAAATAATTACCTATGTGACTACACAAATAAGAAATACTGTAATTCGAAGGATGTAAATTTTCGCAGCAGGAAATATCACAAATACTCCGGGATGATATGACTTGGCAGCATGGGTTTCACATTACAACTATTATTTGTTACTTCGTTGACAAACTGATAAGAATATTTCATATGACATCATCGAAATCCCTCTGGATGAATACTATGAAAGCCGAACTCAAACCTTAAAAGTTCAGCAAGCATACCATGCACGGCAGTGCACAGTGTATGTTAAAAAACGCCACGTGCGAAATTGCAATTTTTCTGGAGCCCTTACTACAGAGGTAATGGGACAAGTGTCTTTGATAGCCTTTGGCATAGTGATCATTTGTACATATACTTTAAGAATGGGTCAAAATCTAAGAAGTACGAACTTTCTAGAGTATCCAAATTTTTACCGCATGTTCTTAAGATGATATCCTCGACCTTTTCTGGAAGTATTTCCACACCTTTATCCGATACCGAATCCCCTGTTTTGAAGTTATCATACTTCTGCACAAATCACAAAACTCTATTTTTGGCAATTTTTTTTCAAAAGAACATAACAGTGAAAAACTGCATAAGTTTTAATAATACATATTATAGACATTTATCTAGAATCGTAAATCTATCTTTTTTTTTTCGTTATCAAGATATACCCGAAGTACCATGATGTTTGGGTGACTAGGTGCGAATTGTGCCGAGAGACGTTGTTCGGGCCACTTTGAAACTTACTATCCGATTTGCAAAAATGTAATAGACAGTGACAGTGAAAGGGAGATGCTCTGTAAGAAAAATTAAAGAGACGGAGTAAAAGTATTTAGCCTCTGGTGTGATAAAAGGCCATTTCTCAGTCTTTTTTGACTGCTGCGACTAATTTCGTTGGCAAGACTACCGTCCATTCAGAGGGCAAATGTCCAGCTTACTTAAAGTTTCATTAATGTAGCCTACGGCTGTACCCGCGAAGTTACTTAAGTGAAAGCGCTGTCGGTCTTGGCTAGCACTTGGGTCACCGCTGTGGCGGACTAAGGCTGTCGGAGGCCGGGGGCGGCAGCGAAACAAAATGAGGCCCCCCGTCCACTTGGAAATACATGCACCACTATAAAAAATGTACCTTTTGAGAATTGGAGGCCCCCAGGACGAGAGGCACGGGACAGTCACCGTCCGGTTCTGCCACGCGCTTCTGGCCACATGCTCCGCCATATGGCATCCGACGATCAAATGTTCAAATGTCTGTAAATCTATCGGACCAAACTGCGTGGTCATCAGTCCGTAGCTTACAAACTACTTAAACCTAGGTAAACTAACCTACGGACAAACCCACACACCCATGCCCCAGGGAGGACTGGAACCTCCACGGCGAACAACCGCGCGCTCCGCAGCGAGTGCTTTAGACCGCTCGGCTACTCCACCGCGGCGCATCCGACGATCACTCCGGGCTGAGAATTAAATGACGGCCGGTCGGAACCGACGAGCCTTCCGAAGCCTGTAGGGCGGAGTTCAGTCTAGTCATGAATATATATTTTATCTACATTTGTTACCTCCATCTATTTGCTTCCGATTGTATATTGTAACACTCGACATAGGTGGCGCCATTGCTCGCAAGTACACATTCGAGTTTAAGATGCATGTCGAGTAATTAGTCTTCCGAAGGCCCCACTTTCATCTAGGCTACATAGGTGCTGTGGAAGCGGACACGAGAGCAGGTTTTCGCGTACGGCGGGGCGGGAGTCCCTGGTGTATTGACAACGATCGGGGGAAGGCCCGGTAGTGACCTTGCGTAAGGTGGGCCACGTTGTCGCGAATCTAATTGCGGATAACGTGCGGCCGCGGACAGGCAATAAAAATAGCGGCGCGTGGCGGCACAAGTGGGTCAAGTCTGGAGCGGCTTGGGCCTTGACCCGCGCGGCCGCGGCCGGGCCTATTGATCGCGCCGCCGCAGTGGACCCGCCCGTGGGAAACCGGGACAGCCGCGCGCTGCTGCTCGACGCAGCCTACACGCCGGCACACGCCGGCACTTCCGCCCACTGACTACCGCTGCCCAATTTACTCTGGTGATACGCGGCCTCGATTCACGAACACAGCGTCTCGTTATAAATGAAGAAAGTCTTTTTACAGAGGTCGAATGTCAGCTGTAATTATGATAGCGAAACTTTGCACGTATACTAACGTTTTAATTCGGAACCTAACTATGTTGTAAAAAAAAAAATTAAGGAGCTGTATACAGTTCTCGTCTACACGAATTGTGTAAGCGCGGATTAATAATAAAAGTAACATGTCATTTTGTCGCTTATTTAACTTTGTCTACGTTCCCTTACTTATCCATATCATATGGCAACATTGCTAGAAGTCGACTAGCATTCACAGCGCCAAATTGCAACGTATGGGAGTAGCTGTACTTTATAATAATTACACGCGTCAGCAATGCTATTATCGAATGAAGTCGACGTTCGTAGGAACGACGTCTCGTCGATAGCGTAGTCATTTGGTGCACAAGCTCTCGTGGTACGCATGAGAGCAGAGGTGCCCGTTTGAAGCAACCATCCTCACTTTTGACTGGACCGATTTAGGGTAATTACGTCACGTTCGTGGCAATATTTATAGAGTAATGTGTCTAAGAGCATGGCACTTCTTTCCCGAGAGGTCACTCAACAAACTGTTACCAAATGATGCACTCTCTTTAGTAAAAAGGAACACTTCACGACACCGACACACACACACACACACACACACACACACACACACACACACACAAATTAATATAATCATCGAAAGAAGAGTTGTCATTTTGAAGTGTTTTTATGGAATAATAAACGTCCATAAAAGCGGAGGGTTGCAGATGACCTATGCTACTACATGAAGTCGTCGTTAGTAAAAACTTCGAAGAGTAATAATTTCAAATTTCTAATCACACTAACGAACTGTATGACGGACACAGGTTATATAGTTTTACAGAATTAAAAATAAGGTAAAGCAGTCAACAATCCGAAGATTGGTTTGAACACCACCTCCTGTTGGGAGGTGGTATGCCGTTGCCTTCCTACGACCTTCGAAATGACTGACCCAGCCAGTTATACGGGGACCTACAGTTTAACGTCGGTTCCGAACTACGGAGCTACGTGGTATTTTAACATAACCAATACCGCCAGAGGGAAAGACATGGAAAGTGACAGATAAAAATCCTAGGACCCTAATAATTATTCGAAAAATTTTTACCTGATTTAATTCAAGGTACTCTAACGTTCAGCGAGACATGGGATATTTGTATTAAGTATACTTTATATATTTGCACGACATATGAAGGGCGAACGTTGCTACCGAATATCTCAAAAGTCTCGTTATTAATTTGTTCAAAAATGTTCAAATGTTTGTAGAGCTTATGGGACTTAACTACGGGGTCATCAGTCCCTGAACTTACAAACTACTCGTGAACTAGCTAATACTAAATACGGCACAAATATCCATGACCGAGGGGGGATTCGAACCCCCGACCGTAGTGGCCGTGCGCGCCGCAGTCCGCTCGGCCACCGCGGCCGGCTCGTTACTAATTTACGATCAGCACAAAACATTAACAGAATACTCATTATTGTAGTTGACTTTTATTCACAATATACCGAAGACATATGAGTCAGTATTCTTAGTTTCTTGGCTATGATGAAGGTAGCATTTTCTTCTAAAAATATAGGTTAACTTTAACAGAAAAATTAAATTTAGAAGTTTTAAGCATATTCTTATTTACTAGATTACACTATTTTCGGGATGTAGGCCAAACAACGCTCCCCGCCTATTCCCCTTCTCCTTTTGCTAAACAACATGTGGTAAAAGGAATATGACTACCTTAACATCAAAACAGAGAACGGTGCTCTGCACGAACTGTCATCCAACGGGAATACCTGTTTTCTTGTGCTTCACACCTTACGTCTGTTTTTTTTTTTTTTTTTTTTTTTTTTTTTTTTTTTTTTTTTTTTTTTTTAGGTACATACGCAAGCCTAAGTGTTGGACTATGGCTCAATAGTGTGAAATGTGTCAGGAACTAGCTCAATGAAATATCCGTGCTGTTTACACATTTGCTTACACTTGCACATCAATATGTCAGTCGACTTTCTGTCTGACATGGCAAACTCCCCATCACAACCTATCCTCCCCCAATCAAATGTATTGGACAGCTGTACAGTGAACAGTCCGTCAAAACTGACCGAGCGAGGGGGCGCTGTGGTAACACAGTGGGCTCTCATTCAGGAGGAGGATGCTTCAAATCCACTTCCGGCAATCCAGATTTAGCTTTTCTGTGATTTCCCTAAGTCACTCCAGGCAAATGCGGGGATGGTTACTTTGAAAGAGCATGGCCGATTTCTTCCTCCATCTTTACCAAAAAATCCGAGAGTCAGCTCCGTCTCTATAATGACCACGCTGTCGACGTTAAACCCTAAGCTTCATTCACAAACTGAACACAGATTAATCAATGCGGGAGATTCGTGTTTCCTATTACCTTCATATTTTTATTTTTAATCCTAGCTTAGTAACATCCGTCAAAATGACGGCTACGTTGAAACTGTCAGTGAGCTGTGAAGTTTTGAGGAACAACTGATGAACAAGTGCACACGGATAGTGTCTTCGTTTGGAATCACACTCGCCGAATTGACGGGCGTTACTAACGGAAGTTCAAAATCCACTGAGAGACGGGTGTTTGTTGCGAGCCTTAAAACCAGATGTTAGTACCGCAGGGTTAACTATCTATCTGGTCAGTGACGTCTGTTCTCGCTTTTAGCCATGGCAATTGTCTCACTGTACATAACAGAATATGTGTCATGTGGAAAGAATATACAGCCGACACAAGTAAAAATGATTAATATTGTGTGCAGGCGTCCTCTCACAAAAACAGCTATTTCGCCATGCACTGTAGTCAACTGACATCTGTCACCAGTTTAGGCTAGTGTCGCCATTCTACAGCGCGGTCATCTAGCATAGGTCTTACTGCTTCTAGTGAGATCTGGATCTACCACGGTTTGTACCCGAGAACGTTTTCACCGGCATCATCATCATCATCATCATCGCCTTCGGACCTTATCCAATCAACTAGTCTTCAATGCATGATACCTTACAAATTAATAGTTATATCCTTGACATCCCTACTAGAACTAAATACACCCAAAAGTTGCAAAGAATATTTACATTGATTGAAACAAAACGAAAATTAAATCACAATGTGTTCAGCTGCCAAAAACCGATATCACACACACAATGACATGATATGCGATGCGATTAGTGTAATGACATTAGTAGGAAGTTGATGCACACTTCACACCAGACATAGTAATAAATCGGTTGTCACGTGTTATCGCACTGGGGAACCGAAAATACTGTGGTCCACGTCATCCCCTGGACCACAATCACACAGAGGGGAGTGTTTTTTGTCGTCTTCATTTTTGTGAGACGTATGCGGCATCTCCTTAAAGTCACTATTGATCAAATTTATTTGCAACGGTGATACAACCTTACCACGAGACTTATTCTATCATCAAGGTGTATTATGAGAATTAGACTACAAAAATTACATTAATGAAGAACGGCCAGTGCATAATTTTGTGGAACGCAAAAAAATAGAAATGTAGAGCAACCCAACATCATAACCAAGTAACCACAATGCCATGGATTTGGCCACATGCTGTTGTCGCGGCAGACGAACCGTGCGCACTAAGGCGCATTGCTATGGTGCGCGCGGCCGTTCGCCGTCAGATCTTGTTTTCGTGATTGATCTGTTCAGTTTTTGAAGAGATATCACTACTCCCTTTTACCACTGAACAGAGTGGATGCGATCCGAAGTTTCCCTGTTGAGTAAAATCACTCGTCGTAGATAAAGCCACCAGGAGAACTAAAAGACTGAAAGGTGGCAACACTACACTTTGCAATTGTAGCTCTCTGGTCCCCGTGAACTGTGGGCCGGCGGTGGCGAGTGTGGTAGGCAGTAGTCGGTAGACAGCAGTAGGCTGATAAGAGTCATAGGGCAGTGTGTGTGTGTGTGTGTGTGTGTGTGTGTGTGTGTGTGTGTAGCAGTTGTTAGTGACTTCGATCTTCGCTACGGTTTTTTCCCCCTATCAGTTACTGTTATAGATTGTCATTTTACGCATCAGCACATTTATTTGGTTTGCCCCTATTTGGCAAATGAACTATTTCGACAACATAACATTTTGTTTATTAATATGGTAGATCTTATCCACGGCACTTATCTTTACTAAGCTCGCAATAGAAGTCATGCTCAGTCTCTGTTAAATTACTAATCTTAACTTTGATCTTTACTTAATTAACGTATAGATAATTGTCTACTTAAACATTTTCACTGTGCCATACACGTACACGTTGTTCTGCTGCTATCACTCGCTGTTGGAAATGTCTGTTATTCCACCTATGATAACATTTACTGTCGGCATCACAGTGTTAAACATTGGTCTGTATTTTGTTTAATTAATGAACTATTTGTCTAATTAACGGCTCCCACACTGAGCTACTACCGGATTTGTCATTCATTATTTAACTAGACTTATGTTCTGGACAGTTAAGAGCACTAACAGGGTCTCACAATTGCTGTCAGTCGATGCCACGTTGATTAATTATTATAAACACTCTTACTGTAATTACCGACATTCAGGTAAGTTTTTATATTCACAGTGCTGTACCAATCTAGATAGGCACTGTTGCATCTGCACACAAGCAGAAGTTCATCCACAGCCACATTCTAGTTTCTGATGATAATTTCATTTTATTTCATTTTCGCGTTGATTGTATCAGAAATTGTGCGTTTGTATAAATATGTATTTTTCGTGTGATACACCACTATTTGTATGAACGTTATGCAGTTTTATAAGTATTATTATTATTATTATTATTATTATTATTATTATTCGCAAAATCATTCATCACCATTTTCTAGGTAGAAACCGAATAACGTATATTTGAGAATTTTCCAATGTTACGAGTGTTGTGCACAACAGATTAACATTTTTCGTAGTAAGGAAGAGATAGTGATCTACAGATACGTTATAAACGATGTCACGTAACGATGTTGTAGGGCGTAGCTGGTTGATGATGAATGACTGACCTAAACTTAGAGATGATTCATTCGGCACTTGTCACACGTACAAGAGCACAAAATAAATTAACTCCGGTCGGAGGTTTACACAGTACATGCAGACTAACGGAAAAGTCTGGAACATAACTTCTCAGTACATTTACAAAGTACCAGAACTACTAAAAATGTAAAACCTCCGCGAGTTTTGAACCTAGAACCCTTTGTTTCAGAGTCCAGCAGTTTAGTGTAGTGTCTGCAATAACCGAGAAGAACCTTATTTTAGATTGTTTTTCGCTACTACAAACTCAAAACAATCCACGAAATTCTAACTTTCAATCCAGGTTTTCTGTAGCCTTACTAAATCTTGTTTTGGACATTGATTCCATTATTAAAGGCAATTACTAATAATCAATAATCGTTTTTCTAAGTGATTTGCTTATAATTATGGAAAACATTGCACCAGGCCGCCGACTGAAAGCTGCTACAAATGGGTGTTTTAGAATGCTCCCGAGATCGTGGACCAGATGTACCGAAGGTGCCTCAAGTACTTTATTTTCTTGATATTCAGTCTCCAGAACAGTTCTCCTGCTTCCTATCAGTACTCGTCCACTAGTCAGCAGTAGAACTAGGTCCTTTTTACAGGTAGACGGAAAATTCAAGGGTATTATACCGCCTGCCCCTACCAGCCATAAACAAGTTCAAGGTGATGTCATCCACAGAAATCTACGCTGAGAATCATCCCACCTGTTGGGAAACCTGCTGTTTTCTTTGACTCAGGGAATAAACGCAAAAACATAGCGATTTATTAATCGTCAATAGTTTAAAAGAATGACGAATAATGGTACCTATTAGGGAAATGGCAGAAAGGAATTAGATGGAACACCATGTGCAATCCATGTATACTTCTAATTCTGCAGGTTAAATACGCTGGTCCGTCAACACTGAGGAAGCAAGGTGCAGATTACAGAGCACGTTGTACCAACAGATGCCTTGTGTCTTGTCTCCGAAGTAATACCTGGACCATCCAAGCGATAGCAGGGAAGGCTGAGAACACCAACCTTCCTTCGCGGAGTTTGAGATCTTTGTCCTCGTGTACGATCGCGACGTCCCAGTTTCTACTTCGAGTGGAATAATAGTAACGGCGACATGCAAGGTTCAGTGACGAGCTGGGCAACGAATTATTTAACTTCCAGTCCATGGTGTACAGCAAGCAAAGAGAATAAATATTCCTTCAGTAAAAAACCGTCTTGATTGTAAATTGTTTTATTAATTACGCGTTTCGCCCTTTAGCAGGGCATCTTCAGATTATCTGCCTGACAGAATTTACAGAACATTACAAGGCGGAATTACCTTTATAAGTGTTTTGTAATTCCGCCTTGTAATTTTGTGTAAATTCTGTCACGCAGATAATATGAAGATGCCCTGCTAAAGGGCGAAACGCGTCATTAGTTAGTATAACAATTTTCAATCAAGACGGTTTTTTACTGAAGGAATATTTATTCTCACTGATTGCTGTACACCATGGACTGTAATTCTAGTAATTAAGTGCCGAAGCATTCGCTAAAATTAGCTAGAGTTTGAATAGTTCCTCAAAAGCAGAACACGAAGTGCAGAATGCTAGTTAATTAACTAAAAGCGAGATTATTTGGAGAAAATAAGTTTATATCAGAAGTTAAGGAATGGTAAATGGTGGTGGGTATTTTTCGCAATAGACAAGACACTAAATCAACCCAGGCAAACTGAACCTGATGCGATATCGTCTGATAAAAATTCCGTATCAAGATTAATAATAAAAATCTTATCCTCCTCCATCATCAGACTCCATAATCCGAAAAGTCTGAGAAACTTGATGTAATTATTTCTTACCAATCATATTATCACCTTTTGAGGAGAATTTCATCATCCAACATCAATTGAAGGGCTGAAAACCATAACGGTATAAGTGACATTATTTGCAAAATTGAATTAAGTGTACATTCAACCGAGAAACTAGGGATGCTTGTCAGTGGCACAAAGATCCAGGTGCCTGCTGTTAACGTCTGCCCTCTAGCGGTATGTGGTATATCTACATCTATCGAATCACAATCGAAATGCAGTGTCAGGACGGTACAAGCAACAACATGGCGGACTGTCCAAAGATTTGCGATTTAGCTGCTCAATTACTGAAGAAATCTCGATGAAAAATGAGTAGGCCGACCGCGGTGGCCGAGGGGACTGAGGCGCTCCAGTCACCGTCTGCACGGCCACTACGGTCGGGGGTTCGAATCCCCCCTCGGGCATGGATATTTGTGCCGTCCTTAGTCTTAGTTCATAAGTAGTTTGTAAGTTTAGAGACTGATGACCCCGTAGTTAAGTCCCATAAGCTATACAAAAAATAAATAAATAAATAAATAAAATTAAAAAAAAGAGTGCAGATGAAGACTATGTCCCTGTTCAAGGTAACTAAAATTGAGGCATTTTGTGCAACATTTGAGTGCTTAGGTAAAGTTAGGTTTTCAATTTTTTAATGAATGTTGTGGCTGATAAAAACTACTTAAACTATTATTAGTACAAAAGCACACTTAAAACTAGCACAATAACGTCTCCTTATTGTCAATAAAAATTGCGTTCCTCAAGAAAAATAAATTCACGAAAATATTTTCATTTGTACCGGTATGCCACTCAAATTCTTATCAAATTTGAGTACGTTACCATTTACTTGAGACATGAGAACGACAAATTTTTCTAGGCATTTTTATGTATTTTTATTAGGATCTTTGCTTTATATCTGTCCTAAGAGGTATATTTCCTTTTCTACCCAGATGCATCATCTTCAGATGAAAACGAAGATCATAACAAAAACCCTAACAATGAAAAATCCTAAATACAGCTGAAGAGTAGTGCTTGAGAGCACCTCATGAAGAGACTCAAGGAAAAATCGTTTCAAGAAAAAGAAAAAGGAACTTGGAGTCATGGAAAACTAATAAAAGAAAACGCCTAAGAAGCCTGGAACAGGAATACACATCTACAACAGGAAAAATTACACCTGCAAGAATCATACAGCCATTTCAACTTACCTGCCGGTATGAATGCAAGACTTTCACAGAAGAAAGACGAAGAATTATCCAAGAAGAGTATCGGAAAACTGGTTCCTGGCAACAACAAACATCCTTCATAGTAAAATGTGTTTCAACTACTAAACCAAGACGTCCAAAATGAATTTGTAAGAAGTCTGAGAAACGAAGTACTGCAATTTTCCTGGATGGCAAACGAATGTGTAAGGAGTTCTTCCTTAAGACACTAACTATAAGCAATAGCCGATTTACCACAGCTGTATTAAACGAACCAAGTGTGGAAGGCCTGTCTCCTGTTGATAAATGTGGTAAACATGCTCCTGGAAATAAAATACCAGAAGATCGCCTCGCTACCGTAAGGAACCACATAAAAAGCTTTACTTGTTACACAAGTCACTATTCTCGTAAAGATAATCCTCACAAGAAATACCTGTCACCACAGTTATCTGTCTCAAAAATGTATAAGCTGTATACTGAGAAATGTGAAGAAGGAAACATTTTGCCAGTGAAGGAGTGTATTTACCGTAAAGTGTTCAATTCAGAATTTAATCTATCATTTTATAAGCTACGATCTGACACATGCAATACTTGTGACCGTTTAGAAAATTTAATCAAAGCGGAGGAAGATACCAGCAAAATAGACAATCTAATGCTGGAGAAGAGCTTCACCTATGAAAAGTTGATCAAGCTAGAGAGGAAAGGGGATATACAGAAGTCGAAAGAAGGCTCAACACAAGTAATTACTTTTGATCTTGAAAAAACATTGCCAACTCCAATGCTAACAACCAACGTTATCTTCTACAAGAGGCACCTTTAAACATTTAATCTTGGAATACATGACTGTAGAACAGATAATGCTTTCATGTATATGTGGTCTGAAAATAACGCCTTACGTGGACCTTCAGAAATTGGTCCCTGCTTACTGAAGTACGTAAAATCCTTGCCTTCTGAAATTAAGAATATTATTGCCTACAGTGCTAGTTGCGGTGGGCAAAACAGAAATCAAATAATAGCTCGATTTTTGCTCTATATTGTTGCCCATACGTCTATTGAAATTGTTGATCTTAAGTCCCTCGTGCTTGGACACAGTTACCTTGAAAATGATGCTGATTTTTCTCGCATTGAGAAGAAGGAAAAGCAAACCCAATTTATATTTGTGCCAAAGGATTGGATGAAGCTTGTTGAAAATGCCAGGACGACGTTTCACATGAATGAAATGAAGAAAGATGATTTCCTATCCACAGAACCAACTGCAAATCTTGTAATCAACAGAAAAATAAACACTGAGAAGCAAAAGATTAACTGGTTGACAATGAGATGGATGCAATACAAAAAACTGCACCAAGAGCTTTCTTCTTCAAGGAGACACTTAATGAAGACACAGAATTTTGAAAAGTAAATCTTGAACGTCCATGTAGGTCTGCAACATTACCTGCACATCTTCCACTACTTCGACATGGACAAGTATCTTTAAAGCAAGCAAAAATTGATGACTTGATGTTACAGTTTATTCCTCCAGTGTACCACAACTTTTATAAGAGTATCACCGATTGAGAGTTTAGCAGAACATCAACCAGTACATCGTGGTCGCCCTCGTTATCGTAGTAGAGGTCAGCATCATCTTTCACACACTCCTCATAACACTCCACAACCAAGTGATGAACAATCCTACCCTGATGACTGTGATAATGGTGCAATGAATGAAAGCGAGTAAGCAAAAAGTGCTCATTCTTTAAAAGCATAGTGGTACAAGTGACTTTTATTAAGACGTTTTGAAAGCATAATGGTACAAGTAAACTTTATGAATATTTCACACAATGATGCCTTACTCTCAGAACCTTCAGATACTTACCAAATATATATACCTCAAGTGCAAAAAATTTTATAAACGTTTTGTTTCATTTTGTATAACCTGTGACTAAATAAACATTTAGATGTTTGAGGTCGTTTTTCTCAGAATAACCTGTATGCTACTTCTACCGTTGTGATTTTCACCCCTTCAATTGGCGTAAAGTTTTGCAAATGATCATGAAAAAAAAAATGACCCGTAAAATGTTAGTAAATGTCTTATCTGAAAACTACCTGTAACACTCTTTGGAAGTACACTCATGATGAATATATATATAATAGCAACATATATTTTTCTGATATCACTGATCGTCAGTCAGCTGTATCAGCAACTGCCACAGAAGTATGAATGACAAGCAAAACAATTTTTTTAAATTTCATTTATTAATTTGTTTTACACGCCTAGGTTGTGGGTTCGATTCCGAATCGGTTTTACGATTCATTTTTTCACTTGTTTTTACCTCTGGCTATGTTTTAGATGTAAAAAAATGCCGGGTTTCACCGTGGTTCGAATCAAAGTTAACGGTAGGTTTCCCTATAACTGACTGGGTAAGTCAGTTCATATCTCGGAGAAAGGCAACGGCATACCACCTCCGAACAGAACGATGCCTAGGCCATTCTTATGATTGTTGACTGCTTTACCTTTATGTTCAGCGAACATAACTGGGCAGTAATGGTGGAAGTCATTAACGACATTCAGATATTTAGATCTGGAGAGGAACTGTCGTCCAGATTTAGATGATTCCTAGACTACATATTTTAACGCAAAGAACTTTGTATGACGGGCAACCACAGCTAAAATATTTATACATATTTAAGAAACTTTCACACAGTTAAAAATTAGGTGTTAAAATTGTAAGAGTCTGAATGAAAGTCCTTGGTCCACTTGAGCTGTTATTTTTATTGGAGTCGTGAAGACCCGCACAACCGGTTTCGCAACCTACAGTTGCATCTTCAGGCGCTTTTTAAAAGTTTTCCATATAAGTGATTTATGATGGATAACGCGGTTAATGGTTATGTGGTACCGCAAGCACCTTGGCCCTTTTCGTCAAAACCGTGCGGTTGTCATTTTTTGTTAAAAGAATAGAAAAGTCGGCAATTGGTAAAATTTGTTTGGCCTGTGACAATGATGTGTAGCTAGAATGTAGTCGGTGTTGTGAGGATCATCAGATGCATCCAGGTTCACCTGCAGCCGTTCCGAGAGTGTTCGCGAAAACAAAATTAGGTTTTATACAGTGCACCCACCCGCGTTCAAGCAGACGCGCTTCCCTCGCTCCGTACGTGAATGTTGCCGCTAAATAGTCTTAGTAATCCTCATAATGCTAAGCACCCCTCACTTCACAGTGGTATGACGGGTTGATGTAGATAAGTGAAATATTTCTCTTATCAAGAAAGCAAGATCACACAGAATGGTCGAACAAGGGAGTCAGTAGTAGATGGGTGAAGAAAGATTTCATCAGTAAATGAACTTCACTATAATAACATTGAAGCAGATGAAAAAAGAAAGAAATTAAAAAAAAAAAAAAAAAAAAAAAATGAAAGATCATGCTGATACTACCTAAGAATGTTAAGAATTATGGGAACAGAAAGAGTCAAAAGAATAGGCACAAAAAGATAAAAGGGGAAATATACCCAGAAAAGTACTAAGGATATTGGGTGTAGTACCTACTAGGACCCTTTCCGTTTCTGATTTATGTAGACGGAATCGGTGTGATTCCCCTAACAGATTTGTGCCGCCACATGGTATCGACGATAGTGTTCGTATGCCCGACGACCGTTCGCACGAAGAAGGCAGTGCTAGGAATTACTGTTTCACAAAACATGGCGAGAGACAAAGGGAGTAGGTGAGGAGGAGTACAGCGCCGTGAAGAAGCGTGCGGGCGCGCCCTGGCAAGCAGCCTAGGCGCGGCGTGCAGTCGACGCCCGCACGTCTCCGTATTGATCACGCCGACGCTCAACACGTGCGCGGGCCGCCACGAGAGAGAGAGAGAGAGAGAGAGAGAGAGAGAGAGCGCCCTAGGGACGGTCCTCGGCCTCCATTGTTCGCGCCCCGCACTTGCCAATTCTCAGCCACGTGAAGCTGCGACGACGAGTCCAGTTGCAACCAGAGTGAGACTGCCGTGGTGCACCAGTTGGACACGAGGGCGGCAGCTGCCCACCGCGTGCCAACATTCCCGCAGCGCCGGCAGTTCACGCAGTCGCACTGCGCCTAGTACCCGTTTCTACGTAAGCAATTCTGAATAACCAACACGGGCATTTCGTTCTTACCTCAGGACAAACTGTGGCAATGGGATACCACTATTAGGATCATGTTTGAACTGTTAATCCCCTCCCACTTATCTCACATGGGAAAGCACTTCCCAATCGTGGTATTAATACCGAAAAGACCCGGCACTTCTAGACGCCCCACTTACTCGAGTAGGAAATAGCCCCTGCACAACAACACTAAGACGTGCTGTCAGTTTCATGACCAGAGTTAGTGAGAATGTAAACATCAACTCCGTGAAAGGAAAAAAACCACACACAACATTTGTTATTTACCTTACTGGCAGACTGTGTGCCTGACAGATTTGAACCTGGGATTTCTTCCTTTCGTGGGCAAGCGCTGTACCGGGTGAGCTAGCCCGGCACGCCTCGGCAAGCGCTGTACCGGGTGAGCTAGCCCGGCACGCCTCACGACCCGTTCTCTCAGAACCTCGTACCTCGCCTCCTTGTTTCCCAGTCATGGCTAAACCATGTCTCTTCCGTGACTACTATTTCTGCAAGATTCACGCGAAAACTTCTTATTCGACAGTGGCAGCGAAGTACGTAAGTAACTGTGAAAGCGAGCCGTGAGGCGTGCTATGGTAGCTTCAGTCAGCAGAACTCTTGGCACGGAAAAACAAAGGTCTCAAGTTCGAATATAGGTAGGGAACAGTTTTAATCAGCGAGAACATTTCATTTCAGCGTATGTTCCCACTGCAGCGTGAGAATATCATTCTGGAAACATTTTTTTATTTTTTCTCATGCCTCTCTTGAAAAAGGAGTGGAACTTTGACTATGTCTCAGCAATACAGCACCTTATTTTTCGAAGGGTAGTAACTAGACAGCACATACGGTCGAAATATTAATCAAGCACATAGAGCAGTTCCAAAGACGGTTTCAGTGGTTGTAAGAAATGGCAATGCAGTACGATTTTATTAGTTACATCTCCTATTGTCCTTTACAACTGGCTGCTAGTAACAAACACAATTTCATTCCGTTGTCAGTGTTGGCACAAAACAAATTCGACGGTTCATTACCAAGATCAGAATTGAAATCTAGTAACGCTCCCAGAACAATATGTTGAAACATTCGTATTAATTACGACGAATGAAAAAGATACAATTATTGCGAATGTTTCATAGATGTAATTAATGCAAACATCAAAGGAAATCTCTTGAAAGACGACAAGAAAATTATATTTCATTAACGCAAGGACTACTACTGCTGTATCAATTTCCTCACAACGAAGAGATCGAAGGGTGTGCGACTGTTGTAGCTTAACGTCACCTGTTTTGTGAATCAGTGGTCCACAGAAGTAAAATTCAGAACATAAGGGATTCACAAGGTATAATCAACCTCCGTAGCTGACGTTAATGAAACTCAATAGACTGAAACAAACTGGTTTGAATCCCCGTGGTTCAAAAAAATCATGATCAGTATTGGTCAGCAAGGCCTCAACTATATTGAATTCCAAACTGTCCGTAGCGTTTACTGGCATGTGGCTAATAATCCATACATTTGGTAATCATACAATTCTCAGAAACCATGTACCTATTACATGAAAAAATTTCCCCTTGGTCTTAGTTTTATAAAAAATTTAATCAGAATGTGACATTTTGTAACTTACCTTTGTACTCTTAAACAGTAGTGCCCTAAATTCTAAAAATGGAACTAAGTTGTCAGGCACTTTAAGCTGAGCAACAAGGGTTTCAAATAAAATTCTAGCTTAGTGATTTAATGCGGCCTGTTTTTCAGTCTATTTTTGTAACTTCAGACGACGTGTTCCATAGAGACCAATAAGGGAAACCCCTAGTCGCACCTCCATCAGATTTAGGGGAAGGTTGGCGCAATTGATAGCTCGTCAAAAACAGTACTGATCAAGCACGGAAACGAAGTATACAGAATTTTGAACATTAGCAGCAAAATAAAAACTGAACACGCCAAGCGAATGATATGCCACACTATGAAAAAAGCTGCAGCGGACGTGTTTCGGTTCTCTGGTTATAGTGCTAGACTACAAAAAGAAGATTCTGGGTTCTAATCCCATTCCTGAACAAAATTTTTATTTCATTTTTGTCACTGCATCATGATTTATCCGTCATTACATTGACAACTCTGTTTTCTTTTTGTAGTCCTGGCAAATTCCATACTGCACCTTACTTACAGAATATGAGCCATGTGATGAGAACATGTTCATAAACGAATGCGATGAATAGTTAATGCAGATGAAATGCCACATAGACAGTTCACCTATGAAACAACAAATAAATGGGTGGGAACTATGTCACAATAAAGGATCATCGCTTTGTAATCGCAATGTTATGTACCGGTGGAAACAGATCTCTGATAGAAGCCTACAAGTAGATCGGACCCCACTGGACGCAGAAGGGCCGAAGCGAGGTAACCCTGACGTAGTATGGGGACCCGACGCTTAAACATCTAAACATAAGACGTGGATTGATGTCAGAGAGAGATGATTCCTGATGACGAAGCTCCCAGGTTGGCAGTCGACTGTTCTTGACTGAGGAAGAGGGAATATTAAATACGAGAGCTGTATTCCGTGAGCAATATAAATTCTGTAAATATAGCTTGCGACTTGCATAACAATATCAACGAAAATTTTCCGAACGTTAAGAATTCTACAAGATCCTAAAAGGATCGAATGATTGTCCAAAATTTGTATGTTTATTTCCTACATTTGTTGATTAAAAGTAAGTGATTGCTGTGGGCCTGTAGGTATCAAATGATGAGATTGTTGACATTTCGAAAACGTTACAAACATATGTTTCGACAGAGCACAGGCAAAACTGTGTGAATCTGAAACTTGCGTTCATTTGTTGAGCTTATGTAACAAACTCTCATGTTCTGATCACTTTTCTTTGAGTGATTACATTCACATGCACAGGAAAACCTAAATCGGGCACGGAAACATCTCTTCACTCATTCACCAGG
The DNA here is from genome assembly GCA_026315105.1 of Locusta migratoria. Lineage (NCBI taxonomy): Eukaryota > Metazoa > Arthropoda > Insecta > Orthoptera > Acrididae > Locusta > Locusta migratoria. The sequence goes on along the minus strand of CM048746.1, from coordinate 76,678,194 downwards.
TGTACAATTTAGGTGAGTCGACAAGACATTCCGGTCATACGATGCACATACTGTTACCAGTGGCGTTTATAATACATCAGAGGTGTTTTCCTGTAGAGTAATCGGTTGACCTATCACCTTGCGATGAAACGTTTGCGGTTCCCATTCTCATAATTTTGTGAAAAAGAAGAAAAAAAAAAAAAATGCGCTGGAGAAGGTTTGAAGCAGAGAGTTTCATTCCTACTGAATGGAAACTGGTGGCGTTGTGCTGGGGCCGACCGTCGTCAACTATGTGGTGCTCGTGACAGTTGTACGACAGACAGTCGATGACGGTCGGCCGCAGCGCGACGCCACGCCACCGGTATGTATGCTTAATTTTCTCATATTTACTAATTCCACATTCTTTGAATTCGGGCAATCCAATTTTTTAAAATCATTTTATAGAATAGGACCAGAGAAAGTTTGGTCGTCTAGAGTCAACGAGAAAAATTTGAAATAATTTGTGAGTACTTTTCACCTACAGTATTCTTATCTATATCCTAAATGTAAATTACAATAGCGTGATATTTGGTGGCATTTGCTCTTCTTTGTATACAGATAACCTGATGATGTGGCTCTAATGCCAAAAAACTAGTTGGTTGAATTAGAAGATTATCCTACAGTTGAAGCGGTTTCCATTCAATATGACTTAAGTCTACAGCTGCGGATGCCCACAACATACAATTTGTTTCAGTTTCGCAGTTCAGCACCAGAACCACAAGACCGCGACGCTCCCATATAGTTGCACACACACACACACACACACACACACACACACACACACACACACACACACCTTCTCTCTGTTTACTTGCTTGATCTCTGACGAATTTTTGACGCGATAAGGGGCCACACTATCACTAAATCTGAGGGAGGAGGGCAATTTGCTTTATAAGAAACGTGATATTAAATGATCAGCTTTTTCAACAATTTTACAAATTCCCATTGCATTGTGTATCTCAGGGAAAAGATCCAACCTTGTCACGACGTGGTATGCTGCGTTTCGTTACAACATTCTACGTTTCGTCATAACATTCTTCTGCTATATGACATACATGACACCAATACAGATTATGGAAGAAAGTCTTAGAGTGGACGAAATTATCAAGAAACAAAAATTACACTTGACCTCTGAGGAGTAACAAATCTTAATTTCGTAGCTTAACAAAATCTAAATAGAAGAAAGCAACATAAACATTCGACGGAGTAGAACACTTCGTAAAATCTGACGTTGGTAATAATTTCCCGGATCAATTAAAAACATTGTGACTGCTACAAATTCGCTAGTAAGAAGAGTGGGTTACGTGATCCAATAGGGGATTTATTTCACTTTCTAGAAAAACATGTTTTCTGCCGAGGAATAACTATACCCGCAAACTCTCAAAACATCACAAACAAAAAATTGGAATTTTAACGAATTTGAGAAGGGTAATGAAAGATACACAAACGTCATTCGTTCTCAAAATGAATCTCCTAGTAGTGCTCATTGTAAAAGTAAGAGAGAAATAAATCTCGAAGAAGGGAAAATTTATGTGATTTACAATAGTTAATATTGATTATAATGAATTTGCATAACCCGACGCGCAGTTCGGTAATTTTAAAAACATCTTACCTCCAAAAGCAAGAAAGACTACTTACATAGAACAAAGAACAAGTGTAAAGAGTAACTAGAAATATAAAACGATTTTCTATGCATTGTGTCGTACAGCAACCAGTGAAATTATATTCTGCAATAAAAGACGTCTAGGTTGCACAGTAGTCAGTATATTATTCTTCAATGACGCGCTTTTCCATTTATCTAGCCATCAGATTGTGAGGCACACATTACGTGGTGAGACACCGTACGCTGTTTGCAGTTTCTGCAAGTTTTCTGAGTTTCTTAATTTTTTCGTTGTCCTTAAAAGGAGCTGTGGTATCTGTGGACACAAGGTAAGTCCATGTTTGCAGTTTGAGTCACGGGCAGTAGTCGGGCGTGGTGTGTTGCTCCTCCCACGTTGCTCCGTGGAATAGTAAAATCGTGAAATTTTAAGCAAATTGGTAGGGTGGTATGCGCTCGGCTCTTATTCGAAGGCCGGCCGCGGTGGCCGAGGGGACTGAGACGCTTCAGTCACGGTCTGCACGGCCACTACGGTCGGGGGTTCGAATCCCCCTCGGGCATGGATATTTGTGCCGTCCTTAGTCTTTAGTTCCTTAGTCTTAGCTAGTTCATAAGTAGTTTGTAAGCTTAGGGACTGATGACCCCGTAGTTAAGTCCCATAAGTTCTACAAACTTTTGAACATTTCTTATTCGAAAGACTCGCAGTAGCGTGATAACCACACGCAATTCCAAACTTGGTCTCTGATACGATATAAGACGGAAGCACGTTCAATGCTCTGGCAAGAAGCCACAAGCGGACCTGCGATGAACAACACAGCAGGACAAGCGAAAAGTTGGTTTTCAAAATGTTCAAATATTTGTGAAGCTTATGGGACTTAACTGTGGGGTCATCAGTCCCTAAACTTACAAACTAATTACGAACTTACACTAAAGACAGCACAAACATTCATGCCCGAGGGGGGGGATTCGAACCCCCGACGGGAAACGTCTTCGCGCATCGGAGCATAGTGCCTAATACGCTCGGCCACTCTGTCGCGGCGAGAAGTTGGTGTTCGAGGGGGGGACTCCTGGCGCCTGCTATGACATAAGAGCAGACGGCTGCACGGACTGTCGAGCGGTGAATGAGGCCGGGCGGGCTACGGGCGGCGAAAGGCGGAGCGACCCACATTCCGGCGTGGCGTGGCGAGGCCGCGAAAAACGAAAGCAAGGTGAGCGCGGCGCGGCGCGGCGCCGGAAAGCGAATCTGCACAACGGCGAGAGTGCGCCCGCCCGCCGCTGCCAACGAACCCGCCGGCCGGCGCGCTCTTGACCGTGAAGCGGCCGCCGCCGCCGCGCCCGCTCGGTCCCTGCTTCCGCCTCCCTGCTTCCTCTCGCAGGCGCACTTTCCAGATACGCCTTTGGCTCGTCATCTATTCCACAACTTCCGGTTATAACAAACTGTAAGAAGCGTTCTGCACTGCTCTTAATGAAATCGCAAAACAGACTCACTGTAGTGGATTAAAGGTATCCTCTGAGTCTGTGATATAGGTGGGCGATTTGAGAAGTTCTGGACTCTCATTTTTCTCCAAAACCGATGACTCCTCTGACTTAATGAGCAATAATAAGACCTTAGCTGTTCATTATGGACAATTCGTGGTGACTCGTGGCTCCCTTAGGAGATATTCAAAGCTGCAGTTAGAAACAATTCCGAATCGTGGGCGAGTCATTCAAAACTTGACACAAGCTTTATTTGGTATATGATGAAGGGTCGTAGCTCTTCTACCGATCGTAGCAACTATGCTTTATCATACTGAGCCGTGGACACGTCTCGCTTGAAACCGGCGCGCCGACCTTCCCTTGCTTGTCCCCCTTGCTGTGGCGGCGCTAGTTTTCGCCTGCTCGCGACGCGCGGCGGTCGCAGGTAGTCGACGGTGACGCTTTGGCCGGTGCTTGGAGCACGCTCTCCGCTCGGGCGTCGAGGCGTCATCTGTTGAATTAAGCGGTGTCGGCTGCATCCTTTTGTTTGTGAACATTACTTTGACTCTTGAAATATCTCGAATGTGGCACGAGTATCATTCTTAACCCCTTAGTACGAAGTACAACGAGCGGAATTTATGTGGCGTATGGCATTCTACGACTTGGTTGCCGCCCCCAGGCGTAGTTGCAAGTTAGGGTTTGGCCTTTTCCCTCTCGTCGTCGCTGCAGGCGACGGCGGTTTGTAACTTTACAGTTCCGTTGTGGTGTATTTTTCTCTGTGGTCTAGTCATTGTTCCTAATATGAGGTAGATATGCTGGTCCGTTAATGTTAATTTTCGTCTCCTCTTTGAAGTGGTAAAAGGGAAGGGCTTATTCTATTATTATTATTATTATTTGCCCCTCATTGGGTGTCAGCAGTGGCGGTGCCCTCCCTACGACGTAGTCACTATGTATCGTGAACGATTTGGGAATGTGCTGATTGCGGGTAGCAGCTCCAGGTGATGTGTTGATGCTTAGTTTTTAAATCAATTTCTTAATTGATTCTTTTACTTCTATAAGTGCGGTTCCTCTTACATCTTGTTATTACTCTTGCACTTGGCGGCCTAACGTCAGTGTTTACCGATATAGTGGGGCACTCAGTGTGAATGAATGTCATTAAATTTTCTACTAGTGATGAGTAAGAAACTGTCAGAAATAGGCGAATTTCGATGTTTTTAAAGGACTATTTATGTTTTAAAAGATTTTGTCATTGCCTGCTGTTGTTGTGTGATCATCAACTCTCTAAATTTATATCATGGTTAGCTTCATAAAAACATATTGCCTCAATAAAATAAATTATATTGCATTTTGTTGGTGAAAACATCAGTACCACCACCTTGTGTTGTCCGAGATCCTCATTAACTCCAATTAATAGTTTAAGTTGCTTGGCCGGTAACTATCGGGTCCCACGTACACTTTTCGTAGATGCATTCAATAGCTATTACAAAGGAAATTACAGTGATACAGCGCTTATTAATATTAACGGTAAAAGAGTCCACAAAAAAACTTCGAGAAAATGTAGCAATTTCGAAATCTAAGTGGTCGGAGGCAGTTGAGACCATGCAAACGCAACTAAGTACAGTCGCCACGGAAGGCATTGCAATGCAGCAAGATAGGCCTTCGCAATAAGACAAAACTCCGTTTCCCACACGACATAGGTACAGGATCAACTATGATTCTAATGGCCCTAGCTTCTGGCGATTCAAATGGGGTCCAGGAAAACTATTCAAATTTCGCCAGTCAGCTATCGATTTAAACCTTCACCGTTGCTGCTTACTCGTCGCAGCTCCAAATGAAAACAGCGTTTGTTCATTCCAAATTACGATAAACAGCCCTATTCACAGAATAGAAGAAATTACCATAACAGATTTCTTAGACCTTCAGAGGGAAAAAAAAAAAAAAAAAAAAAAAAAAAAAAAAAAAAAAAAAAAAAAAAAACTTTGCTAGACAGGAGACCCTGAATTATTCTTGAAGGTAGAACAGCTGCCTGCCAGATAATTCTCCTTGGTGGTTTTTACAAGTCAGTAGCCACCTCCGGCAGCACTTCTTTCCAATTTTAGAAGAACTCTATACTTTTTTTTATTTGCAAAATGTTTCGTCTATATTAAAAACAGCTGTTGTATCGTAATAGTCTTTTCAACAGCGATTTAAAGCAATTATGAAAAGTACACAGTTCCATTAAAAGCATACTTGCTTTAATATCTCGATTGAGAAAGTTTTGCCCACCACATATCCAAGTTCGTGGGAGTTAAGCTAATATGAAAACTTCGTCTCGATATGTGAAACCGACAACGAAATAAAATGGTTGCAAATTTTAGCGACTACTTTATGAATTAAGACAATATCATATACTATCGCTAACTGTTCAGATAAAGTTTAATAAAGCGTCTTGAAAATGGGAGATAAAGTATTTTATGAAATTGGATTCGGATGAAAATTTCACACCATTATAGATTTAGGTTCTCAAAAATTTCTTAACTTATTTTCCGGCAAATAAAAACAATACAGAAACTCGCCACTACAGGAAAGTCGATAAATATTAATTATTTTAATACAAACGGGGCCGTCCTGAAACTACATCCCTAATTTGAAAGCACGTACTCAGCAGAAGTGAACTTTTGTGTGCCGACACTAAGAAACGATGTAGCATTGTACACACACGCCAAAAATAGTAGTGGAAGATGAATGGAAAAATGCTGCATATTTATAATGGAAAAGCACGAAAGAAGCATGTACCGTCCCATTGTTTGAAGGGAGGACAAAAAATAAATAAATCGAAGAGGTAATTCGAGACTGAGCATAAGCTTGCAAGACGAAAAGATGAAGAGCCTCAGCCATGTATTTCTATAAGGTAACATCCCAGAATTTACCGTAACATATTTAATAAGACATTGGAAAATAGCTGAAGACAGTGTCAGTCTAGAAGGTAGTTTGTATAAACGTGAAATAACATTGGAAATTTACGAAATCCGCCCGTCATAGAAATTCATAGTTGAGTCGCCTCTTTTATGCAAAAATACTTGTTATTTCAGACCCTGGTTATAAGCAGCGCCTACTGAACGAACGGGAAGCTCTTGGGGAATATCATCTTCCGTCTTACTGCAAAGACGGTGAACACACTTTGTGTTCGCTAACTACAGGAATATTTTATCTGAGTAAGCCTTCTTTCTTCGGTTAGATTTCTTTTTATGCTCACTGTCCACTTAACGGAGCTTAAGGACGGATTACACGGAACAGCTCCCAAGCGAGGCAGTTTGGATTCGCTTGTGGTGTAAATGAGGTATCATCCTCGGCCATGGCCACATATTTGGCTTTCAGTGCACGTCAGGTTTCCCTTCCCCTACAGGTTTTTGCTTATTCGTTTTAATTTACAGTTCATCATTAAGAATTCTATAACAGATGAATTGTCAGCACTCTGTCTTCCTACGAGGACCTGTTTTTATTTTAGTAATATGGATACAATAACTTCACCGTATTATGATTGCTAATACGGTTACTGATACTATTAAAAACTACTTTCACGTTTAATTTTCAAGATGTTATTAGCAACACTTGTCTGTAAACGGTCATTAGGCTGTCTTTATGTCATTTCTTCGTTTAATCTCTTTCTTTCGCGTTTTTAAATCAGTACTTAATATTTTTGGGACCAAACTGGCACATTCTCTTCCCTAGATCTTGCAGGGTAAGTGTACCGTAATTTCTGCATACCTCGGAGCTGACCGCAACCACAAACGAGTATGTCATTGTTCAGGCCCTATCTCACAAGAATGGTCTTCAGTAGCGCTGCACCAATTGGCTGTTGACTACCCGGCTGCAGATCATCCATGTAATTCGATGCCAGTAGACGGATCCATGGTACTGTACCAGCTTGGTCTACCTTTCTTGTAAATAACACACAGAATTTATCCCCACGCCGGCCGCGGTGGTCGAGCGGTCTGCGGCATGCCAGTCACAGTCTGCACGGCCGCTGCGGTCGGGGGTTCGAATCCCCCGTCGGGTATGGATGTTTGTGGCGTCCTTAGTATAAGCTAATTCATATGTAATTTGTAGGTTTAGGGACTGATGACCCCGTAGGTAAGTCCCATAAGCTCTACAAACTTTTGAACTTTTATCCCGATGATCACTAAATTTACCAGTCTTTCCGCTAAGGCAGTTTGTCTCGGCAATCATTAAGAGTGTATTAGTGTTTGTACAGGGTTCCAGTGGTAATGTTTTAACTCCTACCGCAGCGACATACACAATTACAGAACTGCTCTGAAGGCCTTGTATGCTTATAGTGATATTGCAACCTTATTACAGGTTTCCCCCACTTTAGTTACTGTTTACTAATTTTTACTTACAAACGGACAAGATAGTCTCAATCCTTTGCACTATGACCTCTAAAATTGTGTGTGTCTTTCAGTTTTGTGCTTTACCCCCTTACCGATTCTGCCAAAAATGCCTGTCGAAAGTATATGCTTTATCGTCACCGTCATCTACTTCTGTCTAGGAAAGCAGCCAAGTGTTCCCGTGACCATCGCGAATATTTTGTGACCATTATTTCACCACAACCGTAATTACCTCATAATTATAATCTAGTTGTCCGATCCAATTTTTGCTTTTCCATGTTTCCTAGCATTTCGATGTTTCGTAGTAAATCTAAATTGTTTCTCTCAGCTCTTCTGGTTCTACAACCTTTAGTTCTCTTTTTCATACCAATTGTCCATATTTTTTGCCGTGATTCTATTTTTACATTTCCAATGCTGCAGAATGTTTAGTACCAAACATTTTTTCCCGAGTTGAAGGTAGACTAATGGAAGTCCTTGCTGTGCAAGTTAGAAGAGATTACATCACCTCTCCCTCTACAGACTTGCAACTTACTGCGCTTAGACCACCATAACCCCCGTCCCTCTCTCCCACACACGCACATACAAACGCACGCGTGCACAGCTCACATGAACATCCGTTCCCACGGCCGTTAATTACACTAATTACATCGCAGCGTTGCTGTCGCATAACCTGGAGTGGCCATTTCCACTAACATCGACTTCCCAGCATAGGACATGCACTCATCTATTTTTCTACAAGTGATTTCCATAATTTGTCATATAACATTATCATATGTTGTCCAATGGACGTCGTGGGTTTTCTTAAATCCACGCAGTCCACCCACGAAAGAGAATCCGATTATCTTGACAACCTAGTTTTACGCAAAAATGGGATGCGTTTAGGCTTTAGCACTGTGTGTAGTCGGTATAATAAAAACGCAAGGTAAGTCGCAACAACACCAGTACGTTCCTGATAAACCTGCCACATTAGTGACAATGCGACGAAATAGGAAAAATTTGCGAGGACAGGCTGCGGTGTTCGCAGAGCTCAGTAGCAACTGTCATGACGGACAAAGCCCCGTTTTCGATTCCCGGTCCGGAACCTAATACTGTTTTATCCACAATTTCCATGGGGTTACAAGCGCACAAGCAAGTCACATTATCAACACGTCACATTAACATCAATACGAAATTAATTCAGAAACTCAGTATTTTTTTCCTTTCTTTGGCATACGGTAGGAGGGCCTCGTTTCCAGTCGCCAGAATAAGTTGTCAGTATACACCTCGGGACACAGTAGTTCCTGAGGCGAGTAAAAAAGAGAGAGAGAGAGAGAGAGAGACGGCGAACGTAAAAAAGTATTAAAGTATTAACGTATGGCGGATGTGTAGTAATCAAGAACTAAGTGACATTTCTCTCATAACTAATGCCCATGTGCCATTCTACGTAACTACTAGAACATAGCTATCTTTTGATTTGTGTGGAGCAGAGGTTACTCTTTTGCTTAGCAGGACAATGCATCAGGACATATCTATGGACAGAAATGACCGCGAAGATCGGCGGTTTGGGCTACATTTTTCGAAAAACAATATATTGCTTACAATAACGTAGTTAACTCTAAAATTGCCTTATATATATCAGCTAAAAACTTAACCCTGAACACTGGTATAACAACCCAAAACGACGACGTTGTTGTAATTAATGAGCGAATTGTGTGTTTACCGGTGGCTTTTCAGGAAGGACAAGTGGTGGAAGCACCTTCTGGCTGCAAGAGCTCAACAGCAGGAGAGGGCACAGACCGTGCCTTGACCTTGGGTGACCTTGGCAGCTGCGCGGCACGTGGGCGAGGACACCGCCTCCAACAAAACCTAGACTAGACAGGAGACTATCCGATTCATCACTCCTCTCTCTTCCCGTGCGAGGACACAGCGAGTCATCTGTCTGTCGTGGAGAAGTCGGAAAAAAGTCTCTGCAATGTGGCTGAGAGGCTAGAGGATAGACCGACTGCCGTCTTCATTCTTCCTAGCACAATGCATAGAGTCGTATCGTGCCAAGAACGTGGTCTACGAACATAGCGTGTAAACGCTACAGCAAATTCCGACGATAAAGGATTACGCCTCTAGTGTAATCATTAGTGAAATGCAGCAAATACAACTATGCTTTGGTGACTCCCTCAGTCTGGGAAAACATAACTGTACAATGAGTTACAAAACGATTACCCGGCCCCAATAGTTTAAAGTCCAAGAACAGGGCATTTTGCATGCCCTAGTTACGAAGTGCGAGTGTTGCCAACACCAGCGGTCTTCGGAGCTTCAGGTGGGTGTTTACAGCGTCAAATAGAAGAATACAACAGGATACAGTATATGTCGAGATTCATAGCAGCTTAACTAACGTATCATTTATTTAGGAAAACGTTATTCGAGCACGTATAAGCGGTTGAGGTGTAAGATTTCCACGTGGATAGATTTACTACAACGAACCACTTCTTACATATGTTTCGTTGGCTGAGCGGATAGGCTGACGGTTTACGAACACGGGGGAGGGGGGAGGGGCGAGTTCTAGTACCACTGGAGTCATTTTTTTTTTTAATTTGCGGTAATATTTTTTAACATTAATTCGCTACGAATTGTGCAATTGTAGGCTTTTCTAGCTCCATCATTCTTAAACATATTTTGTAATAGCCTAATCTTTAAACAACGAGACAAATGATAGCTATAGTAAAAATGTTGAAAATGGATGCATCTATTTGCAATTACTTCGCCTGCCACATAGTGAATATATAGCGTTAAGCTAAGGTAAATGTATCAGCAGATACGCATAATTTTCTAAGTCATTATGCGCGGTTTACACGAGTGAATCTGTTGTGTCCAGTTTAATATTCGTTCTTCAACTCCGGTAGGACTATTCCACCGTTACGCTATCGAGAAAGGAGAGGCAGCTCACTGATAGCGCCACAAAAGCCTTTACTTTTTTCTTTTTTATCACTGTGCAAATGTTTCTTGCTTTAGTTCCTTTTTATTAAATTATAATGGTTTTATTTTCAGTATTCTCTTTAGTAAATAACTAATTACAGTTTGTCAATTTGATATCTAAAAATAATCTTCCTTGAAAAGTAATATTTACTCGATCTCCCATAACAAAAAATAAACATTCTTTAAGGGTATTACTCATCTGACCTCTCAAAAATAATCTTCCCTCGAGGTTGATACTAGTATGACCTCCCAGTAAATAAAAATAATATAATGTAGGCTACGTGTGTTTTCAGTATTTCGTCCACATGCCATTGTCATCAAGAACAGCCTGGATCCTTCAAGGCACTGAATCTACAAGTCTGCGGAAAAAGGTCTCATCCATGGCAATTTTCTCCCATGAAGAATAAACCAAATTCCACAAGACATCTGCAGTTTTTGGAGGAGGGTCTAACCAATTATCCCGCACAGTCTTCTTGAGTTTAGCCCATACGTTCTCTATCGGATTGGGATCAGGTTTTGGAGGCCATGGTAGACACTGAATAATATTCTCTGTCCTTTAAAACCAGCTCTGAATCCTAATGCTGCTGTGCGATGTATGATTATGACGTTGGTAAATGAGACGTACCGAAGTTCTCCAAGAATGATTACATTTTCGAGGAAATGTTCATGCTTAATTGAACTTGTATTAGATTCATTCTAAGGTTCCGACACCCTTATAAGAACACAAATTGTTATGCCTAAGGCAGTATAGGAAAGCAGTCTCCATTCATAACAGATTCCAATCATCACTAAATGGATAAATTTGTGATATGTACGGTTTTAAAGGGAATCTTTTTGCAAAATAATGGCACATTTAGGTGACGATATGGTGGTTGCAGATCTCGTTCCCATCTATCCACAGTAGAATGCAAAGGCTCAATAAAAGTGAAATCTGATGACTGATAGGCAGATGTGGTGTAATACTTCATATTCTTGCTCCCAAAATCAGCCCCTGAACGAAGAGAGCTGTGTGAACAGGACTTTAGTCGCCTTTGAACAAGGCATCCTTAAACATGAACAATGATTGTGCCACAATAGTTGCATAGTGATTGGCAGTAACGCTAAATTGCAAAGTAGTAGAAGTTGTGAACTGTGTGCAACAAGACTCACCCCAGCAAATAGTCAGTAATCCAGGTTTAATGACTTTGACAACACGTTTCCTGTTATTGATAATTGCATAATAGGTTAGAGATTTTGAAATTCCAAATAGCCCTGTAATTCCCTCCTTATGAGCCTCCTCCGTGTTTTGGTGCTGGCAAGGTTCGAGAGCGCAGCATTCGATTCTGCAATGACTTGTGCTGTCATCACCTAACTATTCGACAAATCCTCCTTAATGACAGTGTCGCCACTTAAACTTTTGTCCGTGTTGTTACTTAACGAATGTTGTCATCCACTTCCATTGTGATACAATAATTCGATTCAGTGCCTTTTGGAAGTCATTAAAAGCCTCACCGCAAGAGCACCAAAACATACGCCCACGTTCGTATTCCCCGTTTCCGAAATAATACGGAATGTTCTGAGCAGGACTGTCACTGATGCACATGTGCAGTGCGTGGGCAAATAAATAGCGCCATTAGCGGCTTTGTTAGCATCTACATACATGTTCAAGCAGGCATTTCTCGCGTTGTTTCCGCAATCTTGTCCAAACGTTGTATTCAGTTAATAAATGTTCTTAGCTGTTTTCTGAATTTCAGTTACAGAATGTTTCCTTCCCGCCGTATTTATGGAAATTACGTCTGTAATGCCATTTAATTCCACTTGCCGCTTGACCTTTCTTCGTCCTCTAGTACTGGTTACAGGCGATACAATGGCACATTAAACACAAGTAACGCTTTACTATACTAAGTCTCGTGACTTTTCTTATACAGTGAAAGGATGTTCTACGTAACTAAACGTGCGACGGAAATGTAAATCTAAAAGGATGTTTCTTGTCCACTGCTACATCAGTGAAGAATATGAATGAAGTTCGGAGTTTTATGTTATGCTGAGGGCAACCTCGGAGTCAACAAAAATACACGAGAAATACCCGCCCGTAGTTTCGGGGGAAAGCTTCATGTCTTGAAGTTGTATATATATTTGTGAAATACGCATTTATTAACGTATTGCGTAACCACAACTTCAGATTGCAGAGAATAGTTCAAAGTAATTCCTTGATTACGCGGGAGAATAAAAAATTCTGCACGGAGAATGTGTGACCAGTTTAAGACGTCGAAGGAACCGGGAAACAGGACTTAACTGCCGGGCTTGCACAAATAAGAATCCTGAATTTATCAATGACGATCAAACGATTGAATAAAGTGGTCCAATGAGACAGTGAATGTATATAATAATAGCAAAGAAAATAGTTATACTTTGAAGTGAAGAACAGAGGGCGAAAGTGTGGGATGACAATCCCTGTCAACTTCATATTACTATATCCTTTCATTACACTGGGTGTTTAGTCAGAATGACAATACGGTTTATCTACATTACCACGAACCACTGCCAATTTACCATAATCGGCCGTATTTCACTTCATATTCATTTCGAAGTGTGCTTTGTCAAGGAGACGAGAACAGATTTTTGAATTCCTTGTTCTTAATATGGTATCAGAAAATCTGGCCGTGAGAAAATAAATTATTTTGTTCAACAAACAAAAAATGATGTTACTTGCTGTTGAAAAAATGGCGTAACAGTTTTTTGGAGAACCTTCAGTCCTATTGGGGCAGCACGTGGCGCGGTGTGCCGCTACCCGCCGGCTGCAGAACACGCGTTTGCACTCAGCCGATACCATCGGCTGTCCCACCACTAATGGCGCCCCGGCTCGCCGTATCGACGCCATCGGCTCTGCACTGCCTGGCATTCACGGGCATGCATCACTTGGCGCGCGTCACGCCAACACTGCATTTCCTGGTAGGTAAAACCGAGAACGTCACGTCAAGCTTCCACCCACAGCAGAAACAGCTGGAAGCCCACGTGCCGCTATTTGTGGAAAGTAGGACGAGGTGTCTGCTGCCGTATTTGGCAGCTCAATACACGACAAAACATTAATACCATTAACTGCAGCTTTCAAAGGCGAGGTGGGCGACAAACCATTTCACATTGTGTTACATAAGTAGACATACACGGGGAGACTACTACGACATAGCCCTTAAGGGATTTCCACTAAACGTTCAACGGAATAACCAGCTTCAGTGTATAAGAAACTATCGTGGAAACCGTTTATAGACGTACTCGTACATTTCACCGCAAGCCGCAAAGGAAATTCCCGCTGAGTACGGTAGTTAACGTCACTGTGGGTAACACGATGACAAACTCTGTCTCCAGGATACGTCGAACACTTTTCTCGTCACTGTTAGTGGCACGGATCGAGTTAGGTGGTTCATCACCGATCCGGAATTAAAGAGGATCTATTCTCACCAATCTTAAATTTTATCAAAGTACCTTACTTTTTAACACCTGCACAAATGACAGTTTATGGTTTTAAAGTGATGCTAGACCAGCTTCAATTTAGAGTGCGATGTGTAACATGAGTACGATGTTTAACATTGCTAGCTTTGGCGTTTTGTCAAACTATATTTACAGACAGTACAAAAGATGGCCATTTGATTTGCATGACGATTGTACTGCGGTCCCGAATAACGAGTACTACAGGAGATGAGAGAGAATTTAAGAATTCATTAATTACACAAGTGTTTATAATTCTGCGGCCAATGTGCGACAAGTAGAGCCATCTAAGGAACCAGGAGAACGGACTAAGCGGCATACACATCGATGACTTCAAAAGCAGGATATAGTTTGCTACGGTTGCCACTTTCTCACCAAATAGCATTGAAATGTTCGTGATATGGAATGTGTTCGGCACAGCGTTTCACTTTACAACTCAGTACAGTTCTAGTATATCGCAGTCAAACTTGTTGCTGTCATGCTCGTTAGCTGCAAAGCTGCATATTATCGCCACCAGTTTAAAAAAAAAATGCTATACGTAACCGCACGAATTGACTTATCGATACGCACATTTTGCTAAATATCCAATTGCAAATTACTGAAAGAGAGTTACTCTTTTCGAGCTCTGAACTTTCCACCAGCGGAAGTTTGAGTGTTTCCTGCTACAATTAGACTAAAGACATCGGTAAGAATGAAGGAGAGGTCAAAGGAACTGCAGTAAGGCCGATTCTTGACTACGTTCATAAAAGATGTCTGGCCGGCCGCGGTGGCCGAGGGGACTGAGGCGCTCCAGTCACGGTCTTCACGACCACTACGGTCGGGGGTTCGAGTCCCCCCTCGGGCATGGATATTTGGTCCTTAGAATTAAGTAGTTCATAAGTAGTTTGTAAGTTTAGGGACTGATGACCCCGTAGTTAAGTCCCATAAGCTCTACAAACATTTGAACATAAAAGATGTCTGTTTACCCCAAGACAAAAGAACAGGTCAGAATGAAAAGTACTGGCGAGATTGTGGGATGAAAAATGTAAACACGACTTGGTGGCTCAACACTATGACGCCAGACTATCAAAAGATATTGGGTTTCAGCTTCTGTAAGTCCACGGATGTTTGTCACCACATTGTGTACATCTGGTAATGTTTGGTAATATGAAATATGATTTAAGCTGCAGGTCTCATCATCAAATAACTAACTGCACACATGGGTTGGAGGAACGCAAATGTTTATCTCCTCCATTACGACCATATCTACAACAACAATCTTCGGGTTGCCTTTACTTGGAAAATAATAAGAATGAGCAATTGAAATGTTAAAAATACTGAAGTACTGAGAAGTACAACAGAAAGCATCTGGAAGAAGAGTACACACAAGAACAGCGGGTAAAATGGCGTTTTACATATGAAGAACGTCGCAGAAACTGAATTAAGAAAGTGGTGAGATGTTATTCAGAGTATTCCACTGAACGGTACAGAAAACTTTAATCGTGGAAGGAAAGAATGGAAGAGGTTGGAAACTTTGGAATTGTGTACATCGCGGAGGATGGAAAATAATAAAAGCAGAATGGGTACACAATGTTCCCTCCGCCAGACACGGTTAGTGACTCGTGCGTGACAGGTACAGAAAAGTCAACATTTTTATTTATGAATGCTTCACTGTTTCTGTAAAACGATTTGGTGAGTGCAAGGAATAAATAATGCGATAAATCATTAGGCCAATGATTACATGGAAACGAAGTTGAAAACGAAAGACCTGGCAGATGACTCTACACGACTGCACCATTACAATCAACCTATCAGCGTCGCAAGTCAGGACAGCGTATCACATACGTATCAATCTCTCTCTCTCTCTCTCTCTCTCTCTCTCTCTTTCGTACATTATAAATTTTAACGAAAATTATTATGACGACGCACCATTCTCGATCGCGGTAAATTTTTACGACGCTTCTCGCCGGACTACAGTGCTTATGTTGGCAACAGATGAACAATGAAGTGTGTAATCGCGTTAATATTTTCCATAAATGTTAATACTGTACCTGCTCTATGGTTGACAGGTTCTTGTATGTACCCTTGTCCGTTCAGAAAAAATTTTTAATTTCAACGGAAATTGTCAAGACAAAACATTTATTGTCATATGAGATGCTGCCATTAACCGTTGGTGCCAACATAACCACTGCAACCCGGCGAGAGGCGTCGCGGCTGCGGTGGCCGAGGAGACTGAGGCGCTTCAGTCACAGTCTGCACGGCCACTACGGTCGGGGGTTCGAATCCCCCTTCGGGCATGGATATTTGTGCCGTCCTAGTTCGTAAGTAGTTCATAAGCAGTTTGTAAGTTTAGGGACTGATGACCCCGTAGTTAAGTCCCATAAGCTTTACAACTAGTAAGCTTTACAACGAGAGAGGCGTCGTATAATTTAACCTAGATCGGAAATACAGTTAAGAAACAAGGAGTAGAGATGACGTTCCGTTTAAGGTACTCACCGAGTGAAGCGCGCTGCGGCACGGACCTTGTGGTCATCGCGGACGGACTGCCACTACCTTGCGCCGAGCAGGACATGCGAACGCTACACGTGGCCGCCGTGACCTTGGCGCAATCAGCTGACATAAAGAGTGCAAACGTGCTGTATATCAACGGCACAACTCACGGAGTTGTCTCATATCTTTACCAACGATTATATAGAAATGTTTTAACAGAAAACAGCCTTCTGCAAATGTTTTGGAACAACCAACATGTCGGTACCGACACAATGTAAAGCGCAGGACTGTAGTGGTTATCTCCGGCGCTTGAGTTTATCCCATCTTTCATAAAAAAAAAAAAAAACGTGACCGTAGATGTTGTGAAAGATTTGTAATAGAACCATCACATTTAGCATGGGACTTATTTCTGACCTGGTCGGCGCCCCTATGTGCAGCAGCAAGTTAATTTTCTAGAACGTGTTAGTCTTCAGCAACGTTCTCTATTCCTTATGGAAAACGAAGATACAGTGGGGTATTTGGCTGTGCTACTGCCAGCTATCTATGTCAAAGAGCGAAAGTTTCCCCTGTCGATTTATTTTTCTAGATAATTTCCAAGTACATTGAGAAATTTGTCAAACTGCTTTATAGGCTTTAAAATGCCGTCCAGGATAAAATCAGGGCTACAAAATAAAGAACAGAAAAGTTGACACTGGCGGAAATAATGTCAACTGGCTTAAGATATTCTGGTTTCAATACCGAAAAGAAAACTCAGAATGCATTTATTTTAAATACAGTAACAATACTTCAGAAGAATTTAAAAGATTGGAAATATCCCGAAGAAGTAAAACGAGGTTCCAAGAAGCTTTCACACTTCAGTCTTTATATTACTCTCCAATTCCCATACAGAAAGAAAAGCTTAAGGATCTTTTAGATCTTTGCAACATGGGAATCATACCAGAGCAATATCTTCACTTCTACAAGTCACTGACAGAAGATACAACAGCAGGTCAAGAAACAGAAATTGATGATGATGACTATGACTGAAGTATGTTCATCTCACAATGAGGCTTTTCTCTTGTTTCATTGTTATCTTTACAAATAAATACAATAATTATGTTGTGTTTATCATGTATTCTGCAATGATTATTCTTTGTATTATTTAAACTCAAATGGCAGTATAATTATGAGCTGTATGGATTTTGAACCTTGTTCTGTAAAACAAACTGTTACAAAATTTTAATGGGCTTAAGCAAAATATATTGTGTTTATGCGTGCATTCTATGGTGGTGTTATTTCTTTTACATGAAATGTAACTACCCAGCGCACAAAAATGTTTAAAGTCAAAACAACGTATCTACACACGCCCCAACTTATCGTCCTTTAATAATTAATGCCAAAGTTGAAAAATCGTTGAATGAGTGTAAACATGTTCTAACAACCATGAGGTATCACGATTATCAATGTCGCAAACTTAGGTGGTAATGACAACAGGATCATTAGGAACCATTGTCGATATAATAAAAGAACTAATTTCAAGAAAAAATAAAAACAATAATATGCGACAGTAAGAAAATATCTGTTGATTGCAGTAGACCATTTTATGGGCAACATACAATGAAAACAGTATTTCATTAACATAGTGCTTTTTCTGGTTTTTACATGTTATTAACTACTCACTGCTGATATTTTCTTGTTGTGAAAATGTTTCCTTCAGAGGTAAAATCTACCTATGGTAGACACTTGTCAACAATAAATTATTATAATAAAAATGCATCTCAATTATTAAGGGATTTTTTTATTTATTCATTGGGTTGGTAATATTGTTCTGTCATTATGAGCAATCTTTGTCCCGAGAAAGTTCCCACTTATACATTTTACTGAGTTTGTGGACCATTCGAGCAATACTGTAAGTACACGTATCATTTTACATGCTTCAAACCTTTTGTTAACAACCTAAAAAGTTTCTAAAATATTTTATTAAATAAATTCTATAATATTCAAGTCTTTCCTAGGTTAAATAATGGAAAGCTGCTTAACTAGAAAATGGCACTAAGGTGTTTTCTTTTTACCTTTGTCATTAGATCTAGTATACCTACATTCTGAATACACAGGAATATATTTATTAAAATTCTCACAACATAAAAACGATGTGCTGACCCTCTCAGGTGTCATCAAAATAAAAGGAACTAAGAAAGGAATTTCTGTTATTCTTGGTGAAATGGTATGCCCAATTTGTAGAAGGAAGGTTATACAATATAAGAAAGGAAACGAAGGAACGTCATTGGATACTTGCGAAACTGGAGATGCGACTACTCAGTCTCAGAAAATAAAAACAATAGACTGGACAGAAATTTAACAAATTTGGGACTCTCTCCAGCAAAATTGCATTCTATTTCTCGCCAGAGTAACGCTACAGTAGTCAAACGTGAACTAAAATCTGCAATGGAGGCATTACAAAATAAACTTGCACATGTATATGATGTTAAATTGAGAGAGAAATATGAACATGACAACGTTGAACATGGACTGAGAGTAATCCATTTTGATAAATTAATGGAACAAATGAAGAATAAATTGAACATTTTAAAAACTCCGAAAAAATCAGTCTTTGATTCTTGTGCTACATGGTTTGTTGGTCTAGACAAAAATAAATGAAAGGTTTCAGGGCAGGATATTTGGTATATCAGACTCTTACTCTTTTGAAATAAAAAGAATTTTTATCATTGCCTGAACAGAAAAGAGGAAAGACATTACCACAGGAAAAAGTTGACAGAGTAAAAAAATTCTATTTGGATGATGAAAACTCTAGAAGAACGCCAGGAAAGAAAGAATATGAGCACCAGGAAATGTGTATACGAACAGAAACTACTGATAAGTGATTTAAAGGAACTGTACACTCTAACATAAAAATTTCCTGAAAATAAAGTAGGCTTTTCTACATTCGCTTATTTTCAGCCAAAACTGTAATAACAAGAGCATCTGGTACTCATTCCGTGTGTGTGTGTGTGTGTGTGTGTGTGTGTGTGTGTGTGTGTGTGTGTGTGTGTGCGCGCGCGCGCCACTCATCAATGTCTGAGACAAATTTCCTCCTACATCTCTACTTGAAAAATACATAGGAGATTTTGAGCCTGATGAGTAGTAGTGTTCAACACATAGGATGAATTAGGTACTCCAATTAAATACACTCTCGGATATTTTAAATTGCTGGTAGAGAAGATAAACTTGCATCTCACCCCGTCACTGCTAAATATCAGTGTAATTATTTCATAACGAAAAAAAGAAGAAAAAAACACTTCAAGCCGAGTCTGTTTTAATGTTGGACTTCAGTGAAAATTTCAGTTTTGTTATCCAGGACGAGGCACATGGCTTTGCACTCTAATAATTGCAGTTGTACTCTGCACACCATTTTTATTATAAGACCAAATCTAAAAGCCTCTGCGTTATTTATGACGATTAAGAGGACGATGTAGCCACGGTTAATCAACCGCAAAAGACTACTGCAGTTCTTGAAAATAAGAACCTGAAATGCCTGTAATTGATAATATTTCACAGGTGGTTGTGCTGTACAGTACAGAGACCGCAATAATTATTCAAAATAAAATACGCTTGGTCTTTTTTTCAACTAGCCAAAGTAAATCTCCCTATGATGGAGTTTGCGGCACTTTGCAATGCTTGTTACAAAATAAAGTCCACAAAGACCGTTCCATGGACATTACTTAGTGGTGAGCAAGTTTTTAAATTTTCCCAAGAAAAACTGAAACAAGTGTCAGTTTTCTTTATTTAAAACAACTGCAGTCGATACTGGTGTTTCTCCATGTTGTTCGTCTGGAAGAATTGTTGCTCAAATTATACCCAAGTACTTTCAGCAAATCAGAACGGAGCTAAACGCTTACGTTGAGATATCAGTTTATGTCTTTTTTATTTCTCTCGAAGTGAGCCGTTCATGTCTCAAGTTCAGGTGTATACCAATTGCCCTGCAGCCAGTGTGTACGATTCCTTTTGATATTTAGGTATTGTTCTGAAAGTGAATGATAAGAAAACTCAGTTTTGTGCATCCCCATGCGCCGTCAACCTTTTACTTACCAAAAGGTCACTTGCAATCTTACACTCAGGTAGGAATCAACACAATGACTGGACGTACTTACACTGCAAGTCAAGCCTCTTCTAAATTGATGAAAGCAAAATGGTCCTTATGTAAAATGTATGTGCAATGAGACACATTACACATCTCAGTGTTGCTACGTGGTTTGTGGTTTTATTGTACAATATACCTAATCAGGTATTATTATTGCAGTGATACGTAACCGAGACTTTGCCTTGCAAGATTTTTGGTATATATAACAAAAGAGGCAATCATTACTTACAATGACCTCTCCTAAGCAAATATACATCTTGTGGCATATAATTCTCTTTCCTCAAAGACACCACATTTTTTTCTTCTTCATTTATCCTGTTAAAAGACCAAACTCAGATCTGAAGAAACTCTTCTTTTTACTATTGTGCAGATTTGTTAGAAAAAAAGTTTTATGCTCTGTCCTGTACCCTTTACAGTTATTTAAATAAAATAATATGAATATTACGTATATTCCCTCATTTCTCCCTCCATTTTGTTCTGTTAGATCAGTTTGATATATATTACATTTGGGAAGAAGAAACATTGAAAAATTTATTTTTTAATCAATTAAATAAAAAGAAAAAATGTATATGCAAATTTAACAATAATTTTTACTTTATCATTAATCCTCAGTTTATAACAAATGTACAATCCACATTGCATTATTTCCAGAATAATGTATACGAAAACTGTGGTCATTAAAATTGAGCAAAATCCGAGTAATTTCCAAGAATGCTTGCAATCGAAGTAGCTCAGCCTGAAACGATATATATCCAAGGTGCGACTGTAAATCGATTACCCGGTCACTAATGATCGAAATGAATATGAATGCCTACAAAAGTATAATTACGAACAAATAATTCTGCCCTGAACATTTTATAGCAGAATCGTGACATATTCCTCGGAAATAGCTCAATGTTTTTGACGAACTTTTAGTGTAAATGTCATTGCTCCAACGTCAGTGACGTAAACTGAAGCTGTGGTAATAAGTAGCTATGAAATAAAATAATCGGAAACTGTGACATTTACGTAGAAAATTGAATGTTCCTGATGATATGCACTGTAATGTAATTTGAGATACAAATTAGGTATCCACATACAGTATATATTTCTAAAGTTGAGGGATGACAAAACACCTTTTCTTTTCATATAAAGAAATAAAAATTATACATACGACTTTCATGGCATAATAAATCACTACAGACTATCTTCTGAAACGTACAATGAGATGCAGTCACTACATGGGTGTGAAATTTATTTTACATAATGGAAACTGAGCGTAATCCATTCGCCAATCATATTGATTTCTTAATACTTAAAAAACTTTGCAGTGAAAGCAACGTAAAGGGAAAGAAACTCTCTCTGTGTACTTTCTTCATCTCGATGTACTTTACTGACGGTATTTCGTAGGGATTTTAAAGTAGTACATGTATACCAATCACTAAATGGCTGTGACAGTTTTTTTTTTTTTTTTTTTCGTTTATGTAGCTTTGACTGAAAAAGTCTTTTAAATCATAAGAACACAAATTCAAAATCCAATAAAATACTTTCCCACGACTACAAACTAA
This sequence comes from Locusta migratoria, assembly GCA_026315105.1. Taxonomy (NCBI): domain Eukaryota; kingdom Metazoa; phylum Arthropoda; class Insecta; order Orthoptera; family Acrididae; genus Locusta; species Locusta migratoria. Next base: position 76,656,210 of record CM048746.1, on the reverse strand, counting down.
ACACACTTCATAAGCCGTGCGTCCGTAATCAAGTTATCGATTTAATGTTGCACGATCGATATATCATTTCAGCTGAGCTACTTCGATTGCAAGCATTCTTGGAAATTGCCAAAATCCGTGATACCAAACTTCATAATTCTCCCTTTTCTGCATTTAACTTCTGCTGCCCTCTCTATTTTACGGTCTAAACACCAAAATTGGTCGATTGTTGCGCTCGTGGAAATTAAGTCCTCTCTGGCTGCAACAAGCCTTTACCTAAAAAAGTTATTTCCTACTCTCCAGTAATATTCTAATTCGTCAGCATCACCTGTATCATTAACTATCGGCTCTTTTTGTAAATGTACTTCCACACTTATTAATAATAAGATTCTCCGGTAATTCTGAAGCGCGGCAGCGGCGTGCAAACGACATGTACCAAAGCGATAGTATCAAACAAGCGAATCTCGAGACGGGAAGTAGCGGTCGATTCGAATAATGATTAGTGGGTGAAGCAGCACTTGATTCTAATAGTAATTAATGTGTGAAGTGTAGTGCCGTGTAATGTCTAGTGCAAGCACTTCAGAGAATATAGCGTCGTCACTTACATGGCTATAGCTGATATCGCGACATTTTCGTCACAACGGTAATCTTTAGCGCGGATAGTCAATTTACTGAACGGACAATGATACATACAACAACCTGTCAACCATAGAGCAGGGACAGTATTAATTATACTACGAGTGAAACGAACAGCAATAACATTAACATTGTAACTCGTGAAAATGTCTCATGGGACCGACGAGGCAAGTCCTAAAATTTTGCCTTTAACAGTAGCTTATTATCTGCATTACATACGTATTGAGGCTAAAAGTGCAGTTTATGCGGCAGCGGCTAGCCGTCACGCTCGGTAGGCTGGGAACGGCAGAGCAGCCAATCAGGAGTCGCGATGCCGCGGCCAATAAGAAAAGCGTTACAATTGTACAATGTAAACAAATCGAAGCGGTGTATGCAAAAGTTTTTGACGATCTACAAGTTACAGTTGCTATTAGTATGGATGTCACTTGATCACTGTTTCGAATATATCATAAAATAAATAAAACATGCTATACCTGCTCTATGGTTGACAGGTTCTTGTATGCACCCTTGTCCGGTCAGAAAAAGTAATTGCGATAATTTCCAAGAATGCATGCAATCGAGGTAGCTCGGACTGATGTATATATCGAGCGTACAACTGTAAATCAAGTGAGTGTTTCTGAACCGGTGATTCGGTCGCTACGCGCCCTCACATACCGAAAAAAAAACTCCTCGTTTAACCTATACCTAACTTAAGTTTCACTTAAAATGATCACTGTTTCGTACTGGTCTTAAAACAAATAAAACATGTTAGACGACAGTGGTGTATTAATAATAGGTCACTTATGTCCGTAATACGACAATCTAAAAATCTCTTATAAATGGGAACTCAATTACAATCAAACAAACGCCGCACCGATATCCTCGAATGAACTTCGAAGTTGACGCCAAATTTACTCGTCATGAAACACGCAATCTCATTGGCTGCGGCATCGCGACTCCTCATTGGCTGCTTTGCCGTTCCCAACCTAGCGAGCGCGACGGCTAGACGCTGCCGCATAAACTGCACTTTAACCCGTATTGAGATATTATCCCGAAGGCACTGTGATAATTGTTTACTCGAGACAATTTAAGTTGTACTCGTAGGTTCCTGCCTAACGTCATCCTCTAAAATCGTGACAAGTCATAAAAATCTGAACATTCGCTTGTTCGCTACAAATCGTTTCGATATGAACGGCTTCGATATATATCGTTAGGACGCCACCGCTGTGCTACGTATCACATCTTCAAATTTACCGATTCTTACTATAACAATAGTCGCTTCTGTACAGGGCGCTTATCACTTTAGGTTGCATGTGAACTTAAAAGTTTGTTACAATTGCTGCACCACAACAGTGTAGAAGTTGTTATTGAAACGCAATAGCCACTGCAAGACTTTACTTCTGAGAGATGAGCAAATACGATGAAAAACTAACGTGTATGCTCACCGTGTATCTCAGAAGAGCTCGCTTATTAAAAGCACCGCCAGAGTCTCGAGAAGAATGGTAGATTGTAATTGCAAGTTCACACTAATTAGCAAAACAAATCAAACCGTAATAATCTACTGTAATTAAAATTAAAATCTCATTATCAAGTGCATGCGGTAACTTCTCACTGTTACAGCGTACAAGCCTTACCATTACCTAACTAGTAATGAGATACGCTGAGTAACCCCTGTACCATTCTGTCAAACGACACCTTTTTTTTTAAAAGATCATTTGTCATATTCCAAACTTAGATAGCCTTGAAACTGCATTTGTTGTCCATTTAAAACATACAATAAGGCCACTTTCAGAGAATAGACTGAAGACAAAACTATAGCTCCCATAAGCACAGACTCAAATACAGACGTCGAAAAACTTACATTTTACTAAGAGCTTTCATTCTACGCTTGAAATTTTTTTCTTTAATGGATATGAATCACAAAACATCACAAATATGAAAAAACCACCAAATTGAATTTCCTATACTTACACGGTTCAGTCTGATGTTGAAGAGGTTCCAGTGCAGCCATATTCTGCACACAGCACCATAAATGATTTTCTATCCACTCGCACATATCATCGCAGCGAACAACTGCCATGCGCTGCAGCGATTGCCATTAACGCAGGGTGTAGCCCATTGATCTTTGGTGTAGCCAGTGGGTGTAGGCTTCGACCACAGATATTTGTAGAATGGGCATGACATTTTCATGACACCAACATCTCTATATCATGTGGCTGTTCGCAAAACAAAGGTTGTGTCCAGCTTTATTTATATTAATACAGTACTTTTGGTAGTTTACAAGAATGTTTGCAATCAAAGTATGTCGGCCTGATACGATATATATCGAACGCGCAACTATGAATAGATTATTTTGACGTAAAGCTGCGTTGACGTAAATATTTTTACAACAGAATCGTGACACATTCATAGGAAATATCTCAATGTTTATGACGAATTTCGTTGTAAATGCCATTGCTCCAACTGTCACTGACGAAATTTGAATTTGTCGTATTACGTGTCTGCATGTCATTTTCGTAGAAATTTGTTGAATGTTTATGATGATACACACTAATGTAGAGCGGAGCGGAGTATTTCTAAAAATATTCAAATGTTCGTAAATCTATCGGACCAAACTGCTTGGTCATCAGTCCGTAGCTTACAAACTACTTAAACCTAGGTAAACTAACCTACGGACAAACACACACACCCATGCCCCAGGGAGGACTCGAACCTCCACGGCGAGCAACCGCGCGTTCCGCAGCGAAACGCTTTAGACCGCTCGGCTACTCCACCACGCGAAGTATTTCTGACATAAGTGAGGACAAAAGATCAACAATTTTATTTGTGTAAATAAATGACGATTATAGATACGACTTTCATAGCATAATAAATCGCTGCAGTATATCTTCAGAAAAGTATTTCGAGTATTAAATGGGTGTGACAGTTTTCCTTTGCGTAGCTTTGACTATGAAGTCTTTTAAATCATAATAAATTAGCTTATATGCCCGTGCTTTGTAACGGTTGTTAAAAAAGAGCATGTGCGTATCATGGCTTTTTAGGGTTTCAGACCTCAGTCAGTAAAATCCTTGTTGGATCGTTCTGTCAATAAATTCCGTTGTCCTAGCCAAGATGTCAAATGTAAGTACAAGTCATTGTCCGAAACGCTGTATCTTCATTATGATGTCAAATTTAAGTAAAAGTCATCCTCCGAAACTATGTATCTTCATAAAGTTTTTGATACAAAATGAAACATGTCGAAAGAAGCAAAGAAATGTCGCTAAGCATTTAATAAACAAAACTAAATCAGTAACACTATGTTCAATGTTTGTTAGTATTCGCAGAGATAAGATAGCTTAATTCTATCACAACCGTTCGCTTCCTTGCTGTACTACCCCAAACTTATTTCACAGCAGCTGCGTCTATTAGTTCTTTGGTGTACTACAGCGCCTCTATCGCTTCTTTGCTGTACTATGCTGTCCATACTTCGAGCGTAGCCTACATCTGAATACTTTTCCGTGATCTCACTTTTATGAACGAAGTTACTTCATGCAAATCCGTGAAGTAGTTTAGGAGATTAGGTGTTTCTAATAGATGAACAGACAGTTACTGAAAACCCTTAAGATTGCAATGTATATTTTTTTCGTGATCTGATTTTGATGAAATCATGCCTATATGTTGCCCCAATCTATGTTCAAATTTCCTATGAAAACCGCATGAAAATGTGTCAGTAGTTTCTTCCCCCCCCCCCCTTTCCTTCTTTTTCTTTTTTCCCGTGTGTAATATGCTTGCGAAAGGTGTTACAAATAGGCATATCTTCATGAATATGATGTAGCTTACATAATACATTAGTGATATTCGGCATTTTAAACATTTATTTGATGATCATTCATATCTCTTGACAATGTACTGAGGCATGGAAAGCTGAAATATAATAAGTATTTCATTAATGAAGTAGAAACATTCTTACGGTTGGCTCTCTTTCCGCTAGATGCACTATTGTCGCTCCAAGCGTGAGACTTAAACTTCCATGGCACTTGTACGTACCGTTAGACTGTTTTCAGTTTTATATTCATTGCGTTAAATCCTATTAATCTTCTGGTACACTCCGAAAGTAACAGTGCGTCTATTGGTCCTTGCTGCACTGCGCCTTTCTTTTCTAGCATTAAATACAAACAAAGCTTCAAATTACGATATCGTTTATTTTCCTGATTTAATTTTGATGAAATGAAGCCTATATGTTGCCCCAGGCTTTTATCGATTTATGTGATACTCCATGAACGTTCGTTGTACTTTTAGATATTTGCCGTACTACACCATGCTTATAAGCATAATGTGCATATAAAACTTGCAAGTACAATATATTTTCTTTCCCCGATTCGATTTTGATGAAAAGAAGCATACTTTATGCTTCAAGCTATTCTAAAATTACGTGCGAAGCCCCACGAATGTTCGTGTAATACTTTTGGAGATTACACATGCCATTGCTTTCAGAAAAATGTTTAAATTGTGATATCTTATTTTTTCTGATCCGATTTTGTGAAATGAGGCGTTTATGTAACCGCACGACACCCTCACGTTACCTTTGAAAATTTTCTGAAAATTCGACTATTAGTTTTGGAGATCAACGTGATGAAAGAGAAAACAGACATGACGGTTGTAGTTAAAAAAAAGGTTAAATTGCTTTGTAGTTGCTTTTGATCTTCTGTTGACTTAACTAACCGATAAACGACAGCATCATCCGCGTACAGTCTAAGGGAGCTATTTAGATTGTCTCCTAAATGGTTTATAAACACAATGAAGAGTAGGGGACCTATAACGCTTCGCTGGGGGACACCAGATATCACTTCTGTTTCACTCGATGACTTACCGTCACTTACTACGAACTGTGTCCTTTCTGATAGGAAATCATGAATCCAATAGTACAACTGGAGCGATATTCCATAAGCACGAAATTTCATTAGAAGCCGCTTGTGAGGTACAGTGTCAAAAACCTTCCGGAAATCCAGAAATATGGAATCAATTTGAGAGCTCTTGTCGATAGCACTTATCACTTTATGTAAATAAACGGTAAGCTGTGTTTCGCAAGAGCGACACTTCTGAATCCGTGTTGACTACTGGTTAATAGGTCGTTCTCTTCTAGGTGCTGTAGTTCATAATGTTCGAACAAAGCATATGTTCCAAAATCCTACTCCAAATCGACGTCAATGAGATTGGCCTATAATTTTGGGGATCACTCCTATTACTTTTCTTGAATATTGGAATGACTTGGGCAACTTTCCAGTCTTTGGGTACGGATCTTTCGCTGAGTGTTCGGTTGTATATGATAGCTAAGTAGGGAACTATTGCATCAGCATGCTCAGAGGAATCTAGTTGGTATACAATCTGGCCCGGAAGATTTGTTTTTGTTTAGTGACTTCAGTTGTTTTACTACTCCAGGAACATTACTTCTAAATTTCGCATGCTGGCAGCTGTTCTTGGTTTGAATTCTGTTCACTTCGTCTTCTTTGGTGAACGGGATTTCGGAAAGCTGTGTTTAGCAATTCTGCTTTAGCAGCACTGTCATCGATAGTATTACCATTGCTATCGCGTAGTGAAGGTATTGTTTGTGTTTTGCCGCTAGTGTACTTCACATATGACCATAATTTCTTTGGATTTTCTGCAAGATTACTAGACAGGATTTCGTTGTCGAAAGTACTACAAGCTTCTCGCATTGACGTCCGCGGACTTGATATGCACGCTGTGTGGGAAGTCATACGCCTCGAATCTGCATTATTACACTTTTATATCTTTGTCTACAACAGTGTAATTTATTCATCAAATACAATGTACGAGAAACACTACTACTGAATCAAAATAAAACTCAGGAATACATTTTACACAACTCTGTCATTTTGTACTGAGTACAAACGATTAGAAATTCCAGAATGTTAAATTCTTTGTAAGCAATAATACCGACAACTGGATAGATATACCGTACATTCCCCAATATGGCGTGAAGCGTCACGACTTCGTAACAGTATTAACTCCAGATTATGACTTCACTGGTGGAGCCCACAGACATACATTACTAGACTGGCAAACGTGCCTCTGTGACTGAAGACAGAAGCCGCCATCTTTCCTCACCTCACGTCAAAAAATCTCCGTACGATACTGTTAAGTTCTTCTGGCACGATATGACGTTGTAAGCTTTACTCGTTAGTTTGAACATGATATGCATTTAAGCTAATACTTTCGCAAAAGTTGAATTTAACATACGGGCCTACATTGTCGAATCATGTTACGAGAAGAACGGGTTACGTACGGTTAAATTTTACTTCCCGTCCTGGCGGTGATTATGTTGTCAATCGTGTTGACGTTGGCATTAGCCAATCGCGTGATAACGCCAATTTTCATTCAAGAAATCTTCGTTTTACAAGGGCAATTACTTTTACAGGGTGAACGAGGGTACATACAAAAACCTGTCAATCATAGAGTGGGAACAGCGTTATTTTTTTACTCATCTGTACAAAAACAGTAATCAAGTCACATTGTGGTGATTTCTAAGAATATCAACATCTTGGTAAGGGCTTTCTACCGTTTTGTTGATGTTGCCAACATATACGAGGCAGTCGGGATGTAAGTAAAATTTTACAGTTACGTACCGATACATTTAAAGCAGACTGTAGTTATCGAAAAAACACTAAGAAGACTAACGATTGTGTTATTCAGGACAAATAGCACATTTATAACGGTCATACTATTAAAAGAAAAGCCAAAATTGGTCGAATGTGATAACAGATCAAGCCTAATAAAAACAGAAAACGCGATGCGATTTATTAGTGTATGTGTCAAATATTTCGTAAGGGCTCTCACAATAATAAGGATACGGGTTATCCACGATAAACAACACTTTTCTAATGACCACACAACGGAAATAAAATCCGGAGTTGAATTAAATTGGTAACAGATTAATAATAACAGCAAATCAGTGCAACTCATTACTGTATGCGTCGAAACTTATTGCAGCTGAAAAATTTACAGCCGTATACAACACACGCGTTTCCCATATGTCAAAACTCTTAAGACAGCGTAGTTACGTCCGTTCATTCATATTTTTACGACTGTTTTCTGTAATAACACACACGACTGCTTACTAGTTTATAGTATAGAAATATGGCAGGAAGACTTCAGTGACACCAATGATACTGTATAAGGCATTGTCAGTCTATTAATATATGTCTGTGGTGTAGCCCAAGTCACGCTACATTATTATTTCTTTCGTTTAACACGGCAATGCAACAGTTTCCCCCAACAGCTCTTTCACGATTTAAGACCTGTAGAATGACATATACACACTTATTTCGCAATGTTTAAAAGTAGCCGATTTCTTGAAGTAAAGAATGTACGCCAACTGAATTTTCTTGTAATTAATATCAATTAACAACTGCACCTAAAATATAGTACGTAATAACTGCGAACTTTTATTCAGTATTGCTTCTTACCTGATAGTGTGAGTCTTCGCTGATGTACAAAAATGAGATTATATTACAGATGACAGAGCTCAGAAGCAAAAGTAATAGCAATTATCGCACGTTGTGACAATACGTAAATTACTCGTAAATTACTATTGTGTTTATTTTTTACACAGATGTAACGGTTTAACGAGCATGTGGAAATTACATTGTATGACTAATATGTCTATGATCGTGCCCTCAAGACTGTAGGATAAATTAGTTAACATGGATACGTTATTAAGTGCCACGGAAAGTATTTCTACAGGGAGCGAAGAAAATATATATCTGAACTTTTTTATTATGTAATAATTGGAGTGTACGGTAAGTATCAGAAAGAGTATTTACAAAAGCATTCTTCATGAGCTGTGTCAGGTAAGAAGCGCGATCTTCAAAGGTATATTCATGTTATAAGGCACACGAAACGACGCGAATAAATATTTTGTGTTTGTCGTCTTTCAATAATTATTTTAAACTTGTTAAAAATCTGCTAAACTATAAATTGGGTAACTTCCAAGAATAACTGCAATCGCAATATCTCGACCTGAAACGATATATATCGAACGTGCAACTATAAATATATTACGCGGGCATTGATACGCAAGATGTCAAAATATGAATGTTAACATACTAATTACTTTGACGAATGGTACCGTAAAATTGCGTTGACGTGAATCGTGACAACCATAGCAATTTTCGTAGAAATTTATTGAAGGTTTCTGACGATATAAATTGTAATGTGGGATACTCGTTAGGTATCCATACAGTTAGGTATCCATACAGTATATATTTCTGAGATGAGCGAGAAGAAATATCAACAATTCTATTTGTATTAACAAATTACAATTACAGATACGACTGCAGAATATCTTCTGTACTTCAAGTACTTGCAAGTTCCACGTATCTCATTTCAGGCCGAGCTACTTCGATTGCAATCATTCTTGGAAATTATGGTAATTTGTTTTTCCGGTTATCACAGACAAATAACTTTATTTTCCTTTGTTATCAAAATTAATCCTAATAATGATTTCAACAATGAGGCTGAGCCAGCGAAATGTCTAACGCTAACATACTAAGTATGTGAGGTAATATCTCCCGTTTAAATCCGATTAGGCCTTTTGTGTGTACACGCGGCGTTACTTTTCGACATGCAGCGGGTAGCAGTCCTTTTAAACATAACAATAGCGACGGCTGTCCTGTTTGATTGGCGCGAGGTTCTACTGACGGCGTCAACACGCAAGAAACAAAAAGACGCGGCCAAGGTGAAGGTCCCACAGGTAGCGTCTGCTCAGCCGCAAGCGTTCTGGCAACCACACACAAAAGAACCTCTGCCGACTCAGTAATAAATCACGACACATGTGCTGCAATATTTTCGTTGCCAAGTTGGTATCTTAGTATAACACTGTCAAAACATATGTTAAGAAAAGACAGAAACCAGTTGCATGGTTGCAGATTTTTGAACTACCACTTTCAGGCAAGTATTGCCCTTCTTTAGGTATCTGTCGAGGAAACAGTTACAGAATAATATACGAGTATAAATATTATTGAAATGATCGAAGTGCAAGCCAGAATTAAAGGGTGCAAGTGATGCAGTCTACATCACCTACATAAATACTCCGTTAATTACATAAAGTGCACGGCAGAGGGGCAATGGGTTCATCGAACCGCTTTTATGGTTTCTCTTCCGTTCAAATCTCTAATAGCGTGCGGGGAAGAAGGAACACGCGATTCTTTCCGTTTTCTGATTTATTTTATTAAGATAATCATGTCTCCTAATGTAGATGCGTGCTAACGAAACATGTGGGGACTGATGACCTAGCTGTTTAGTCCCCTCAAAAACCAACAACGAAACATGTTCGCATTCGGAAGAGAACGTTGCTGACAAATTTCGCAAATCTCGCCGCAACGAGTAAGGTATTTCTTTTAATGATTTCCACCAAAACTGGTGTATCATTTTTGTATCTATATCGCGATAATACGAAACGAGCTGCCCTCCTCTGAATTTTTTTTATATCCTCCGTCAGTCCCAATTGGTGAGAATCCCAAACTGGCCAGCAATACTCCAAAATAGAATGCACAAGTGTAGTGTAGGAGTTTCTTTGGCGGGAACTATACTTTTTGAATCCGTGTTGAGTATGGGTCAATAGGTCGTTCTCTTAGAGGTAGTTCATGGTGTTAGAGGAATGTGCATGTTATAGAATCCTGCTGCAATCCGACGTCAATTTTGTATTTTGCGGATCACTCCTATTGACTTTGTTTTAATGTTGTAGTGACCTGCGCAACTTCCCAGTCTTTGGATACGGAACTTCAGCTTAGCGAGCTGTTGTAACTGATAGCCAGGTATGGAGCTATTGCATCAGCATACTCCGAAAGGAATCTAATTGGTGTACTATCTCGCCGGGGAGAGTGGTATTTGTTAAAAGATTCAAATTGTTTTAATATTCCAGGGTTATCTACTTCTATGTTATGCATGCTGGTGGTTGTTCTTGATTCAAATTCTGGAGTATTTGCTTCATCTTCTTTGCTGGAGGAATTTAGGAAAGCTGAGTTTAGTAATTCTGCTCTAGCACAGCTGTTATCTGTAGCACCAACATTGCAATCGCGTAGGCAAGGAATTATGTTTTGCGGCTACGTATACTTTATAAAGACCAGACTTTCTTCGGATTTTCTACAAAGTTACGTGACAGGGTTTCGCTGGGGAACTACTAGAAGCTTCTCGCATTGAATGGAGTTCGAGGTAAATTTCGAGTTTTTATAGAAGTCTGCCATTCTTGAAGATTTTGGGTCCGTTTGAAATTAACATGCTTTTGCAGGATTCATATAACCTGTTTTATGTACCACGGCGGGTCAGACCCCTCTTTTGTTAATTTGTTTGGTATAAATCTGTGAATGGTTGTCGATAATATTTCTCTGAATGTAAGCCGCATCTGATCTACACTAACATCGTTAGTTTCGGAAGGGTGCAGAGTCTCACTCAGTAAAGCGTTAATCGAATTTTTAACTGCTTTTTTGAACATATATTTTTCGTTTATTTTCGTTAGATTTGGGAAATCCGATATTCAGTCTCGCTATGACAAATTGTGTTGACTAATCCCTGTGTCTGTTTTGATGCTCTTTATTAGGTCCGGGTTATTTGTAGCTACGAGATCAAGTGTGTTTTCATAATCATTTATTATTCTAATGGGTTAATGAAGTAACTGCGCGGGATAATTTTCGGAGAATGCCCCAGTACAATTTCAGACTGTTTTATGCCTGTCTCCGGTTTTAAACATATTTTTTACTAACATATTGTAGGCTTTGATCACGTTTTTTGAAATTTGATCCAAGCTTTATTTGAACATTTTTGCATTCGAATCTAATGAGCCAGGGATCGGCAAAAAGAACCAATTATTTATTCCGGTTGTCAGGTATAACATTTACCCATACCAACTCACAGGAGCAATCGACTTCAATTTCGGTACAGAATAAACCCTTGCGACACCACCACCACCACCACCACCACCACCACCACCACCTATTTTATCCAATATGTCCTTTCTGAATACCATTTGTCCCTTTGTAAAAATTGCAGTTTAAGTTATCTCCGTCTTTAACCTACCTATAATGATTTGAGCTGCAGTACTTTCTATTTACGCTTGGAGCTCTTGTGTTTTCCCCATTGTAGAGAGCCTATATAGGGAGAGAGTGGCCAACCGGCCTGTGTCCGCCATAGTTTTTACCAAACTGCGCGCAGGGTGTGCACTTACATAGCGACCCTGGCAGAAGTGCAGTAGTTCTATTACTGATTTTGATCAGTACCTTTCTTGCTTTGACCGGAGGAGGGCAGAAAATATTTACTTCATACAAGAAGCAATAATTCGTTGGTTTCCCTAAGTCGCCTTTACAGTTCCCACTTTGTCGGTTAACTTTCACCGCCCACTGTTCCCGCATTTCCTCATTCCTTGCGAACACAAGCAGCATATAACAATCTTTACTTCGGTTTTTACAGCCAACAGAGGAACGACGAGGCATTTCTGTGAACTGCCCTTAATGATTATGTAACACACATTAATTACACTCAGTAAATCTTCAACGTATAATCGTAAAAATCTCCACGAAGTTATAACGTTATCGTCAACGACCAACAAACAACACGTTAATCTACGTAAATCGAACCGGCAAAAGACGTGCAAAAATAGAGCAGTTCCTACCGTATACAACCTGTATGTAAAGTGAAATTGCTGTCAGGAGCTTTTAAGACATACTGCAGTACAGAAATGGACACTGTAGCTATTCACTCACATGTAAAGCCCGTCAAATCTGCTAAAAACATGTCGTCTTGAGCTCTCAGCCAATCAGGAGCAGTCTCACGCATGGCCACTCTATCCCTATACAGGCTCTCTACCCCAGTGTATTAAAGCTTTCAAGAAAATGTAAAAATTTGAAACAGTAATATACTATAGTACTGTATTCTGATACAAGTAATGAAATATGAAAAGAAATAAGTTTATAGTTACATGCAGTAAATGATTACTGCCAGTATTTCGACAATTTTCTTGCAGCCTATTACTTACATTAGACTGTAATATTTCTTGGTAATGTTTTTCAAAAATTTCCCAACCAATTACATTCGTTGAAATGTACTGTAGATGAATACTTCAAACGTGTCTGCGCCCTTACACCACAAGATTTATACATTACAGTTGTCTTTTGTTGAAAGCATGTGCTATTACATTTGGTACTCCGATTCCCCTGGAATATTTGACTTATTTAAAAAATGTAAAACTAAGAGATCAAATTGGTCATCGGTCGCTGAACTTACAAACGACTTTAAATGGAACTAACATCTGATGTCAAACACACACACACACACACACACACACACACACACACACACACACACACACGAGGGAGGGATTATCATCTCCTACGGGAGCGGCCCCCCCATCTGTGACACGGCGCTCCAGACCGCGCGGCCCCTATGTAATTAAGGTATTTAATTAAAACATCTTGCCCCTTATCCCTTCGCAGTTGGTCAACTGATGAAATGATAGCATGTAAGAACCGAACCGAGAAACTGAAGAACAGGAAAACGGAAGATGAGATGCTAATTTCTATACTCTTCAAACATTTACGCAGTTGCTTTGGAATGTAGAGTTGGTACAAATATTCACGGCGTAATTGACAGTGTTTTCTTCAGCAAAAATATAGATTTAAGAATTAAATTGTGAAACAGGACTGTTTTATAAGTTATATATTGCCGATGACTGGCAACGATCCTTTCTTCAGTGCGGAGGTACACCTAGGCCCTTACTCTTACGGGAATGACTTTGAGTAACTATTAGTTTGAATAATAGTGGGCATGGTAAAATTGAGAATTTGTATCTGACGGGAGGGGTGCTTCAGTAATCCATTGCAGGTGTGGTGATCGCTGTGTCCCCAGTGGTGTAGAGGTCAGCGCAACTGCCTAGAAAGCAGGAGACCCAGGTTCGAATACAGGCTGGGTACACATTTTTAACTTTACCCATTCGCAATTAATGTAATACAATCCGTGAATAGGAATCTTAATACACGAAGTTGTTGTCAAGCTTTTTTAAGTGCTTCGTAGCGAACAGCGTTTCCTCAAAATGTTCAAATGCTTATAAATCTAAGAAATTGCTCTAGTTATCTTTCCCTAGGCTTACAAAGTATCTGAACTAAAACTAACCTGAAGACAACACACAAAGACGCATGTCGGAGGGAGGGCTCTAACCTCAGACGGGGAGCAACCGCGCGCTTCCCAGCGCTCGCCATTGCACCGTGGCCAGCTCTTCCTGGTACTCCGTCGACGGCCTGGTAGCCCTTTAGTTCGGGAATATGCTGAAGATGACGCGGGGCATTCAAGGTCACCATAGACAACACACCGGTAACTTTTTTGCAAGTATTATTGTGGTTAGAGCACACAAGTGTAGGGAAGCAGAAGAGTAATCAGTTCTGGACAATAAAGCAAGCAGTTAGCGAGGAACGCCCGAAGCGGGACAAGGAACTTTCAGAGAGTTGCGTACCACGCCGCAGCTCCCATACTTCCTCTGCCCTCGCTATTGTAACGCTTTCGTGACTGTCAATCGCCTCCTCACTCTTCGCCATTTTGTAGCTGCTGTATGTAATCTGCTATTGGCTTCAATCTACACCCACATCCATACTCCGCAAGCCACCTCACGGTGCGTGTGTGTGTGTGTGTGTGTGTGTGTGTGTGTGTGTGTGTGTGTGTGTGTGTGTGTGTGTCTCGGTGGGTAGTATGCATACTATTGTCAGTTCCTCCTATTCTAGTCGCGTATGATTCGCGAGAAAAATGTTTGCATGTATGACTCCGTGTGGAACCTATTCTCTTTGATCTTATCCTTGTGGGCCGCTTCTCGAGATATACGTAGAAGAAAGCAATATTTTGGTTCTTCATGAAACGCACGCTATCGAAATTTTGTCAGAAGCCTTTAACGCGATACAGAATCTCTCTCTTGTAGCGTCTGCCACTGTAGTTCCCCTAATCATCTCCGTGACGCTTTCACACTTACTAAATGAGCCCGTAACGAAGTGTGATGCTCCCCGTTGGATCTTCCGTTGTTGCTGTTGTGGTCTTCAGTCTGCAGACTGGGTTGAAGCAGCTCTCATGCTACCCTGTACTGTGCAAGTCTCTTCGTCTGAGAATACTTTCGGCAACCTACACCCTTTTTAATCTGCTTACTGTATTCGTCCCTCGGTCTCCCTCTACGATTTTTACCCCACACACTTCCTTCTAATGCTAAATGTCCTACAAATCTATCCCTTCTCTTAGTCAGGATATGTCAGGCACTCCTTTTCTCCACAATTCTGTTGATCAACTCATTAGTTACGTCATCTACCCATCTAATCATCATTCGTCTGTAGCACCACATTTCGAAAGCTTCTATCGTCTTTTTGTTTTCTTTTTGTCTGAACTCCTTATCGTCCGCGTTTCACTCCCATACAATGCTTCACTCCAGTCAAATGCTTTCAGAAAGGACTTCCGAACATTTAAACTAATATTGGATGTCAACAAGTTTCGCTACTTCAGAAACGCTTTTCTCCCATAGCCAGTGACGGACTAAGGCAGTCGGAGGCCCGGGACGGCGCCAAAACAAAACGAGCCCCCCCGTCCTCTTGTAAATACATGTATTACTATAAAACAGTAACTTTTGCGTTTTGGAGGCCCTCCCAGAGCGAGAGATACGGGGTCAGTCGACAAAAAATAGCTTTCCAGATTCGGAGGCCCCGGAACGAGAGGTGAAGGTAGCTCCAACTAAAAAAAAGTCGATCTCTCGGGGTATTTGGAGGCCCCTCAAGACGAGAGGCCCGGGCCGGACCGCCCGCCCCCCCCCCCCCCCAGCCATTAGTCCGCCACTGCCCATAGCCATACTGCATTTTATATCTTCTTTACCTCGGCCATAGAAGTAAGTTATCTTGCTACCCAGATAACAAAACTACTACTATTATTGTATCATTACCTAATCTAATTCCTTCAACATCGCCTGATTTGCTGACATATTCCACTATTCTCGTTTAACTCTTGTTAGTGTTCGTCTTTTATCTTCCTTTCAAGACACTGTCCATTCCATTCAATGGCTCTTCCAGATCCTTTACGGTCTCTGACAGAATTACTATGTCATCGGCAAACCGCAAAGTTTTTATTTCTTCTCGCTGAACACAATTCCCTCTCCAAATTTCTCCTTCATTCTTTCACTGCTTGCTCAATGTACAGATTGAACAACATTGGTGAAAGTCTACAACCCTGTCTTTCTCCCTTCCCAACCTCTGCGTCCCTTTCTTGTCCTTCGACTCTAGTAACTGCTGTCTGGTTATTGTACAAGTTGTAAATAACTCTTCGCTTCCTATATTTTACCCCTTTTACCTTCAAGACTTCAAACAGTGTATTCCAGCTGACATTGTCAAAAGCTTTCTCCAAATCTACAAATGCCAAAAACGAAGGTTTGCCTTTCCTTAGCCTATCTTCTAAGAGAAATCGTAATGTGAGTATTGCCTCCCGTGTTCCTACAATTCTCCTAAATCCAAACTGATCTTCCCAAAGGATTCCACAAGTTTTTTCCGTTCGTTAGTAAATAATTCGTGTTAGTATGTCTTCTATTAACCCTTCCTGGTACGGATTCCATGTTTATGAGCAATACTCAAGTGCTGGCCAAACGAGAATTTTGTAACCTACTTCCTTTATTGACCTACTACACTTCCTGAGGATTATTCCAAAGAATCTTAGTCTGGCATCTGCCTTACCCACGATGAACAACGGTAATGGAACAAAAAACAATGGCTCCGAGTTACTTGTCTGGCCTTTGGAGATGATACGGCCCCATAAGCAGATACCTGGGAAGAAGTCAAAGACAATAACTACAAAAACAACCAGAACAAATAGATCTCAAAATCTCCCGAAGCGTTGCAATAACAATCAGGCATTCATCGAATCTACCAGTTAAAGACTTATCTGTCCACAATGAAACTTTCACTCTGCAGCAGAGTGTGCGCTGATATTAAACTTCCTGGCAGATTAAAATTGTGTGCCGGAACCGGGACTCGAACCTGGGACCGTCGCCTTTCGTGGCCAAGCGCGCTACCCGGTTTCGGCACACAATTTTAATCTGCCAGGAAAATCCATATCAACACACACCCCGCTGCAGAGTGAAAGTTTCATTCTGGAAACATCCCTTAGGCTGTGGCTGTCATGTCTCCATCATATCCTTTCTTCCAGGAGTGCTAGTATTACAAGGTTCGCAGGAGAACTTATGTGAAGTTTGGAAAGTAGGAGGCGAGGTACTGGCAGAACTGAAGTTGGGAGGACGGGCCGTGGGTCGTGTCGAGATAGCTCATTGGTAGAGCGCTTTCCCACAAAAGGTGAAGGTCCCATTTCGAGTCCCGGTTCCGGCACACAATTTCATGTTTCATAGGCCCCCACTTCTGAACTGCCTCTATGTTCTCCTTTTAACTGATCTGGTGGAGGAGGAAGATTAGTGTTTAACGCCCCACCGACAGCGTGGTCACTAGAGGCGGAGCTTACGCTTCGGGTTGTTTGGGTAAGGATGGAGAAGGAAATCGGCCGGTATTTGCCTTGAGTGATTTTAGGGAAATCGATGCTTCCTAAAGCCGCACTGATGCATGAACATAAGCTTTTCTGCATCAATTTACTATATTAGAACTAAGAATAAAGAATTCTACAGCAAATTAATGTTAATGATATAGGTCTGTAATTTCGTGGGTCCGTTCTTTTGGCTTTCTTATACACAGGAGTTACCTGTGCCTTTCCCCAGTCGCTTGGAACTTTGCGCTGGATCAAAGATTCGGGATAAATGCAAGCTAAGTAAGGGGCCAATGCCGCTGAATAATCTTTGTAAAACCGGACTGGTACTCCACTTGGCCTGAAGACTTATTTGTTTTCAACTCTCTCAGCTATTTATGCCTGTTACTATGTTCTTCATTTAGGAGTTAGCGCGACCATCAAATGATGGTACGTTTGCAGGGTCCTCCTGAGCGAATGAATTCTTAAATGTCACATTTAAAACTTCAGCCTTCATTTTGCTGTCTTCTGTCACCACCACAGAACGATCAAAGACTAGATAGAGACATTTTATCCGCTTACGGCCATTTTATATAGGACCAGATTTTTTGCTAAGGTGTGACGGTGGGAGTTATTTGTATGCTTCGCGCATTGCTCCTTTTATAGACGCGAGAATCTCTCATAACTTATCTTATTTGATTTGCTTGACCTTTTTTGAACCGAAAGTGCAAGTGTCTTTGCTTTCTCAGCATTTTTCGTATATTACTACTATAAAACGGCACATAAATTGATTATAAATCAATGGAGAAATATATTTTGCCCATAATTCCTCTACGTCTATCGTACCGGAACTAAATGATGTTCATTCATTCCCTAAGTGGGACGCTAAAAATTGCTTATCTGCTCTTTCTAGCGCAAAAACCCTCCTAGGCCTCTTGACCAATTTGTTAACTTTGGTGGCCATTGTCGCTATGACATCATTACCACTAACACTGGTCTCTACAGTGACATCATTGACAAGATCTGGCCTGTTTGTAGCTATAATGTCCAAAATATTTCCATTGCGTATGAGCTGACGATTTAGCTGCTCAAAGCACTGTTCGGAAAACGTACTCAAAAATAGTTCACTTCTTGTCTGTACCTCCTGTAGGCGTCCCAGTCTATACTCGGCAGATTGAAATCGCTACCAACTAACCAACTAATTAAAGCATATGCCGGATAACTTCGCGCTACTGATCGTAAACTTTTCCTGAATGTAACACTGTGACGGTGGAACCGATTGGCCGATAAACACACATTTTAAACGCCCAAAATAGTTTCAAGTGAGTGAACTTAAAACAGAGATCGTCGAAGAATTTAAATATATTGAATATTTAAATATACTGAATATATGGATCAGCTGGAAAGCTCTAGAGAGACAAAAATAAAACATGGAATTTCGAAGAAATATAGTTGAAGTGACCTTCCAACTCGCGAAAGTGGTATAACAAGAAGTCTCTCTCATGGAATGCTAAAATAAGGCATTACAAGATAAACTGGAAGCCCTGTACGCAGCTGAAACACTGTCCATCACCAAATCGGATCATTTGTAGGGCTGGGGAACAAAGAGAAATATTAAGAAGAATATTTTGACCCCAGACTCCACACCAATCACGTAATCCACATGAATCCATTTACCAAACAACTGAAAAACTTTCGGACACAATAAGGAAAAAAACTGTTTTTTATGGCCACATCCTCAAAATGAACCCAAACAGATCAACCTTTTTTTTTCGATTTTTTGAACAACAGAAAAACAAAACCGAATTGGTTTAAAGAAACGGGGTACGATTTGAGAGAACTTCCGATCACAGAAAGTATGCTCGTAGTTAAAACTGCAAAGAATTTAAGATTAAAGACAGAAAAAAGAGGTTCCAATTCAAGATCAAAACCAAATGAGTACCAGATCTTTGAAGATGAAAGCAAGAAAAGAAAGAATGAAGCAATAATGGGCTCTTAGAAAAGCATTTAAAATTAAAAATGGATTGATTTGATGTACCCTAAAGTAGGGCGAAACGATAGAGGAAGAAATAAAATTAACTTATTTTTAGTCCCCCGTTTCAGAATGCCCCGACGAGGTCCCGACACAAGGGACGTTATTCTGTCAGAATACTTATCACCGTTAAGAAAATTGCACAATTTAGACCTGTATTATAGGAACAACGCTATCATTTTAATAACAGAAAGAAATGCAAAATCTTTCAAGTGATCACCCCAATGTATTGTGATTTCAATTACCTGAAGTTTTTCGTTTTAGATCCGATGTTACTGTGTAGTGACAAGTTCCACCTCTATTCTTCCCTCTTCTCAGCAACGAAAAATGCATTTCCAACCAAAACCAAGTGAAAATCCAAGTCTCATATTTCTAAGATATTTGATAATCAGTCAATTTAATCAGAGCACGAATTAGAAAACGTTTTATGAAACAGATTATATATACCCACATGAGAAACAGTTTTACACTTATCACTTAAAAAACCCCAAAAAGTTTGTCTTTATTGTATTATTATTATTATAACGGCCTGTCTTTAACAAAACACTAACTTTTCTTTTCACCCAATGTTAGTAAAAAGAAAAGTTTTGCTAAAGGAAGACATTTACAATAAAAAAAAGAGTATTTGTTAAGCAAACCGGATTACATGAGTTGCAACATCAATACGATTATATGCAACTCAGTTAGGAAGCATTCTAGTGTTTCAGATCCTCCTTGAAAATCTGTCAGTATTTAACAAGAAGAAAGTGTGAAATTGGAATTCTATTTGGTGCAAAATTCACAAATTTTCTGGGACTCGTATCATAATACCTCTAATTTTTACAGCTTCTATAACTGGCCGTCTTTTGCAACTGTAAAAATTAGTCTAACAAGGAGACCACGTGGATATCAGATTTTAGAATTTTTGATATTTATGGTACGTGAAGTTCAGGATTCAAATAATCAGGCAAAGCCATTCAAAACTTCTCGAGATAACTGACTTTGAAGTTTCGCAAGTACTTATATCAATAAAAGAGGAGCAGCATGTGTCAGTGTCGCAGAGGTGGTAGCGTTCTGGTTTCACAACAACAATGTCGGTGGTTTGAGTCTCGCTGTGACAGGCTCTTTTTTTTTTTTTTGTTCGAATACTTACACGATAGCTAATGATAAATTTCACGAAAAATGCACGTATTTTTGTTTATTCGTCATTTTCTTTATTTTATAAAAGGTTATTAGTAATGATGGTTTCAGTAAAAAAAAAAAAAAAAAAAAAAAAAAAAACATTGTAAGTTACATTTTTTACAATATTGGCTTCACTGACGACGATTGTCACCGATTTTTCAATTTGTGAAGAGCACTTTCCAAGCAGCTAACACAAACGTCATGGTCACATAATCGAAATCAAGCAAGTTCACTTCAAAGCTATATAAAGGCTTTTTAAGTAACGTTGTAAAGTCACATGTTAGACAGCAAATGGTTTCTTTTACTGATCGACTCTTGGAGAATCGAAACGACAGTCATCTGCCTACCTTCACCGTGTAAGTAATTCCGCTAAAATGCACCCCATTGGCGCAGCCTTGTGACGTGTACTTCTACTGACAAGTAACAATTTCATTAAGCGCCTTCAAAAGTATGCCTACCCGATCGAACGAGGTCGTGAAATTAGTGATAGAGAAGACTGTATGGAACTTCAGTTATTCATCACCAGCGGTCCACTCCAATCTTCGGTGATATGATCAGGTATGCGTGGTTCACTTCTAAACTGTGCGATGCAAGAAAAATTGTCATTAAGGTAAATGAAGTTTGCTTTCCAGTTGACATATCAAAGAAAAATTGCGACTGTAAAAATTCAGCATTTTTACGATGTGCTCGATGCCGTAAAAACTGTTTCCCATGTGTTTACGATGCTTATCACCCTGGCATGTGGGAGACCAGATGGAGATAGAGGATTTTTTTATTTTTTAGTATTGCCATAATTACGTAATTTTCAATGTTTTTGTGTTTTCTATTTTTTTTTAATTTAAAATCATCAGTATTCACAACCTTTTATAAAATATAGTAAATTACGAATAAACAAAAATATATGCATTGACTAGATCGCTACCACCTGTGCTATACCGAGAGATGCTGCACTTCTTGAAAAACTTCGAAGTTTATTTTCTCGATAATTTCTGACATTTGCATCGAATTACTTTGTTATTGAAGTTCGAAACTTCATGTAAATCCAATACCCATGTAGGCTCTTTGTAAGACCAGATTTGTTTAGCTTTATTTTGAACCATCCATAGTGGTCAAAATATTTATTAAAACTGATGTGTTTGATAATTTGATAAAGCTTGAGATGGGTACTTTGGTACTTCAAGGGAAGGTCTCCTGGAAATGTTTCAATGGGATTAATGGACATGTCTCTTGTTTTGTAGGCATTTTTTACCGTAGCTGCAATTATACAGTCCGTATAGAATAATTGGCCATCTTTTAAACATAAGTTTTAAACAATATTTTAAGCACTACAGATGCTTTGAAATGTAGCGAAACGTGCGTGCTCTTGATTAATTTTTACAGTTGCAAAACACAACCAATTATCCCATACAAACTGTGTAACTGCAACTGCTGAAAGATGATCTATAAAATAAAGAAAAACTTTTTTAATTTTATTTACGACAATAATTATTTTTTGTTGTAATATGATAAACTGGGAACTGTCAAAGCAGTGAGAGGTGACCATGCTAGCGGAATTAGTCCAGAACAGTTACTGTCAAATAAAAACCCATTTAAATAGGATTTTATACCGGTGTCCCATCTGTGTTAGGACTGCTTGTGTGAAATTCCACAGTGCAATGCTATCTCGTGGGCAAACTGCGGCGTTATTATACAACTTTCAACAACAGCTGTGTAGAAAATCAAAGCAAGCAAGTGCCACTGTAACAGTATGACATTCGTCGAAAAAGTGGCAGTGAGGCAGCGAGGGGACATCAAGTTTGGTCTAAATATATTTTTTGGCGGTTGGGAGTGTCATGGGCATCAAAGCCGCGAGTATGTCGAAAGGACGAAAATGTGCGCAATGTCGCGAATTGTGCCGAACGCCTTTTCAAACGTTAAATAGTCGTATACTCCAACATTGCAAAGACCTGTTACAGACAATACAAGTGAAACAGACACCATGAAATTTAACTGCTGATGAGGATGGTCTCACCAGAATGAGCCTCTTACAAAGCGGCAGAGCGCAGCGTAAATGAGCCCACAGAAGACTAAACCAAAGGAAGTGCGCTTGCAGAAGAGTCGTTTGAAGACTATGCGAACACTTGGTTCGAACCCAAAGGAATAATTCAGAATCAGTTTGTATGAGGAGAACCGACCGTTAATTCTGGGTGTTATATGGGACTGCGCCGAATTCGATCCGAATACTAAGTCGCAGGTTCCTGTTCGCTCCTCCACAACGTCCAAATCCACAAAGACAAGATTGTGATCGAGTATTTGGTCAGCAATGGTTGATCCCCAACTAAAGATCAATGAAAGGACAACGTTACGGCGCTGTTAATGATATCGAGGACAACTGTGTCGCACTACTAAATGATATTCCAAAAAAGGATTACAGTGTCGGTTTTAAAACACTTTTAGAACGATTTCAGCTGGGTATTGCTTCAGGAGGAGAGTACCTAGGTTAAACAAATTAATTTTGTGAACGCATTCCATGATGTTTTATCTCCACGGTCCTAACAGACCTGGAATACACTGAGTAGATTTAGAAAATTTTCTTCCCGACCCCAAATCTCTTCTCACTCGTTCCACAACAGGAGAGCATATATTTTGAGTAAATTAAGAACAGAATGAAAATTATAATTACTACACGAAGCTAGACAAGGCCAGTTATTGCTCGTGACAGGCCTACCAAAAAGCGTGACGTGGATGGATGAGTTTCGGATTAAGCTGTTTCGCGCCAGCGTCCTTGGCGACACGCGCTCACAATGAACAATTAATGCCTACGTAATCCCTCCTGACACCTCGGCCAGCGAGCATGCATTAAACATATCAGCGTCGGTTACGTAACAGCCCAAGCCCAAAACAATCATTAGCAGCTGAACACCACCGCTTCACTAAATGCTTTCCAAGCAGCCGTCAATTCCGCTTTTACAAAACGTCGGCCACTCCTCCCAAAAAGCCAAGCCTTATCTGCGCTATGCACGCTACCTCCACCCCTCGCGCCATGCAGTTGGCGTACATCGTCTTCATGTTTCACGTTCGCTGTGGTCACCAGCGCGGGCCGCTAACGCTCTAGGCGGACGACTGTAGGCGCATGTACACTGAGAGCTGAAATCAGACTCCTGCGAAACCTGTAATATTGAAAGCGAATATAACGTCTGCAAAAGAGGTGGTGCTAAGCTGCATACCGATGTGATAAATGCTGCAAGCTCCCTGACTTATAAGCAATATATGCATTTATTGCAAACAATTCTAACAACGCTTCTATACGTGATGTTTGTACTAACACGAGTGCACAGCCAAACAAACTAAACTGAGTGCTCAGCTATCGAACGCGCCGCTTATAAGCGTTACCCGCTATGGCGTGTTGATCGCGGAAACGCTTGTAAGCGTCAGCCGCAGCGAACGTGATGTACCTCGCAATCCACGCTAAGGTGTACGTCAGTAGGTGGAGCCACGGCGCCCAGTACAGTGGCTTGGCAGGCCATGTCACTACGCGCACAGCCTAATGGGGCAGTGCCTACTCGACTGGGTCTCAAGTACCAAATTCGTGTGGCATGCCCGTCACAGCTATCTGAAAGCTGCTTACTCCACGTTTGCCACATATTACGTCTGTGCTAGCTGACACTTCATGGAAACCTCAGCGTTCGCTGGGTGATTGCGGGCGTACCCCGAAAAATGGTCTTGGGATATTTATGTATTTGCAATTACTGTAGAGCTACAAAAAACCATAACTCTCACATAAAAGAATTTTAAAATACAGAAACAAATGTATTCATGGAATAGAAAGAAGTCACAGAACTAATATAATTACCTAAGGTGGTTTGCTATGAAATTCTTATTCTCAGGCGCGTGGTAATGGTCGAGCGCCCTAATGCACCTCGTGTGGAGTGTGCGGCTGTTCCCCGTTGGAAGTTCGAGTCCTGCCTAGTGTGTGTGTGTGTGTGTGTGTGTGTGTGTGTGTGTGTGTTTTCCTTAGCTTAAGTAGATTTACGAACTTCTATAGGTATCTCCTAATACAATGCGCTCGCTTTCAGTAGATAATTATCTACAAGGAGTGGTCTCTTGATTTTGCGAGAGGAAAAGTTTTTCCCATAGAAACCACAAATAAAATTTGCAATTTTCTTTCGCAAAATCTCTATTCCAGAAGGATCGTCGAATAGACGGGCGAAACTATACTTCTATATTTCTGTCGTCGGTCTGTTGAGAGTATTTTATTTTGGAGAGTATTTTATCCCTGTGTATTGTGAGACCTAAAATTTCCTGTGCAGGAATTGACAAAGGTTTTGAAAAGAACTATCTTGTAAGACCCAGCTCGATATATTTGTCCACGAGATCCAGAAAGCAATGCATACTGTTTCTCAGGTAAACCAAGCTCTCCTTTACTACCGGAAGCGGTTCGAAACACTAGCGCACTGTCGCCGAATGAACAAATTACTAACGTACGTTATATAGACCAACAGTATGATACAACTGACGAGTTTCTAGCAAACAAATAGCATGTCATTTTCAACGGAAAGTATGTCGAAGTAAATTTTACTTCTGGCGTGCCCTAATGGAGTGTTATAGGACCATTAATTTTCACAATGTATACAAATGACCTAGCAGATAACGTCAGAAGCTCCACGATTCTTTTCCTATATAAATGAATAGCGTGGATGGACGCGTGATACAAGAAGAGGGGCAATTGATCCCCAAAATAAACAAATGTAACATATTACGAATACATACAAAAAAGGAAGATCCTTTATTACATGATTACGCGATGTGCGATCTCTAGAAGCAGGTACTTCCATAATGTATCTGGCAATATACGTGCTGCTTCTTAAGATGACGTTAATGATAATTACGATGATAATACGTTTCTTGCAGTAAAGTTCTTCAACTACAATCACAGATATTTACTATTCTTTCGTCATAATATTGGCAGGTGCAGTCTTAAACACTACCTTGTAACACACAAATGGGAGCGATTGTACATGGCCGAATTACTAGGTCCCAACCCCCTTGGTTCCGCGAGGACGAGACACGGTACGCCAATGTGTTGGCGATCTACGTTCAGCCGAATGATTCCTCTGCAGTTCGTTAGTCCAGTGGGTATGAGCCTTCGAATGCCAAACCACGTCTATGGCCACCCTGCCTGAGAATCAGTTTAGTTGCTGACAAAGGCTAGTTTTTGCTGCGAATGACAAGCCTGCATGGATACTGCCATCCATAGTAATGCCTACTTGGTGCATGAGAGACTGTACCGATGATTGCATCTACAGCAACTCGGTGGACACATTATTAGGAAATGGGAACATTATCACTACATTGCCATCTCGAAGTTAACTGTCCTAGAAATGTTCATTTCAGTATCTTATTTTGTCGAGATCTAACTTGATGTTAGTCCAGATTATACTGGATAGGCTCTCCTTGGATGTAACTGCAAAATGTCAGTGACAGTAATGAATACTTTCATGTGTACGGTGACTTAAATCTGCCGAAAGAGCAGGCACTATACATAACTGTATGCTTCGATAATTTTAAAGCTGGTGCACGAAAAGCCCCTGCAATAATGCGGGAATACAGGTTTACTTGCGAACCAGTGTGGTGATGGAGGGGGGTCATTACACTCAGTCGCGTAGCAGTTCTGAATTCGATTCAGACGGAAAGCATATCCCGAGCCCCGATTTGTCGAGCCACCGCCCGCGTATTCCGAGAATCCGCTTCCAGTTGCGACCCGTTACAAACAGCCACAGTTTGTTTCAACGCCCTGTAGCAGCTAACACCAGAAATTTCCATTTCCTTCGTACAACTAATTGTATCCGCGAAGTCATTACTCTGGGGAACAGCTCACAGGATCGCATGCTCTAAGTGTTGTGCAGTGTCACCGTGAAGGCCGGACGAAGTACATGGCATCCGTTAGACGCAATGCTCCTGGCGACCAAAGTCCAGCTGGACGACACTGATATGGTCGACTCAAAGGAAATCAGACAGCAGTGTCGTCACAGTGTGACGTCAACATACCGCCATATCAGGACACTATTGCACGGCGCCCAGTGCCACAAATACTTTAGGGTTGACACGCAAGCGGTCTCGCAAATATGCATTTTTCTTCCTGGTTTTAGTATTACACTTACATCTTAGTACTCACCGAAGATAATGTACGCAGACGATGTTTCGAGAGGACACTCACCTGCAACAAAAGAAAGAGAAACTATATTATCAGGGAACCAAACGCAAGTCGAGTGTTTACGTCGTGTAAAATCAGTGGTCGTAACAGGAAGCATGTCCAGCAGCCATTACAATTTTACCATTTTTCGCGTTATTAGAAACAAATAAGTATGAACTTTGTAAAAAATTTTGAAGCTATTCTTCACCCACGAAGCAACAACGTATGATTTTGCAATTTACTTTACCTTTAAAGAAAATGCCTAATACATTCACTAAGAATCCTTACAACCTTTTTTTGTAGTTGACGTAGTAGGGTTCACGGTAAATATGTTTGATGACGTAGTAGATGGTAATTATTCAAGTGTAGTGCGGGCTTTAATCATCGTACGGCAGCGAAAGTCGATATACTGAAAACGAGTTAGTGCGAAAGAGATTTACGCTGCCAAAATACTTTCAATTTTGGTCACCGGCTTCAAATCTGGCACTGTGAACGGAAGAAAAAATTTTAAGAATCTTTGCCATTTCCGATGGTTTAGGAACGGTACCTGGGCAGAAAAGATAAAAAAAGTTTAAAATGTTCAAATATTTGTTAAACTTATGGGACTTAGCTGCGGGGTCGTCAGTCCCTAAATTTACAAACTACTGATGAATTAGCTTATACTAAATACGACACAAACATCCATGCCCGAGGGGAGATTCGAACCCCCGACGGGAAACGGCCTCGCGCATCGTAGCGTAGCGCCTCAATGCGCTCAGTCGCGGCATCAAAGAAGGGAGAAATGCATCATGTTGATCGTATTAATGACCTCCGCTTAATTATATACACAGTTCGAGCACCAGCGACGTCGACGAGTAGGCCTACAGTTTACAGCGTCAGATTTGCACCAGGTGATTAAAACCTAACTAATTTTCTTTCAGTGTAAAGAACGCGTTAACGCATTAGCGACTTTTACTGTCATACGACGAAAACAGCCCACCCTGGACTACTATGAGTAGCTGCACTTTCATTATAACCACCCTATAGTACTGAGTAATAGGTTCGGGAACATTTATAGTATCTGTCCGAAAGAACAGGTCCCAATCATATAATCGTGCCTTCCACGACGGTGGTCGGAATCACCCTTGCCATGTTGCGATTCTTCAGGGACCTACGGGTTATATTGACCACAGACATGATTTGGAAGCCCTTTGACCTAGTGATCACACGTATACCTGTCGGAAGGCGGTGCATACAGTAGCTAACCTATAGTACAAGTTCAAAATTTCAAATCTGCACTCTTCTTGTACGCCAGGCAAATTGAGCAAATATTTTTTTTTTTTTTTTTTTTTTTTTTTTTTTTTTTACATAATTGTGATTTAGGCTGGGCTTCATACGGCTAATAATAGTTCGAAGAAAACACTTGTTTTGTATGTACAAAAATTAGTAATTGTGGAGACAGCAATTTTTATTCATTCGAAAGAGTCGACATCTTCACTATAGTTTAAAAGTTCTAGTTCTTACGTGTAAAACCCACAACACTTCGTCGTTAGCCTTTTTTATTTAGAGGGCACAACGAGAGACTACGCGCCTGGCGACTGTTAGAGCCCGTACAGCTGCGGCCTTTGTCTGCTGGCAGATAAATAGCAACCACCTAGGCGCCGGCTGGCAGACCGGCCGCGCGCCGCCGACAAACAGGTTCCACTTCCGCGACACTTCCGGCCCGCTCTGGTCCTCACCAGCACGACGTGTCTACTAACACATCCCTATGCGGCCAAACTCCAGGAGGTTTGACGAAGAGATAATACGCCATGTACGAAAAACCTACCTTTATATATACACGGCAACACCAGGAGCAGGTTCTCGCGTGGGAACGCGTACGAGACAACAGGCCTGTTCATTTAGCGTCCAGCGACAGTCCTTCACTCTCTCCTGTCGTTACCGTGGCACGCTGCAGTGCACTCAGGTTAAAAGTGTGGTAGATTTAGTACAGGAATCCGTCCGTAGTCAAAAGACTTCAGCACAAACCGAGAAAGACGAGGTATCGCATTTCACTCGCATTGCTTTCTGTCGACGGTGCGGTACACAACGCTCTCTTGCGACGAAATAAAAGTCGCAGCTTAGAGTTACACACTTAAGAGTATACACTAAAAGTGCTGGTGGTTTTACAACTGACTGCCGATGTATCTCCCACATTGTTCTCTTTATACTCCTTTAGAATGCATTTAAATTTTAATCCAACGTCCACACATTCCGCTAGAGCAAGTAATGCATACTCCCCCCTGCCAGCAGTTAGTCGTCTTTTTGCTCATCTGGAACATAATCATCGCAACAACTCGTTACTCAAGTTGCCACTGCGGCTATAGAGTGCGCACAGACATTTCCAAAGCTGAAGCCGTAGGACATAGCCAAGATGACAGTGCAGCGTTCGATATACGCGATGCTAGAACTTTAACAAGACGGAAGTCCATTAACAACGGCATAGCAGAGATTCAATGGCAAAATCCGACGAAAATTTGTCCTCGCTCAACATTTTTGGGTTAAATTAAGAGAACCCGTATTATAATTAGACGATGAGACCATTCTGCTTATCACCATCGTATACGTCTCTAATTTATCTATTTATCGTGTTTCGAAACAAACAGAACTGCAACTAAAATACAAGAATTGCTTTACATTACAAAATAAACAGAACCAAATAAAATTAGTATCTAAATGGGGAAAATTACCTACAACTGATAGAAACAACCGGCTATTTACATATAGCCGTTATTACAAAAGTCGCTCATCAGATACTGATAGACATTCAAATAAGTGACATAGTGCGAGGTGCCATCTGTTGACAGAAGTGGGTATTAGAATACGCTTTGGTAATCATCTATGATTCGACCACAGATGAGTAATATTAAGGTGCCGACCTGAGGTCCTGTCCAAATACTTGTCAGTTCTATATTCCATGGAATTAACCGCATAATAACTGTTTAACCCCTTATCCAGCTGTTGGATGTGTACTAGTTTCCGCTCATGTTGTGAAGTACCCAAGCTACAGCATGTAAAAACAAAAACGTTAATTACCCTAACGTCATCTTCAGAAAATCTTTCGATGTTTAGCATTGAAAACGCTATTTTCCACCATCAAATCTGACCTTGATTTTTTCCAAACCTACCGAGTGTCTAGCAAAGAGATGAACACGTGCCTCTGTAAAAAAAAACTCGTATCAACTGCATACAACCACGCTGTCCTGTACTGTGAAAGGCTCTCCATCTGAGAATACGACCGGCAACCTTCACCCCCTTGAATCTGTTTACTGTATTCGTCTCTCGGCCTGTCTCTACGACTTTACTCCACACACTTCCTTCGAATGCTACGTTGACTATTCCTTGATGTCTCAGAATGTGTCCCACCAACGTGTCCCTTCTCTTAGGATATGCCACAAACTTTTTCTCCCAATTTCTCTTCATTAATTACATGATCTACCCATCTGATCATCATCATTCGTTTGTAGCACCATATTTCAAAAGCTATCATCTTTTTGTCTGAACTCCTTATCTACCACGTTTCATTCCCATGCAACGCTACACTCCAGACAAATACTTTCAGAAAGGACTTCCTAACACAAAGTTGGATGTCAGCAAATTTAGCTTCTTCAGAAATGCATTTCTTCCCATAGCCATTATGCATTTTATATCCTCTGTACTCCGACCATCATATGTTATTTTACTGCCCAAGTAAGAAAACTCAACTACCACCTTTATTGTTTCGACATATTGATTTTCTAAGACTGCATTCCATTACCCTTTTTTTTTTTTTTTTTTTTTTTTTTTTGTCTTGCTAATATTCATCTTATATGTTCCTTTCAAGAGACTGCCATTCCATTTAATTGCTCTTCCAGGTACTTTGCTGTCTCTGACAGAATTACTATGTCATCAGCATACCACAAGGTTTATTCCCTTTCCGAGGACTTTAAGTCCTCTAAATTTCTCCTTGCATTCTTTCACAGCTTGCTCAATATACAGACTGAATAATATTGTGGAAAAGCTGCAACCCTATCTTACTCTGTTCACAACCACTGCTTCTCTTTCACGCCCTTCGACTCTAACAATTACTGTCCAGTTCTTGTACAAGTTCCTTCGCAGAGGATTAGCGTCTTACCAATTAATTGCTGTGTGTATCACAGCTTCCGTGAAAACACTTTGTACAGAGACGTTTGTCTTCACATGCGGCACATCTTCGTTGCAGCACAAGTAACACAAGGAAAGAAAATCAGCCTGCCAATGGGTACCGAACCAGAGCAGGGGCATCGAAAAATATTTAGATTCTATTTGCAGAGGGGGGGGGGGGGAGTCTAAAGTCATTTCGTAAATCAGAGCACAGTGTTTCTGTATCGCCGGTAATTTTCAGTACCGGAAAGGTACTTCCTTTCATGAATAATTTGTATTTCCAGCTTCATTTATGGACGATACTTCCACTTTCCATGGTCTTGTTTAATTTAACCTTTGGAACGACATAAAATTCGTAGAACCCGCCGCCCTGGGAAAGGGCAGGTTTGCCCCCCCTCCCCCTGGATGGGACTGAAGTCAAGCGGGTCGCTGTATCGGTGCTAGCGTAGCGGACACGTGCCACATAACCGGCACACAAAAACCTCTGCAGCGGTAGACGCGCTGCCCCTGATCACCATCACTATGGCCTCCCCTCTTCACCCCCCTCCCGCAGGCGTCGTTGAGTGAGCGTGAATGTTTCTGAAATGTGAGAACGGGGTGATGACTTATCTCACGTATCTTTTACGACCTGTAATCGAAGTTGATGACGTTATGTTCCTGTTGCCTAAATTTCAAGTTATTTATTCACTCTGAGATCCCATTTACTTACCGAGTTTGTGTGTATGTCAAATGGCTATTGTTACGTTGAAGGCGATTGCGCAGAAGGAAGGCCATCTCCATCCTAAAGGTATTCGACCTATTTCCATAACCTCCAAAGTTGGTTAACATGGAGGCCCACGACACACACACACACACACACACACACACACAGAGAGAGAGAGAGAGAGAGAGAGAGAGAGGGGGGGGGGGGATTCAAAACGGAGTTTGCAGCTTTTACCTAACGCTTTTTAGACGTAAACTTTTGAAAGAAAAAAATAATGGCACGAAGTACTGAAGTGTAATACTACACGCGAGATGGGGAAATGGCAGACACGCAACCGCTAATGAGTATGACTGGTCGAAGAGGTGGGATTATTATTATTATTATTATTATTATTATTATTATTATTATTACATTTCATGGAGGGATTCGGTAGGAGTTCGTGGAACAGTAGGAACAGATCGGCAGCCGTCAAAAATCTAAATGTTTCTAAAGCCTATGGAACTTAACTGCTTGGTCATCAGTCCCTAAACTTAGAAACTACTAATAAACTTATACTAAAGACAACACAGCTATGCCCGAGGAGGGATTCGAATCCCTGACGGGGAACGGCCTCGCGCATCGGAGCATAGCGCCTCAACACACTAGGCCCCTCCGCCGCGGCCCGGCAGCTGTCCTGGGTGCTGGGAATCGTGGGCACTTGGCAGAGATGTACTCTATTACTGGATTCTTCCATTCACCGTTATCCACATAGTATTTCTTCCGATAGAGGTGGCCTGTACATTTAGGCAGAACCTGAGCCGCACGGAAGTAGCCTGGTTTCAGTAGTTTAGAGACTGATGACCACAGCAGTTTGGTCCCATAGTTTTACGAACATTTGATTATTTTGAAAAACCTGAAAGATTAGAATGCGCTAAAGAATATGTGGCATACTTTTCCTCGCTGACGTTCAAGCCGCCACGTATAAACTACACGCAGCTGTGCTCCAGGACGCCAGTGGGGAGACCTGGAAGCCTAGCGCCAGGACGCCATCTTGATCTCTGCCTCCCTCAGCAGCTGCGATCGAAGCCACGCAGCAGCAGCAGCTGCCGCCTCCGCAATACACGACTTTCCTCCCCCGCCCCCGCCGCTTTCCACCATTCTCTGGTCTGAATTTCCTCATTTTTCCGGTCTGTTACGTCTTAGTGTACAATATCCACCATCATAATTAAATCCCTTAATTCGATGACTTATAAAGATGGGAAGGTTCCTCTTTGGCTGTATTTCAGCCGACATCGGAATTTCTCACTGTGTTTGCATATGCACGAGTAAGCGCGTGCATCTTCCCATCCAGGAATCAATCATCTCAAAAGTTGATTAGTACAAGAATGTATTGGGAGTTGCAAATAAGAACACCATGAATTAAATATAGCTTAGTGCTACGATGGGAAAGACAAAGCGGTTTGATGATGAATTGGACTTCCAGAGACCTCAACTTTTCACTCAACGATAGATGATGTACTCACGTCCGTTGTCAAAATCAAATGTTCAAATGTTTGTAAATCTATCGGACCAAACTGCGTGGTCATCAGTTCGTAGCTTACAAACTACTTAAACCTAGGTAAACTAACCTAAGGACAACACACACACACACACCCATGCCCCAGGGAGGATTCGAACGTCCACGGCGAGCAACCGCGCGCTCCGCAACGAGACGCTTTAGACCGCTCGGCTACTCCACCGCGGCGCGTCCGTTGTCACGGAAGAGCTTTCTCCAAATCTACAAAAAGCGATGGGGTAAATGTAATCTACGAGTTGGGCAGGTAGATTAGGAAATATAAAAAACGAAACGGATAAGTTGAAGTTGGTTGGGGATTAGCGAAGTTGGGTGACTTAATGAATAGGGCTCTTAATAGGGTGATATTACTTCTGAAATGACCATCAAATCTCTCTTGTTCTGTAAAAACTGTGAAGATTCCTAGCTGAAGGACTAAGCTGAATCCAGTGATAATTGTATGGTAATAGGTGTTTCTCTCCTACTGCCAAAATAATAGTGTTGGTTACGCTTTATGTCTTGTTTGATTTCTCAGTGTGGCGGCCGCTACTATGCGTGGTTGGTTAATGCGGCGTGGCCTTGGTTTTGGCCTGTGTGGGAAGCGAGCGGCAGCGGCAGGAAGAGGCGGCATCTGCCGGGCGCGGCGCACGCAAACAGCGGGCCGCGACAGCTGCGCGCCGCTCCCACACCGCAGTCGCCTCTGCGACCTTTGTGCGCCACAGCTTTGTCCCGAGACACTGCGCCAGCGCACCTGTGCGTCCACAAAGTGGAGCGCCGGATACAACTTACCACACGACGGCCACACGCGAGGAAGCAAACGGTCATCTCGGCTCTCACAGGCAGGCAGTTTAGGGATAACTACCAGCAGGTGGGAACAAAACGCTCGGTACCCAGTGAAATCGGCCAGTAAGATCACCGAGGTAAGAAGGGCGTGGTTCATGACGCTCAACATAAGTTTAAAGCAGGTCCACTGCGCTACAACAGACAATTACGCATTTTGTTTCATTGCACCACTGCGAAGTGGTATCTATTTAACATTTTGACGTGCGAGTACAAAGTAATTTACATGGAGCGTCTCCTTAAGATTAATCGCAGTAAACGCAGATGGTATGCAGACCCACTGGAAGAGTTTCCACCGAAAGAAATTTCTTCTTTCCAAGTACCACTCCTTAATCTGCGACCCCTTGTACGAAGACTTAATAGATGAATGAGTGAAAAAAATGTTTAAATGTTTGTAAATGATGGGATTTAACTTCTTTGGTCATCAGTCCCTAAGTTTACAAACCACTAAGTTAAACTAACCTACGGACAACATAGACACCCATGCCCCAGGCAAGAACTCGAACCTCCGACGGCGAGCAACCGCGCGCTCCGCAGCAAGGCGCCTTTTAGTCCGCCGCTCGACCACTCCATCGCTGCGAATGAGTCAAAATGTAGTGAATAGATTAACAGGTACGTCAATGCTTCTTTAGCAAACGCAAAACCGTAGCACACATGATTACCCAAACCCAATGGCAGAGGCTGAAATGGTCCTGTGTATGATGTTTTCGACAGAGTAAGTTCGTCCTGCAAACCGCGCCGGGCAATGTAATGCCACTCACTCTCATATTGATTAACGTACACAGGAAAGCGGTAAAATGACTGTACCCTCCACCACCGTAATTCTCTCACTCAACAGAACCGATGCAGGATAAAAGCTTTAACACAACAATCCCAGCAACTACCCATAATAGTTACACGCTACAGATTAGCCATAACAACAAACTAACATCATCTATAGTAAGATTTTCACGGTGGTTGTATGCAGTTGATACTTTTTTTTTCAGGCGTGCTTTAGGTAAGGATTAGTAGAAAGTAAATGTAAGATACAGATTCCTTTTTGGCAAGGGGCAAGAAAGGACTGCGAAATAATCGCCATGGAAAAGTCACGTTTTCAGCGCCTAGTGAGCATGAAGGTAAGAAAACATTAAGAGAAGAAAGAGTTGCCACCCGCCCCCTTTATCAGAAAAATAATTTCGCAGTTGTACGTCTGTTGCATCGTATCTCGCATGTAATTAACGTTTAGTAAAGGTCATAGCGATTTTTTGATGAAACGCTTCTTTATTTTTTTCTCCGCCAGCGATGTAATTCCACAAATCTAACACAAGGTCTCGTCGAGTTGCCTGACGGGACTATGTAGATAGAACTTTAATGAAATCGCCATGTATTAAGTGATTTCTCGTCATTGCCAACTTCAGGTACCAGCATTCTTACAAACGGAAGAAGTGGCACGTGAAATTAACCACTGTGGAAATGGCATGTTAACAGAAATACTCTTAGTTACTGAGAGGTTGGGTCCATCCAAGACAGATGGCTAGTAGCTTAAGATGATTGAGAGTGCAGAAAATGTATAGTCAACACATTTCTAACCATTGAGCCACATTGGACAGTCACGTTAGACTGTGCACCCTGTACTGCGTGATAGCTGTAACGCCGGCCACGCGGCAGGCAGTCTGCACATGCGCAAATCACATGGCCCGCAACTCGATAGCTGCGGAAGCGGAAGCGGCGCCCGCTGCCTGTGACGCTGCTTCCGCTCGTGACGCGCCTTCCGGCGTATCCCGTGTCGTCACAGCACTGCCCTCTATGTAAACGCTATCTTCAGTCAGAACTCAGCCTGAAGCTGTCACTCTCACACACGAACAAGTATCTTGCCGCCACATCACGATTTACACACTATTTGTCGCATTAACTGTCTCGCTTTTACCACCTGTTTATCAAAAGACAAATCAGCTATAAAAGCCAACTTTCATCTTATTCGAAATCTCAGGTTAGGCTTTCAGTTCTTTGTTACTTCGCTGAATGGCTAATTAAGTTCCTGTTGTTCAATAAGGTTCAATAGGTTATGCTGCCCGCTCGAGTTATCACCATTTCCTCTCTGTATTGTGACTAAGCAATCTCGGTTTTTTATTTATTTTTTTATTTTACGTTAAGGCCACTTACGGTAGCAAAAGGATGGTTCTGTTAATCCTGGAGATGACTGGCCAGTGTGACTGTAGTCAGAGATTACTATGTTGGTAGCCTCTGACACTAGAGTGACAGAGTTTTTCCAGCACATTTCGAAAATACACTGATGGCCTCCCAAAACAACATCAAGATGGACCGGCGATACCACAGCAAAATTTATTTGAAATATGACACAGTTTAGAAACTTCACGTGATTAAAATACAGTGTCATGTGAAGAGATGATGGAATCAATGTTCAGCATTGCCACCTTTATCCACTGTTACAAAGCCCGGTATTGGATAAAAGGGGTTCTGGATGTTTGCTGCTGCTTCCACATATTGATCCGGTGTAGCAGTGGGTGGTGTATCATGGACTAGTCGTTCCGCAATCATGTAGCAGACGGTTTGGACGGGCGAGAGTACGGGAGAACATGGAGGTCAAGGCAGCTATGGGCGACGAGAAAGTCTCGTACACTGCTCGCCACGTGTGGCTGCGCATTACCCTGTTCACTGCGGCTCTGAAGTTAACAGGCTCCAGCACTTCAGAGATGTAATGCTGGCTGGCTAGTGCACTTGCAGTGTACTGGCGGAATCCGATACCACCCCAAACCACAGTACTGGGTGGGGACCAGTATGGCAACAATTTAAGCCTCCAGACTAACCCAAATATAGTAAAGGTGCAGACACAATCTTAATTCGATAGTAAAACCATATCATTCATCGCAGCATTGCCACCGCCAACGTCTCTGGTGTTGACTAAGTGGTAAACGCAGCAACGGAATCATTGCGAACGGTTCACTCTGCTTCAAGTGACGTCGAACGGTACTGTGCAATAGACCAAACATGTTGTAGTACGGTTCACGATGTGGCAGAGCGATCCATCTCTGCCCTCAGCACAGCACATGTAGTGCTGCAATGAGTAGGTGCAGAAGGTCTCTTCCGCATCACTACTGCCTGGTTACGTCCGAAAAGATAACCACTTACTCTGAAGATTAGTTTGCAATCCCTATGGGGAATTATTCTTCCTCGCTCGAACTCCGAAACGTGGTCGAAAGACGCTCGCTGTCTTAAGAGGCACAGTGAAGCTGGTTACGAGAAACAACCGCACGAAAATAAATTCCAGTTTAAAAGATACTCATGCGCATTTCTTGTCGCCGCAAGTACATACTGCACATTTCAGCTGCGTTAGAAGCTTTTGCAAGGTGTTGCATTTTGGGTGAGAAGCAGTGTAGATTCTAATAATTGTTACAGGGAGCAACAGCGTTGCCAACCCCGAAGCACAATTTCCCCCTAAATCGTATGTGAAATCCCCCCAAATTGTATGAGTTGTATTTCAAGAGAGAAAAAAAAAACTTTTGTTGAGGTGATTGTAACTTTTAGAAAAGAAGTAGATTTTTTTTAATTTCTTAGAATTAATTACTGCATCTTGTACATTTATCTAACGAATGGTTCCTGAAAACAGTTTTCAGACTTTGCGCTTATTCATCCATAACACACTGTAATACAATAAAATCTACGTTCTGTTCAATTCAGAATTAATGTTGAACTTGAAATTATATGACTTTTCAAAAAGTAAATTGCTCATTTATTAGGCCTATGTTTTTGTATCATGGAACTCTTTGTAATCAGAGGTGCACTGGTCTGGTTGTTCAATGGTACAAGTACTTCCTCGTGTGACGGCAACACCCCCTCCCACACCACCGAGCAAGTCTTTGCACCCCCACTGGAGGTCGTGACCCACAGGGTGCGATGTCGCCAGACTGCTACCAAAATCGTCTAGGAAGTGGAAGACCCCTTAAAATTCCTCTCAAAATCACACTTCCCCCTGAAGCAATTATCTCCCTAAAATCCCCCTAGAATTTTTATCCCCCTAAATATCCCATCTATAATTTTGTCCCCTAAATTTATGGGAAAACCCCTAAGTTGGGACACCTGGGGAGCGAAGCTTTGCTGATTAATACTAAAGAATTATTCTGATAAACGTACGGTAGCAAAGTGATAGAATGCCAGATCATCAATCCGAAGGTCGCGGGCTCGTCCCAGCCATGTCCTAGGAATTTTATCTGTCACTTTCCACTTCTTTCAGCTCTGGCGCTGTTGCTAATGTGGAAAATATAGACTAGCACCGTGGTTAGATTCCCATATAATTGCCGAGGTGACAGTTCGAAGATCGGAAAAAGGCAAAGGCATACCACCTCCAAACAGGACCACACGTCCTAGTAAAGCACTGTGGTGTTCAAATCAATCTTCGGATTGTTGACTGCTTTACATGTAAATGAAGAAAATTAATCCGCCTTTGCCACTAAAGCTCGCAAGTAAACTTACGAAGCAATACCGTGTGGTGGCTTGCGGAGTATGGATGTAGATGTAATTGGTTCGCGCTGCACAACACCAAGAGTGCACATTCCGGCCACGAGTGACTTCACAGGGCGAGGGCGCTTCCCCCGCTGTGGTTCTTACGGGTTACTTGCCCAATTTTGTGACTCGCTGGCTGAACAAAGGCAGTTATTTGCCTAGCACTGGCAGCTGGCAGGGCCGACTGAGAGGCCTGGGGGCAGGCTTTGCCGTGGCAGGTGCCGCGCCATCAGATAACGCAGATCTCTCTTGCTTTCCGCGTAATCATCTGCGACTACATTGCGATATGCGGGTACCACCTGCCGGACACTTCAACCATCGCCAACACCTTGCTCTTCACAGTTTTGACAAGTCACTGTGAACCCCCACACAACTTTAATTTTACCGACCACCCACCAATGACGCTATGAAAGTTTGAGGTTAGTTGGAATGCGAAAGGCAGTGGGAACGTTCTAAGTTCGGCCAACCGACAATACTGATTTCATATGAAAATAACAACTGTTGCAGCCAGCACCTACATTTTCCCACTATACTTCCACAAGAAGCAGTAGTCTAAATTGCGATGTTAATAATTTGATTTAAAACAATTTTTAACGGAAACTCAGCGTCTCTATAATGTAA
Source organism: Locusta migratoria (assembly GCA_026315105.1). Classification (NCBI taxonomy): domain Eukaryota; kingdom Metazoa; phylum Arthropoda; class Insecta; order Orthoptera; family Acrididae; genus Locusta; species Locusta migratoria. The sequence goes on along the minus strand of CM048746.1, from coordinate 76,617,410 downwards.
TCTAACACTGTGATTTGATGTACAGGATGGATATAGTTAGTCTTTCGCTTCCTCAAAGAGTTAGTTCCCCATGAAAAAAAGGGTTCATAGCATATTGAAAATTTGTGAAAGTATTTGAAAGGAAATAAGCCATTGAAATTAACGTACTTTTAACTTCCACGCGAGCGAACAACATTCTTTATGTTTATATTTCAAGTTGCTCAATGTGATAGTCATCTACATAAAGTTTTTAGTACACCATTTCGAAAATGTGCGCGGTAGATTTCTAACAGTGGACCATGATATGTCAGCTGTAGTGATTACAGTTGGTGAATCCTTAAGTTCACACATTACATCCAGCATTCACAAGCGTGGCAGTAGTAGATTAGATTAATACTAGTTTCATAGATCATAAACACCATGTTTCGCAATGATGTGGAACGTGTCAGTTTCATAAATGATATCTACACGAGACACTCATATTTCAATGATTTTTAATTTTTATTTTATTATGTTTTTTATCAATTATTTTAGCGAAATTACTGTTTTCGCTACAAATTTTTATCTAAAGTGTAGTGTTGCCTTTCAGAAATTCTTTTAATTTATTTTTAAATACTAATTGGCTATTTGACAAGCTTTTGATGCTACTTGCAGCACAATTCACCCTTTTCTGTGGTGAAGTTAGATTTAACCCTTAATAGCATAACAACATAATCTCAATTCCCACGCCGCAAATTGCATCAAGAAGTCGACTGTGAGTATTGTTCGTTTCGATGAACGTGATTTAATTAATTAATATTTAACACTGTTACTCTTACGTTTTAGTTTCTCGACCGTGGCTTCTTGAAAACCTGTGACGAACGTACGGTGACTAAATAGTTATTGCCATGGTGTGAACAGTCATTAGTGCTACTGTAACTCGTCTCAAATAAATGCGAAAATTTCGTATTTATAATCCATACATTGTCCATAAACGTATAAAACATTTATAGTTAAGTGGCCTATTACGCCTATGGAGAGCGATATAATAATATGGAACGAACATCCACCGCACAACGCCCACGTCCTGCAAGATTCATCAAAGAAGGTTGAGGGATTCCATCTACCACACCAAACTTGGTCGAGGCTGATCCGCATCAGTACTGGTCAAGGGGTGTGTGCTTACAACATGAAATAGTGGGGTTCCTTCTTCTGACTGTGACTGCGGAGCGGAGGAGTAAACCACAGAAGACATCACCAGTGTCCGCTGCGGGCATTTAGTGGTGACTTGAAGAGTTTACATCAAATGACAGTGCTCTGGTTGTCAAATTTGGACATTTATATATATATATATATATATATATATATATATATATATATATATATATATATAAATTTGTTGTAATATTGTTGTATACTTTTAAAACCATACGGTAAATAAATAATCTGATAATGTCAAACTTCCCCCAAATAACATCGCCACAGACGAATCATCGACATAACTTATTCATAGAATGAGTGTGAAGAATCCAAAGTAATCCTAAGTAATTTCAAAAATATATATCCTCTGAGGGCTTCGTGCTTCTCGAAAGCGGCGATGCTATTAACTTTATTTTCGCTTCCATGCAAGTAGTTCCTAACACGAACCTACTGCGGTAGCGTCCCCTTCGAGCGTCGTCCCTCGGCATGATTCTGAGGACGCAAAATGAGAATTTATGGCATATTTGTGCTCTCCTCATCAATATCTTTCATAGTTTTTCTCCGCAAGAATCATCCATCAGCAAGGTAGACAGGGATACACGTCTCCCCTATGTTTACGACTAAAGTGGCGGGCGTCAGAAAGAGCCCCAACGTCACGCCCGTTGCCTGCCGCTGGGGACAGGTAGAACTGAAGGCTGCGATTCGCCCGCCTGGAAGCTTTGTTGCGGTAGGTCAGAATGTCCAGCGTGTTCACGTTTGATTTTAGTGCGTTCAGTGTGCTGCAGAAAGATGCACTGACGTGTGTTTGACATTTAAAAAATGTAGGAGCAAAGACCTTCGTATAATACTACTCCCTTTGGTGTACGTAAAGTACGGAGAGACATTCGTAACTAAAATTATACAAAGTACTGACGTTTTTAATGAGCTGGCCAACAGTGAAGGTAGGAGTCTCGTACTTTTTGTGCAAATTCATGTGGTATTTCCAAGACAACTGTAGTCCGTATTAGCAAATCAGAAACATCATCAGTTATCTCTGGTTGTAATCACGTGTATAGATTCACCAAGAAAGGAATACGAAGAAGGAAAACCTACAAAATGTTAACATTTTAACAAAGAGCTCGTGTGCAGTTTTTGGTTATTATGACAGAGGAGAGGGTCCAACGGCTAAGAAAATCCTGGGTTATCTCAGTGAAAAAAATTATTCTCCGCTCCATTGGTGTCAGATTCGGGAAATTCTAAATGGAACGCAGAGAGTTTGTGGCAACAAGAGCTAAGTTTTTGCGTACGTAGAATGCACTTCTTTCGTGCTGAAGACACCAGGCCTTTAGTATACTTCGAAGAAAAACGGGTGTAACAGGAAGACACCAAAGTATAAATACTGCACGACTCCAAAGGAAACGGTCGTTCGAAAGTTCCTGCTGGTAGAGGTGGCCGATTAATCACGTCCATGCTGGTTCATTGAACACAGGCTTCATCCCAGAGGACAAAAGCGTTTTTCGTGGTGGAATCCGATCATCATTCACAAATGGAAAAGTGTTTAAAAATTGTTTATTCGACTACTGTCTACGCTGGAAGAAGGGTCATTTATCGTGATAGATAACGCCGCCTATGTTCCATTCAAACAGAATAGCTGCCACGTTCAAATTAGCACAAAAATGTTCAAATGTTTGTTAAGCTTATGGGACTTAACTACACTACTTATCAACTACCTTATACTAAAGACGGCACAAATATCCATGCCCGAGGTCGGATCGAACCCCCGACCGTAGTGGCCGTGCAGACCGTGACTGGAGCGCCTCAGTCTCCTCGGCCACCGCGGCCGGCAAATTAGTGTGCGCCTCGGTTGCACAGGGGTAGAGTGCCAGACTACAAATCCAAAGGTCGCGGGTTCAATCCCCGCCAAGTCCTAGGATTTTTATCTGACACTTTCCACTTCTTTCACCTCTGGCAGTATTGTTTACGTGAAAAATACCGAGTAGCACCGTGGTTCGGAACCCACGTTAAACTTTAGGTCCCCCTATAACTGGCTGGGTAAGTCAGTTCGAAGGTCGGAGGAAGGCAACGGCATACCACCTCCAAACAGGACCATGCCTAGTAAAGCACTGTGGTGTTCAAACCAATCTTCGGATTGTTGACTGCTTTACCTTTTTTTAGATATTGTATAGCGGCTAAAGAGACTATTTAATTTTCAATCGACGAAACACAGGCTGAACTTCTATCAAGGAAAGAAATCCTAGGTGCCAAAAAGACTTTTAAATCAGGTCAACTGGCAAACGAAATGCGACTCCAAGTGGTGGTTTATTTCCCGCCGTATTACTGCCTGTGTAACCCCGTTGAATTTATTGATATGCGCCAAGATAAACGCATGGTAGCGAACAAAAAACAAAACAAAAAAACTACTTTCAAACTTGCTGATGTCGAGCTACTAACACATGAAGCCCTTGACTCAGCGGGAGTGGACGAGGTGCGTGGTGAAGCATGCAGAGGCGTTGCGAAAAGTTGACTTCTTGAACCAGATCTAAGCGACACCGTAGTGGAACCTGTTATCGTACACAGTGCCAAAACAAGCGCCAGGGAATCTGAAAACACGGAACCTCAACTTGTTCCAGGTTCGGTGTCACTTCTGTAAAGAGCTTACTTGTCTTTAATTTGCGTCTATTATTTCAGTTATAGATAACGTATTGAGAATGTTTTCCCTTACAGTACATGTCGGATAAATTTCTAAAAAGTGGTGGCGATTTGCGTCCTCGATAGTAACTGTCAATTAAAATGAGAAGTCTGTATACATTGAAAAAGTTTTTCTTAAAATAGAGAGTTTCCTTACATTCAGATAAATACTGTACTGGATTTACCTTTTACATCAGCCTTTTAAATCAGAAATTTTGTTCCTTTTTCCGTAGAAAGCTGTACTGACTACTTTTTAGTGAGTGTAATGAGCATTATACTGTTCATAAAATAACAAAATCTTGTGCTACTTCTGGATCACTGTATTCTACATTAACGATGCAGTAACATTGAAACAATTTCCAATACCAGTTCTGATTCTCCAACAAAAGCATAAAAAATGGAAATCACAATATTTGACAATCTTGACAAAAAGCAAGTGTTGTACTTCGAAAATACGATAATAGGCGGATAAAGAAAACATTATTCTAGCACAGGTACCTCCATTCTCTGTCTTCTCCACCCACTTGGTTCTTGATTCAGCAAGTGTAATAGAGGAAATTTTGTTATTGAATTCTGAGACATTGGAGCAGTAAGATTTTCTGTGTAACAGACACGTTTTGCGCGCTAGAACAATGCTTGCAGTAAACTTGGGTTTCGGAAAACCGAAGAAATATGTTTTGCTCGACTTCAGTGGAAATACTGCCCTTAAAAAGAAGATGCTTTCGTACAGCGCGTATCGGCGTTTTGTGTGATGGGTGCAGTGACGAAGGATATGTAACAGCGGCAAGTGAAATATCTTCGGGAAGTAGGGAACATGCTCAGTCCTATTAAGGCGAGTCGTCAGATCAAAACGTTTGGCGGCGGCCTACAACGACTACACGCTGCGGAGGACGGAGTATCTCGGAAATAAATTGCGTACACAGGTGACACGATTCAATAATGTCTGAGATGTAACCAAAATTATGTTTTCTGAACAACGTCCTCGCTGCAACGCAAATTCATAGCCACTACCTTTCGCTACGAAGCAGCACAGCTTCACACTTCTTGCGGTATTTTATTTTATTATTTGAGAGTACTTTTATGTTTCCACGACGATAGAACACGTTCGTAAGCATCTTTAACTTTTGAGGATAATCGTACATTTTATCTCTCCAAATATATCGACGAGTTGTTTCTACCACAAGCTGAAGCGAAAACTAATATTTCTTCCTGATTTCTTGTAACGTTAGTTTTAATGTATCTACTTATTAGCAGCAGCTTGCGGGAATTTTCTTTTGGTACGTACTCCATCATATATGCTACACTGACATGGCCAAGTTTCTTTCGAAATTTTTAAACTTTAAACTATCACCAAGTGGCAACGTCGTAAGACGGCGAGGTGACCTAGCGGCCGCTATAGCCGACGCTGGCCGCCACAGGTGCAGCGCATTATGCAGCCGCCTGATTTGAATACAAATGCCAGCCAATCAAAGCGCACCCCATTTCCGGAAAGCGGCGCTGATTTCCCGGCCGGAGTCCTCCCCTCCCCTCCCCTCCCCCTGTTCACCTGTTTGCCACATCCTCGTCACCGACACGCCAGCCACAGGAAATGCACCGCCAACGCAATCGCGCATATGACGTGCTCCAAACACGACTAGCTCTACCAGCAGGGAGGGGCAAGACTACACGCACAACATGATTTAGCTCTTTTCAGGAAGCTAGCAATCGGTAATTCTTTTTGGTCAGGCACGGATTGTTTCTTCCTGTTGCCAACTAGTAGTGACAATGAATGTGACAAAGTATTCATGTGGTACAATCTAAGCACACGAAAATCGGAGAAATGGAAGTCAGAACCTACATCCCGCTTTGAAATGAACATGTAATACCCGGCACCATTTGAAGAAGAAATGAAAAGGTTCGAAAACCAATTCAGGAAATAAGTTACATTTCAAAATAAAGTGACTTGCTACATTTTCTTAAATTACACTGAAATTAACAATCATGGGGTCCAAAGACACCCACAAAGTATAATTTACAAACATCCTTATCTCCTCCTCCTCTTTTTCCTTGTCTACCAGGAAACCTAGAATGGTGTTAGCAGACGTGTTCTTTCACAGAGACACGGCACTGAATGGTGTGGCTGCAGCGGTGAGCAGTTGCAACGAAATAATGGGGCGGTTGCGGTCGGTATTTACGGCTAGCAGACTGCCTGCACACCCCCGTGGCCAGAAGCAGTTCCCGGTACAAAGAATTGCACCAGGCCACTGGGCTAGGTGGCGCCGCTCTACCGACGACACTTCTCCCCATGCTTCTGCTTCTCCAAGCATTCTTTCTTATCGAGAGTGTCAGTACTGACATATCAGCAGCAGTTGCAATAATTTTGTTTCATTCGTAAATAAACTACCACAAGAATTTAGATCATTGTCTGTTGCTGTTAACCTAACAGAGTTTATAACAACAACCTACTGAGGACGTTCACTGAGTTCCTTAAACTGTTTAAGCTAATTAAACACACCACGACGACAGTTGATGCAAAAATGTGCTTTTCAACTTTGAAAAGATTAAACTAATTCTTACACAACTCTGTGCTCCTGAAAGATTATCGGCCTTTAACTACGGGGTCATCAGTCCCTAAACTTACACACTACTTATGAGCTACCTACAACTAAGGACGGCACAAATATCCATGCCCGAGGGGGATTCGAACCCCCGACCGTAGTGGCCGTGCAGACCGTGACTGAAGCGCCTCAGTCCCCTCGGCCACCGCGGCCGGCTTTTTATGTCATGTGTTTCATGCACAACACAGAGACGTTTGTATCGAAGTATTCTGTTGATAGCTAAGACGGTAATCTTCGCCACACCACCAAAGTCAAGATAATTCACTGCTGAAATAAAATAACATGAAGCACGCTGACCCTCACAAACATATGTCAACGTAACACAACCGCCAAGACGGATAAATTAATACCTCAGAAGTGGCTGTACGTCTTACCAAGACGTACTAGAAGCATGTTGTTCATCAACAACAATGCAACTTTAAGGACATACACAACATACGGTATAAATCAGCTTTTAATAAGTTGTTGTCGAGGAACAACACTGGGAATGAAAAGCTTAATATGAAAGAATTAAACGCGAATCAAGTGAACTTTTATGATGATTGGTGTGATCAATTAATTGTTCGCATCAAATAATGGGCAACGCAACGAGAATTTCACATAAATAATACGGAGCGGCCGAGCGCATCGAGGCGCTATGCTGCTATACGCGAGGCCGTTCCCTGTCGGGGGTTCGAAACCTCCCTCGGGCATTGATGTTTGTGCTGTCCTTTGTATAAGGTAGTTCATAAGTAGTTTGTAAGTTTAGGGACTGATGACCCCGAAGTTAAGTCCCATAAGCTTCACAAACATTTGAACATTTGGACTACGGAAAGAAATTCAAGTTAGCAGACATTCGGCAACGGTCTCTCTTGCAGCCTAGCAACAATTTCTGTGATTTATTTTTAACTAAAATTTCACGACGAAACAACGATTCTGATACAGTGCAAGAGGAGAGAACGCGGGCGTACATCATGAGGATGAAGCCATCTCAAGATGCGTTTTCATGCCTGAAGCAAGATATTAATTGCAAAACGTAGTAAACTTTTATTAAAGACTAGCTTAAACCCGCGGCTCTGCTCGCGTATTGGTTGATTATGATACTTAAGCTATCTTTCAGTAGTGTGCTATGAGACTGGTTTTGAAGGACGAAATGAAATACAATACCTTCTTTAGAAACAAACATTTTAATCAACATTGAAATAAAAAATAAAGTTATGTATTAAAGAAATTTCATTCTTACTGCTTTATTTATTTATTCTTATATTTCCTTATTCGTATGCTTATCCTTACAGAGAAAGAGTTGATGACATTGTAGCACGTATAGACCAAAGATATGGTCTGTGGCATCTCGTTTCGCTGTATGTTACCTCCTTTCTATAGAGCTGCAAATGTCATTGCTGGCCTTTATTGCGACTTTCTTTTTTTTTATATAATTTGACGACTTTCAACCACCCCTTAAAGCTATCGACATGGAACTGCTATGGTGTACAATGGGAGACTTCGGACAACAATTACACACAGACCATTCGTATGCGTTCTGTAGTTTTCGCTGCAGCGCGAAATAAAAAAACACACACACACACCGATAACTTTCCATCCCAATACACTCCACCCTTTTATCATTATCAACCCTCAAGCAACAATGCAACCAATAAAACCATTTTGAAAGGGTAATTATTGTTCCGCATTTCGAGTTATATTCTTCAAATTACTAAATATCTATCAGATCGCTATAAAACCGCGTCTAAAACCTTCCTCAGGTATAAATTAGTGACTGTACAAATATTTAAGTCTCTGTGTCTTAATTGCGGAACGACATGTTGACCATAGCTGTTTGTTAATTCTCAATGCTACCGGTTTCGGTTTTGTACCATTGTCAAGCGTTAGCAGAGATTAGCTAATAGCTTAACACGTCGGCTAATAGCTTATTTTTATATTCCAACTTGTTAAGCTATTAGCTAATCTCTGCTAACACTTGACAATGGTACAAAACCGAAACCGGTAGCATTGAGAATTAATAAACAGCTATGGTCAACATGTTCCGCAATTATCTGAAAGCTGTTATGCCCCATCTATTCACCTCTCTGTGTGTTGTTGTTTGGCCGTGATAAGCATACACCGAACAGACATTCACATAAATATATATAGATAAACAGCTATCCGATCGGCATAAAACCGTGCCTATAGCCTTTTCCGGGTAGACATTTGTAACTGTACAAATTTTTAGCTCTTTATGTCTTGTGGTTCAGACGTGATAAACGTACACGGAACAGACATTCAGATTTATAGATATAGATTGACTGACGACTTAATTCCGTCGTAAGTCCTGGTTGCAGATACGATGGGAGAGGCGGCAGTGACACAGGCGGCCACGCGCGCGCCGGCAGGCAGGCAGCAGCTGCAGCCAGCCAGCTGTGTTGTCCTGCGCTCTGCCCTGGGGCGCGGCGCACAAGGGCGGCAGGGGAGAAGGGCCGAAGAAAGGACGAGATTGGGAGGCTGGCCCCGTCAATAACGTTTTTCGGCGCTTTTTAGAAAACCCGCGCTGGGCTACAGGGGGCCCCGCAAGTACCGCCGCCGCCGCCGCCGCCTTTGTCTCGCTTCCCGTCCCACGCAGCTGCGGCGCTGCCTCTCAGTTACCTCACGTCTCTTCTTCGCCGTTCATCGCACTCGCTCCGCAGACCAGAGATCCGGTGGATTACTTTTCATTTACGCTACCAGCGGATACTGAACAGATGTTACGCGTTCTCAATACGATACTAGAAGAACATGGAATGAGAATGAACAGAACGACCAAAGATACACAACTACAGGTCAAAGTAGGATATGTACGAAGGTGGACCAAAAAACGCATGTTCTGTATAATAAAATTAATACATTTAAAAAATTAGTCACTTTCCAAGTACTCTCCGTCAGATGCGTTGCACTTTCCTACTTTTTTTTTTTTTTTTTTTACTCATTTATGAAACAATCGTGGAACTGCTGAACTGTGAAATGCAAAGCTATTTTCATTGCCACAATATCAACAACACGCTTCCCTTTTAGAACTTGTTTTCCTGGGACCAAAAAAATCACAAAGGTCAAAGGCTGGGTAATAAGGAGGGTTGGGAAGAACAGACCACCCCTAAGAGGCCAAACAGTGTTTCACACGGAAAGGCAGTGTCTAGGAGGGGGGGGGGGCTAGAAAGGACTTCAACATTCATCTCTTCTTGTTAAATGTGCCCGAACTACTCAAATTCTGCGCAGCCTCATTGAAACCCTGTTTAAGCTTTGCTCTTTTGTTCACTTTTCAAGCAGGAAACAAAATTTCCAACACACTTTCTTCTACTACATATGCCTGGCGGAGCACGAGAACAGTAAGATCGAACGACCACACACAAACCGTTGTCGCCTAGGCAGTTGTTTCGTAAAGGTTTATAAACCGTCCCTATCGCGAAACCTTATCAACTAATGGCAGCGTGCCCCGTCAGTGAGGTAATAATCTTTTTTTTTTTTTTCCATCGCTCGTATTACTATAGGTACAGATGAAATAGAACAAGACTACAGCATCAACTATTTGAATGGTATAATCAACAATGATACATACTGCACTACAAAATTAGGAGAATTGCCATGTCGAAAGAAGGACCTCACAACAAAAATATGAGGAAAAGACTAGGACCATGCCTGGAGAATTGTACCGCATAGTGCACAGACTGACATTATGTAAAATAACAAAAAGGCTAAAGAATATTGGATGCACTATATATAGGGCAACGAACTGTGTTAGAAACCATCAGATTGCGAATGTTCAAATGTTCGTTAAGCTTATGGGACTTAACTACAGGGTCATCAGTCCCTAAACTTACAAACTACTTATGAACTACTTACGAACTAGGACGGCACAAATATCCATGCCCGAGGGGGGATTCGAACCCCCGACCGTAGTAACCGTGCAGACCGTGACTGGAGCGCCTCAGTCCCCTCGGCCACCGCGGCCGGCTCAGATTGCGAAACAAAAAGCAAGTTTTGGTCTGTTAGGTCCGCGAGTAAGTAGTGCTGGCATCACTGATTCCCTTGTGTAGCTTGCTTCGGTCTGATGTCGATATTTAACTGTGACGTAGTATCGGCCAAGTGTGAAGCAAAACAAACGACACCAGCAGCGATTCGTCGTGAGATTACCGAGGTCTACGGGGACGTTATGCGTGACAGTGTTGTTCAGTTGTGGTGCCACGCACTTCGTGACGTACGCACTAATTTCCAAAATGAAAGAATTTATCTGTTGCGAAAAACTTATTGCAAAAGTATAAAAGTGGTCAATCATTGTCCTTAAATCCAGGAAATGCTCGACCGTACACACTCAAACTCTCGGCGACGGTTCCCATGGGATGCACTTCCGAATCCACAGTAATAGTTATGAATTGGCTCGTAGCGACATCCACGATTTCCCAAACACGATAAAATCACTTTCCGACACAATCCCGTAAAAGGATAAAAATGAACTCTATAAAACACTGCTTGAGGAAGGGTATACTGAAGTAGTGGTAAAAGGAAACAGAGGAACAGGATGGAAAAGTTATCACGTGCTGGGTAACATCCGCGCATGAAAACCTCACCTATGGACAGGTAAATCTGGAAGGCGATCAGCCCATGACGAAAACTGGTATATGACAACAACACCGATGATGATAACGCGCCAGTGTGAGAGCTTATTTACTAGTTGCAGTCTACCCCATCTAAGCATAAACCACTAGCATGACGCGCAGCAAGTATGGGAAGTCTATGTCCTCCATAAGTTACAAGATTCACAATATTGATACGAGGATAGGCACTCACTGTTGCGAGCCTCTACTTCTGCGACATCAAGCAGCACGAGCAGAAATGGATACTTCAATGATCCGAACTAACTGAAAGCCCGAGTGTGTCATTACTCGGCAAAGCAAAACTTGGCCGCGGCTCCTGGAATAACTTTCTCGCGTGACGACACGGCCGCATTCCACTTCAAAGAACCTTGTCACCGCGTAGTCCAAGAAGTAGTATGGCCGTAAACCTTGTGGGAAGCATTGTTAGACATTATCGTTTATAAATTCCTTTCACAATTAGAAGAGCGGGAGGACATTGCTGATGGAAATATTCAAAGACACACTAAGAACAACAGTAAGAGGTAACACATTGACGGTTCGAATAAGTGCTGCGAAGAAAGTAACTGTTGTACGGGATTTACTTTAAAAACACGCCTGATTAAACAAGTCACAATGTGTGGAACACGCTAAAAAAATCTCAAAAGAGGCTTACTATATTAGACTTCTATGTAGAAATGAAACATCTAGATGAAAGCGATCAGTGGTCTACACTGACGGAATGTTGATTCATTGATATTACACTGTGAATAAGTTCTCTCTCTCTCTCTCTCTCTCTCTCTCTCTCTCTCTCTCTCTCTCTCTCCTCTGTGTGTGTGTGTGTGTGTGTGTGTGTGTGTGTTAAAACAAAACAGTGTTTTGCTCAAGGCAGAGTTCGCGCAAGTACAGACATCTATCCGCAAGTGTCTTACAAGGCATAATTATGACACCCGCGCGCTCCGACACACACACACACACACACACACACACACACACACACACAAAATATAATAACTTATGCAACGTGAAAAAAATAGATTGTTCAATTCAGAGCAATAAGAACACCCATTAAAGATGCTACAACTGTAGCGAAACGTGTACTGGTATGAAAATAATAACCACTATTTTACTCGAGGCAGAACCTCGTAGAAAATAAATGCAATATTTATAAAGGAACACTGAATCTCTGTCGACTGCGACAGCTGTCCCTTGTGGTAGGCTAGAAGTTGGGAACTAGAATGAAAAAATGCACCTATGACAGGACAACAACAGGCGAAAGTGGAACACGTAAGAGAGGCCTGGCAGCTTCGAACTCATTTAAGTAAAACAATCTTGACTTATTCGCGTTTCACTACGAGTTAACCCTAAGTATCCAGCGCTATGAATTCTGAAGAGGATGCATCTGTAGTAGCAAGTATCTCATTTGGTCGCTCGTATTTGCCTTTGTTGCGCTGTGATAAGAGCATTTTACCTTCTGGTACGTACTTGAAAGGATTCTCACTGTAATACACTATGACCAATAGGTGAAAATAAATGAAATGTAAACATCGGTCATGTATGGAAAGTATTAAAAATTCGATTCGTCTTCCCCGAATTACTTAGCTGAATGATGTTTGCGAAACAATTCCGCCTTCGGCCACACTGAACTGCAGGTAACTCCCCATAAATCATTGCTGTAATAAGCGGTCCGTTGCTTCAGAACGCGGTACTAGCCAAATTGAGCGCCGGCGTTAGTGAATGGAGGAGAAATCAGACGTGGAGACAGAGTGACTCTCGGAATTTCTCGGACCTTAATAACTAGCCTTTGCGACACACTGGCCCACGGTTCTTAGAAAATATCGTACATGAAAACTTGTTTTTAATACAACAGTGACGTTCAAAACCATTTTAAACGGGGGTTCGAGTTCCGGCCCAGCACAAATTTTTATGTAACCTTTTGGTAGTACATCTTTACCTTATATAGTGAAGTCGTGAGAAATTCGCTATTGCGAATCAATATTGATAAAACACACTAGAAAGTTTACTTTTAGATAACATAAGGGAAAAGTCACCATGGAACCTCAAAACACAAAAAGTTTGCGTCGACAATTATTTAGATAAAAAAAAAAAAAAAAAAAAGTCAGGCAGAGGTCGTGTGCACAGGAGTCATCTGAAGAAACAGTGGGCCACAGAGAAAGAGAGAGCACACCTTCGAACAGCGGTAGCTAGTAATTTTTCATCATACTTAAGGCAGAAGTTGTAAAAATTCTGAAGTGTAACAAATGAACGAAAGTTCTGCGTTTGATATAAGATCCGGGAGAGTGATTGAAAATCTTCTGTTTACGCAACGTAAAACGAATTTTCTCATAACAGTGTTATATAATGGCAAAAGGAAGAGGAAGTGTACCACAAAACAAAAAGGAGAATGCTCAGAAGAATAAATTTCGCGGCCGTATTTGAAGACGGAAGCACTTCGTAATTGACGTAAATCAAAGAAAAATGTTTGCCACGATAGAAAACAATTTTTATAGAATGACGTTAATTTGTAGATGTGAGTAAATTTAACATATTTAAATCAGATAGGAGCACAACAGTTTGTAGGCGTCCTATTATGGACCAAGAGAAAAATCTGCAAGCTACTCAAGTATGGCGGTGGACATGTGAAACGGACTAATTTCAGTACCTTACAATATGTAAAATTGCCGAAGGAAATGGGGATTGGTGAACATTATTTTGAGGTTATATTCAAGATAATGACCCAAAACATACTGCTGGAATGTGAGGATGAGGTTATTCTTTAACCGGCGAAAACTACTACTCACCTCAATCGCTAACTTGTACGTGATTGGGAATCTTTGAGAGAAATTTGAAAAAGTAAGGGGAAAAACAATCATGTCCAGATAACTGACAAAGAGAATTAAAGAAGGATGACAAAATCAGCAGATTAGCGCAGAGCATGTCGTCTCAGATAAGTAATTAAGATCTAATTCCTAGCGAATACTGTTCTCACTATAAAGAAAAGTGTGCAATGCAGGTTATGTTTTTCATTTTTTTGTTATGTTTGTTATGTTCAAGGTACTTTAGAAGTAAGATGGACACTGAGCTTTTACAGAAACTTGTGTTTAATTTATACCAGAGCTTTATTACTACTGAAATCTCTAATACATTATGCCTGTCGGAATAATTATGGGAGTCAGGGTACGTGGACTGTGAAGGACGGCGTTGTTTAGCGACGCAGGACGCCGAGTCCCAAAACTGCACCTATTAACCAGCAGGCCTAACAAAAACCGTCGGAAATATCTGGCACCCAAATCTGCAGATATCCGGCAATCATATCGGTAGCAAAAGTATATCGATAGAGTATGAACAAAAACTTCGGTATAAGTCATGCTATCTGCTGGCGTCCAGTAGAACGAGCTTAAACTGTGATAATAAATAACACCTCCGAAGTAAAGGAAAATATGCGTGCAGTAATGACACGAGATCCAAGAGCTCACATGTTTTCCGAAAATTTATTGAAAATTGGAGACGGTACTTACCCTCTTGATCCGTACTCTGGAAAGCTGATTTTAATAATCTGAACTCCAATGCCGTTTTCTTTTAAAAGATTACGATTTACTTTGAAATTAGCTTACAGTATGAATCATTAAGGGTCAGGGCCAAACATTTCGCTACTGCGGAGTCATTCTGAAGGAAGACTTGCATTTTCACGTGTAGGAGTAGCACAAAATATAAATGTGTATGCGCCATACAGCCAAACATCAAATATAGTTTATAAGACTGTAATTTAATGTAAAAATTTTGCATTTAAGATGTGTGTACAAATAAAGTTACAATAAAAAAAATTAAAAAATAAAGAACTAAAGGCAAAGTCCCTCACTGCAGTTTTTTTTCCCTTCAATATTACATTTATAAAACTACTGATGTAAAGCTTTAACCCAGCGAAGCGGGTAATCATAAACTAGTAAAATGAATAAATTTTTGCGATCTTGGCTTTCCACTTTAATATAAGTTTTATTTGATTTCCTATGTAAAAGTGCAATTTCTGTTGTGCTGGAGGGTGGGACAGGACGGACTGGCCCCGAGAGCGATATTACCGTGCACCTCCCTCCTTCCACAACCAGTGACAAACGTGAGTGCAGCGAGTAGAAAAGGGAAGGGAAGGGAACGAGTAGGAAGAAATGGAAAGGAAGACGGCCCCCGGTGTGGGAGTTGCTCAAGCGGTGCACCCTCGTCATATTTACGCAAGGCCCCGGCATCTAGGCCGTGTGGCGCAACAGCCGCGCTAGGCTAGGCTAGAGCCGCCCTTCACCTATTACTGGCTAGGCCGCCGTCACGAACGTCGTGGGGCTAGCACAGTCACGGAGCTGATACGCTCATCGCCCTCGCCACACGAAGGACGTCGAGCAACGTGTTCCCTGTCGTTACAGCCCGTCTAGGCTACACTAAGCTCACTGACAAATCAAGTCCATCCCAAGCTTCAAGAAGCAATAACGAAAATCTGTTCTCATAGCGTGAGACATCTTCAAATAGCAAACATCACAGGACATTACTGTGTGTGGCGGACGGGACCCGTGTCACGTATCCCTTTTCTTCTTCCAGTCACGACTGGTTCGAAGGAGGAATGATTATCTCCGTGTGAGCTTGAATAGCTAATTTGATCCTCATCCTAATTTTAATTTCTTCCTATGTCTACATATCACGCAGCAATACACAGTTCGTGATGTCGAACGCCTAACAGGCTCTTCATAATCACGGTATGGGAAGGACATATTGTTATGGACGGAGTATCCTAAAAGAGCCTTGACTTGGGTTTTTAGCCGGTCTCGGTACATGTTCTGGCAGTTACTGCAGTAGAATTCCTAACTCATCTTACGCCTTACAGTGTCATCACTGCTGTTCTTCGAGAATACATTGCTGAAACCTAAAATGACTTAGCTTTCTCATCATTTAGTATTATCGCCAAAACATTTCGTCCGCACAATCGACTACGAAACACTCTGCAATTCATAACTTCCACTACTTTATTGTAGTATTTTCATAGTTCATAAAAAAGACGAGTCAATAACGTAAACATCTCTGTAATGTACATAAGAGACATTTAAGTACCATTCAAAAACCAAAAAAAGTTTGAATATATCAGTCACTCCTGCAGATTCACAAGGACGGGGGAAAATCCCGGACTGAAAAGCGAAGCGAGCAATGAGTTTTTGTATCGCAAAAACATTTCGCAAGACAGAAAAGTTTTTCGAAACCTAACCATTGTTTGGAGAATGACTATTTAACTGCAGTAAATTCTTATGGGAGCAATTAAAACAGCATTTTCTTATTATCCTAAGCTACTGTATAATTGGCAAAGAAACATAATATTACAGATTAACAATTAAGTGCTGGCTGCAGTTAAACTTTAACGTTTTAGAATGACAGAATTGATGGGGATAGAAACAGTACAATAAATATATAGAAATTCTACCTAGAATGGACCATTTAATAGAGATTGCTGAAAAATAACGCTTCCTAGCAAAAGCAGCCCGAGTCGAGGCTTGTTGCTACCTTCGCATGAAATTGTGCAGTACTGAGCTATGAGCATTCGGAGATTCGTTGAAGCTTTGTCTATGTAGTTCTGAACATGTGCAGAGATGGAAATGCAACAAGTACCTACTTTAACGGGAAACTACAAGTTTGGGTAATGAAGAAACCTCTGGAACGAGAGAGCCGTGAGCCTGTAAGGAGCCGAGGACACTCCTAGCGAAGGCGAGCCAGAGAGAAATGTCGCTCCTCTGCGACCCTCAGGGAGCCGAGGCAAGGGCGAGCAGCTGCGCTGCTTTTCATCAGTCGGCAACGATGTCCTCGCAATGGTGCCAGAGAGAGAGAGAGAGAGAGAGAGAGAGAGAGAGAGAGAGAGAGAGAGAGAGAGAGAGAGAGAGAGAGCTGCACACACACCAGTCTTATATCCCACGGTCGACGGCTGTTTCACTTATTCGCCAACATGAAAGGGTCGATAGTAGATATTTTATCGCCAGATGGATGCACGTGACTGAACAGCAGGAAGGCTAATTGACATTTGTTTGGTATTTACTCTAAGGCAGGATTCGTTAATTCACTTTCATAAAACATATAAAGCTACGTTTAAAGTGATAAAGATCAAAGTGAAATTCTAGCCTCTGAAAGAACTTAATTCTTTTACTAGCAGCAGGTACCGACGGAAAATATAAAATTTACTTTAAGGGCAGGTGAAAGAATGTGACACCGCAGCGCAATTTTAGCACGCGGCTGCAAGGATGAGAAACAGCGGACATGTTGCGGTCAGTAGATTCCGTTTACTCGGTTGGACAGAACCGTAAACCGCCTGACAGACAGCCGCGTGAACAATCTAAGTTACGCAGATGGCAGCAGTTTAGAGAGGACGTATAGTTGGGCTCAGGTAAGCCAGATGCAAGAATCGACGTCTCGCTGCACATTTGAGTACGAGCGATGCCACTACTCGCGGCTATTGGCAGCAATTAGTGGATCATGGCCACGGTTGACCTAGGAGAACTGCTGAACACGAAGACCGAGCAATTTTAAGAATGTGCAGTCATTTGCGTACTTGCTGGTTAATTTTGTAAAAAATGCAAGCTGTACACTTACTTTCATTCTCATATTTTCAACATTGTGATATGTTCCCATAACCATCTGTTTATGCTCCGTTCGCACTTGATAACGGTCTAAAGACCGAAACCGGTAGCATTTTGCTAAATTAATAAACAGCTTAACAGCTTATGATCAAACGCAATGAATTTTCAAAAGAATCGTCAGAGGGGGACTGAATAGACACAGATTCAGCAATATCTTCCATCCGACGTGAAATTAGTGACCATGGGATTATTAATAAATGATTCGTAGCAAGAGAGCAAAGCTCACGGCGCCCAACGCGTTACCGTCCACCTCCGTACATCAACAAACCTCTTCGCAGTGTTATCGGGCACATCCTGCAATCTCACAGATTAAAGTTAGTAAGGAGTTCCGTTACGAATCGAATGCCGATTACTGGCGAAGGCGTGCCTGGAGACGCCCCAGTAAGTGGCGGGTTACCAACCTGACTTATCCGGACAAGTCCGGACGTTTCATTTCGTAGCAGGACCCCTTTCATTTTTATACGTGACACTCTTACAGCATAGGGGTACGTTCCACTTTGTTGCCCTTTATGCAAACCATCGTGCGCTTATATTTCAGCAAGATAATGACCGCCCACGAATTTTTGGTGTTTGTCTTTCATTTTGTCAGACTCTCCTTTGACCAGAAAGGTCGCTAGATCACACCCCAACTGTCCACATTTGGAGCATTACATTTAGGGCCCTCCAACCAGCAGGGGAATTTGACTAACGCTCCATTTGGACTGGATTCGGCACGACATCCCTTAGGCGGACGTTCAACTATCAAGCCGAGTAACATAAGCAACAGAGGTGGTCCAACGCGTTATTGACATGCTCAACGTCTGTTGCTGTTCTCTTGTTTCTACAATTTGAAAAATTTTTCTGTGTGTAGATTTACATCTCTCCGTCTCATCCTGATGATTCCTTCGTGTTACATTTTTTCCCTGTTCCATATACCGGTAGAGTAAATATTTCATTACATTCTCAAAAAATAAATACACGTTTCACAATGATCAAATCAGTGCAAAATGAACAATTCAATGCACAGTGACAGAGAATCTAATCACATTACCACAGCATGGGTTCAAGAAATATCATTCCTATCAAACACGAGCTCTTTATTCTAATGAAGTAAAGACTACTATCAACAGTCGTTCAGAAGTTGATTATTTCCGGAAGGCTCTTGATACAGTTTCTCGCAAATGGTTTCGAATACATTGTGTGTCTACAGAGTAATCCCCAGTTGTACAACTGGATTCGTAATTTCATGTGAGAGAAGTATTAGTTCGAAATAATAGACGGAATTATTGCTTAAAACAAAAATGATACCTTGAGTTTCTCAGGCTATCTGCCGTTCCTGATCTTTATGAACGAATCAGGAGACAATTTGATGCTATAACTTGGCGGTTAGAAATTTATTTGAATTTGTCGTCGCTATGTGGCATAACATGATAATACTGAGAAGGAAGCAGTTCCTAACGTTGTGAAAAATTGCATTCATTCGATCACGAACCGGATTTCACTTCTTAAGGCCTTTCTGTGACATGAAATCATAAAATCTAATTCGAAAGTTTACATAAACTTCTGAGAAAAGTGGCAACCGATCCAAAACAACGAAAAGTGTTCTCATCTATATTACTTATAAAAGTACAAGGTCGCTATTTCGTTGATACCCTGTTAGAAAAAGAAAATATCGCGGCAATAACACTAGAGAGCACGCAAAAAAAAAAAAAAAAAGAAATATATATATATATATATATATATATATATATATATAAATTACATGTTGTTTTACCCCGCGCGCTGTTCTGGACTGGAAGACCTGTACACAAGCCTCAGGAGACGAATGATGTTCTCGTTCCCATACATCCTCTTAAGTTCGAAAATTATCGAATTTCGTCATTACCGGCCGTTACTAGGGTTATGACGTATTGTCAGTTTAGTAAGAAAGGCACGCAACGACAAGGTCAAATAAAATGTTCTGCTCATCACTCCTAACGCTGGTTTGATGTTTTTCCATCCTGCTGCTTGCCAGCTGCGCACGTGTGTGTATGTGTTTTGTACTTAGCATAAGTTAGTTTGAATTAGTTTCAGTAGTTTGTAAGGTTATGGACTGCTAACCGCAGCAGTTAAGTAGCTTAGATTTACAAAATTTGATTTTGTCACTCAGTGATGATTTGAGTTCTTCTTTATCTTTGAAATCTACTGCAAGCTCTCTACCTCCCATCGTTTGGAAGGAGGTGGTATGGACCAAAGCAACAAAATGTCTAATAAACATGGTATCTAACATGCGTACCCTAAGAACTATCAGCAAGTCTTTATCTTCAGTAATGAGAACATGGCTTCTGCTGGTCAAATATGCTCGTAGTTCTTTAGGGGCTTATTTTAATGTTTATTATTTTAGTCCCTATTACCTCTTCCCAAAAAATAAAAAGCAAAGAACTTGCAGCAGAAGAGATTTGTTTCACAAAGACGTAAGCTGCTCATAGCATCACTACATAACTGATATACTTAGCAAAATATTCTGTAGACTACTCATTCCACCTTTCAAATCCTCAATGTTCGTAATGGTCATTTTCTAACATCATTTATACAAGTGGAAAGTCGCTTCGAAGACTAAATTAACGCAGTGACCGGTTCGCTAACACGTATACCACTAGCCGGAAACAGGTGTGAGTTGGAGCCGTGTAGTGAAGTGTGCCGGGGACACGATGCTACAGCGGCGGCTCGTCACACGTGGCGGCGGCCGCACGGACACAATAGCGCGTTATCAGGAGTGGAGGCGGCGTTGCAAGTCCCGGTGCTGGGTCGAGCAGAGATACGTTATCCGCTGGTGTGGATGGGCCGATAACGCGCCGTGAGGAGCGCCACAGGCTGGCGGAAGGTGCTTTAAACCCAGTCACCGGCCGCCAAGCAACACCAACATCCGACATGGCTACCACCAGTTGGATCTGACGAAATATGCAACAGTGTTCGCAGAAAAAGGACTCATTTTCTTTCGGGAGATAGAGCAGCACATGTGCGCTATTGTATCTCAACATGTACATAACATGTGCAATGTCCCCAATAAGTTGCGCGTGTCAGATGTGGCTACAGCAGTGTTGCATGTATCTGTGACCTCATTATGTTAGACCTAAGTGAATCCAGTAATAGGAAAGAGAGAGTGTGTGTGTGTGTGTGTGTGTGTGTGTGTGTGTGTGTGTGTGTGTGTGTGCGCGCGTGCTTCCATAACCAGAGTAACCGAAATATTTCACGATACAAGAGACATGTTTGTAAATCTATCGGACCAAACTGCGTGGTCATCAGTCCGTAATTTACAAACTACTTAACCTAACGTAAACTAACCTAAGGACCAACACACACACCCATGCCCCAGAGAGAACTCGAACCTCCGACGGCAAGCAACCGCGCGCTCCGCAGCGAGGCGCCTTAGACCGCTCGGCTACTCCACCGCGGCTACAAGACACATCGCACATAAAAAAAAAAAAAAAAAAAAAAAAAAAAACTGGAATCCATCAACCGTTACGTCACAATGCGGATGGTAGTGTGGGTTGAGTGGTAGTGACATACGGACGTCGAAGAAGTTTGTTACCTAAGATAAGAGGACAACAGCTGCAAAAGTAGAACTGGATGACATACTCTTGAACCCTGTCAGCACCAAATCAATACGAATAGAGCCCCATAGCTGTGAATTGCACGCAAGCTGGAATTCCAGAAAACACTTATCACTCATATGAATGTCCGAAAGAGGAAGAAGTGGGGTCGGTACCATTAATCGTGGGCTAAGGAACAATGGAAAAAGGTCACTTAGTCGGAAGAGTCGTGTTTTACACTTTTCACAAATTCAGTCTGAGTTTACACATGGCGTACGCCGTCCAAAGTTGTTATGCAGACTGTCTGCTGCCAAGACTTAAACATGACGGGAAATCGACAATTATTTAACCCGCGAGTTCGCCTTCCAAAGTTACGCGATCGGTCGCGTGCAAAGCTTTTTGGTACTTACTATTTAAAAATGGTATTTTGGTATTTTTAAATAATTACTTAGAGGAAAGTGCTCTTAGCGCAAGTGTTCGCGTGTTAAGTGTCATATCCTGTTTTTGAAACATCCCCGTGATACTCCGCAATGTCCCATACTTATGTAACCATTTTGGTACGACGTTTGTTCCCAATTAGAGACGCTGCATTTCAAGGCGACAGGGCCCCTGCTCACACACACATCGATCTGTCGAAGACTGGTTTTGTGACCTGGAGTATGAATCGCTGCACTCCCCGTGACCACGAGTCACCAGATAATATTATAGAGCTTTTCTGGCGTACTTTGCAGAGAAGGTTGTCAGTTACCTGAAGGTGCCCGTATTTTGCAGGAACATTGGTATAGAAAACTACAGAAGACTTGTGTTTGTCTAACACGAATGGAAATTGTTTGGAATGCCGTCAGTTTTCCCAACACTGTATTAGTAAACATGGTAGCAATCTTGAGATGATACAAACATTTGACGCTTCGCCACTTACTAAAAATGGGGTTATTTATAACAAGTACCGGACACTTAACAGATCATTCGCGGATAATTCCGTGTCGAGGGAAGTTCAAATATTTGTAAATCTAAGGAACGTCTGTGGTTATTAGTTCCTAGGCTTACAAACTACTTAAAGTAAGGGACACACACACACACACACACACACACACACACACACACACACACACACACACGACGGAGGAAGATATGGAACCTCTCCTCTGGCGGGGCAAGCAACCGCGCGTTTCGTAGCAAAGTGTCTTCCAGCGCTCGGCCAGCGTGGCTCGAGGTTAAGTACCAGTGAAGGGAAAAAACATTTGCATCGTCGCTTAGTGTGGCCCTGGAAGCTGGTCATCATAAGTGGGAAAGACGCCAATACTACTCTTTGACTCGTCGTTAGACACTAGGAACAGTATATTTCGAAAAATAACCGAATGAAGAAATCTAAAGTGGCGTGTTCACATAAGGCTCATATGTTTTTAGGAAAGACTGATCCCCGCCAGGTGTAAGAGGCTTACAGAATTGTGCTCGGAGTGCTGCTCGAGTATTTGTACCAGCAGCTACGTACCTGCGTGTAAGGAGGAGCGCCATGCGGCCGGCGTGTGTGGCAGGCGTGCGCGCGCAGACGGCTTGTGACGCGCCGCGAGAGGTGAACGCTCGCTGGCCTCGTTACCCAGTCGCCGAATTCAATGTCTAGGTCCCTCCCGCTCCTTACGTAACGACCGCGTCACACGCCGCGGGCGCTCGCGAGCGATAAACTGATTAGCTGCCAGCAGCGCCGGTACGGCACGCACCTCCACCAACTGCTGCCACACTACGTCTGGTTGCTCCCGTCCGACACAATAAACGTTACCCAAAGAAACTAAAATTTTACTAACCCGAAGTCTTTGTTTCTACCCGTTCTTATACTGGAGGTGACAACAAGACGCCAAATTTAAAAAAGACTAGAATTGCGCCCAACGTATTTCGTGAGTGACGTATTACGCAAGTGATGATTCGTAAAGAGGAGGTATTTTACAACAAATACAAGAAACGTATTGGCAATTGCGAATCTTCATCACTTTAACGGGACAGGATTCTAACGTCGCATCCGGCAGTATTAACCATTACATTCCGCTCATGGCTGACTACCTTTTCATGCACGTGTGTCCTACGTCGAGTGTTCGCGTATTAGATGCTACGATTTCCGCACAGGGGGAGACGTTTATTACAACTGTCGCTGGCCTTTGTTTTTGCATTGTAATGCGGTTTGTAATGTTCATATTAATGATGTGAACAATGCAATGCATGCATCGTTAATACGAACACCGCAAACGGCATCCCAAGTACTTGTGTTACGGAGGAACTTCAGGTAAGTTACACGTCTTCCCGAGGTAAGACCATTGCGCAACATGAATGGCGCATTGTAGGGGGAGAATACATAACCGCAGTTTCCTGCTGACGCAATTGTGCTGCGGTGCGGGTAACAGGTGCCTCATAATGTGCGATTTAAATGTCGCGGCAACTTAACTGCGAATTTTAGGTACACGGGACAGTAGGCCTATTACTCTTAGGGAAGGACTTAAAATGCTAGCATCGTATGGATTAAAATGCAATATCACAACGACCAGCCCTAGTGAGACGCTGCTAACAATTCTGGCAAAACCACAGAAATGTGGGTGATGCTGACGGGGAAGGATTGGCCATAAAAATCGACGACATCCAGGACAGAGGTAAGACATTTGAATGGCTCCGCGACCGCGAAGAGAGACTTTCTATACACGAGGAACTGTACGTTGTATAGTAGTGTCGGGGGTCTGCGTAACTGCTGTGCGGTGTTCAATGAAACTAATATGTAACCCATATTCGTAGTTTTTCCGTACACGGTTCATACTATTGACTAGACAGCGGATTTTTTAAGTCGTAAAAAGAACTTTTAGTTGCCTAAAATAGGCTTTTTCGCTCATGTAGGCAAAAAATCTAAAATATGCACTAAAAAGTATTTAGTAGAAGAAATAATGTGAAATACGTAGTGTTCACTTATAAGTAAATTTTTCTTTGTTTACAATCAGAATAATGGAAAGCTATAGAGTTGAACACCGCCGCAAACATCAAACTGGCACCAAACGTTCATAGTTTCCCGAAGACAAATATAATGCACATCACAACTAGCCATATGTTGAAATTCATGTAATACGCTGTATAAGCTAGTGGTTTCAAACATTCAGACCATGGTTGGCTTCACAGTACATAACTGAAATCTTCTCTAGGTTTCCCAGAGAAAAGCCACGGCGTTCGTCGGTTCCTATTAATTTATATGGCGAGAATGAGTGTTCGTACATCAACGTCAGGGGCGTACTTCATATTCGGCACATTTCGGACAGGAATGCAACTTTCTGTGTAAGTGGATTTTCCGTTCAGTATGGATGCTTCCACTCAAAGGACCTTCCAGCCGGTATTCTTCTGGAAAACCTAATACATTTTCCTGCACTTTTTATATCACCTAACCTGGCGCTTCATTAATTTTCTTTTTCACTTCCTCCAGCGAAGAATGTTATCGTAGATACGATTATCGGAGCCTTTTAATTCGGAGAACCTTCGCCATAAATGAGACGTTGGCTCTGACGTAAGCAAAGTCTCGTTTATCTGAGGGATCTTCGAGCAATTGTATTGCGTGAATTAAGGCATCCTCATAGATTTTCAGTTATCTTTTTGACAGCTGGGAGATGCTTACTGTAGTATTTTGCTCCTGCTGAGCACGTGCCCAGCAGGTAACAATACGTTCAGGTGGCGAGGGCACAACTGGAAATACTTTTGGAATGCCTGTATCCTTGATTTTGCCTTACCATCAACTTTATTTGTCGTAGAGATGAATAAATAGGAGACTCTAGACTTGCTCTGTTATACAGTTGATACCATAACCTATATACGTTATACGCAGCATCAAAGCGTAGAACACATGGAGCAAATAAAACGATGTAGCCATATGTGCAGCGGCATCTGTCAAAGCAAGAGGTACTGTATTTTCGTCTACGTCATTTGAGTGTATGCGCGAATGTCTGTCGCTAGTCTTTGGAAGTTGTTTTGAACAAAATTAAATACACTTTAGATGACGCTTCTGGGTCCAACTTGCAAAGTTAAATTTGTAACGTGCAAGCCAAGACTGACCGTGTATCATCTGCAGAAATATACATGGAAGACTTCGCGATATCTTTTAGGATTATTTACAGTGCATCCGAATAAGTTGACTCCAGATAATTTATATGCAACGTTGACTATGCCGGTACAGTACAGACGGAGGGCAGAGTGTTTTTTCCCTTCAAATATCGACTTTAGTGCTTCTACGATCAAGTCATATCTTTTGAAAACAGAATAAATAGGTACCTTTTAGAATTTAAAACAAATTGGCAAGAAAAGGCTTTAACACTGAAATAGGACACATTTTAGGTGGTATAGCGGTATCAGTTTTAGTTAGCCATGAAAAGCGTAAGTACCAGTTTATCTGCAACTATGAACTCGGAAAAAGAATAAATTTTAACTTGAAGATCCGCGGTCTTCTACTGGCACATACCACTTAAAGTACTGAAGCAAATAAACGTTACTTAATGGAACGGTGTATTTTAAGTGGTATGCGCAACATCTTTATGACCAGTAGAGGCACAATTCTTTCTCGTTAACGTCAGCGTTGAAGCTTCACAAAAGTCACATATGCTAAAATTGAGAATTAGGACGGGCGAAATACTATACTGCGCAGGGGATCTAAAGCTCAAAGGATATACGGTATAACAGAACTGTCTTACTATTAACGAACATGTAATTCTTTGTTATTGGGAAAAATCTTTTAAAAAATTTGCTGCAATGTCAACACCTTTATGAGACAATGAGTTTTGGTAACATCTGCTTCCCGCGTGTCGTATACGACACACAACGCTAGTGACTTTTGTCTATATGCAGACCCTGTAACGCTCATCGTTTTGGGGAAAATTTATTCTGTATTTTTTAAACAATTAGATTTTATTATTACCTGTTATAGAAACAATACGAGGTGCTGCAGTGATGCCACATGGGCAATCAGCTACCGTGCCGCTCGGCTATAGGCCTAACACGGCAGGTCACTTAAATACTGTTAATAACACGGAGCAATGATGGAAGAAGCCAGCAATGAGAAAATATCTGTCCACTGCTAACTTTAATGACTGAACTGAAGCACAAAATGCGTTTTGCAGTTCTCATTTTAATCCCATGTTATAACCTAACCATAAGGGATATAGTATGTATTTGACAAAATTGTGGTCAAGCATCTCCAGCACAACTAAAATCACAATTAATTCGTTCATTAGGATTAAAGCATGCCACTCAGGCAAGAAAAAACTTTTGATTTACCGCTAAAAGCACACTAATTTCCCCACGTCACTGCTTACCTGAGAATATCGTCAAACTGGCAAGTGGTTACACGAACTGCCGATTTAGGAAGCAATCAGTGGTCCCGCTTGGCACTTAATTACAGGTTATTAACGGAATAAGCTGAATCCAAGCGAAAAATCATACGATGAAAAATAATAGCGAATAAAAAAGTCAATATTGGTACTATTGAAAATGACGTAATGAAATGTTAGACCTTAAAAATTCCAATTAAATTAATAAAAACATCAAAATTTTTACTTACAAATTATAATAATTGGTGACGACTGTATTAGAACCCACGATCATCCGTACGGAAAGCAGGAACTTTGCCACCGCGCTACGCAACAAAACGTGTGTACATCCGGTAATAACACTGAAGAGTATTGTTTCATGTAAATCGTACGAACCTCACCTGATGTAAACGCGTGATATAATACTTATGTATGTTACATTAAATCACGGTTTGTACGAAACGATCCGGTAGCGTGTGCTTAGTGGTGTGTAAAAAGGTAAAGCAATGTTTAAGAATTTCATAGATTATAATTTAAAAAAAAGTAAAGCAGTCAACAATCCGAAGATTGGTTTTAACACCACAGTGCTTTACTAGGCATGGTCCTGTTTGGAGGTGGTATGCCGTTGCCTTCCTCCGACCTTCGGACTGACTTACCCAGCCAGTTATAGGGGGACCTACAGTTTAACGTAGGTTCCGAACCACGGTGCTCCTCGGTATTTTTCACATGAGCAATATTGCCATAGGTGAAAGGAGTGGAAAGTGACAGATAAAAATCCTTGGACCTGGTGGGGATCGAACCCGCGACCTTTGTATTTATAGTCAGGCACTCTACCACTGTGCAACCGAGGCGCACATCAGGACATACTTCGTTATAACTGTTTTCTTGTTTTTCTTTTTGGATGGTTATCATTAAGTGGTGCAATGTGAAACAAGGGCAGACCTAGGAATCAGGAACAAATCAAGAAAAGTGTCAGACAAAGAAATTCAAGTGAACTGACCAGTTGTGGCAGTTTGGCAACGGGGAACGGTTCGGGAGTGACACTGATCGCTTTGGCTGGATGAAAGCAGCTCCAGCACGTGAACTGTCAACTAGCAAACAAATTTAATCTGACTATAGTGACTGTTCTTAAAATGTACAATCCTTGATGACGTGCCTATGTGGTAATAGCAGAACACCATGTGTTATTCGTACAATTCGCTGCCTCCGTTACTGCAAGCAGCATGAACGCTAGGTTAACAGAAAAAGAGAAAAGTATCCGCAATCTAGATTTAACCAAAAAGTTGAACTTAGGAATCTTAGCTGGATACTATTTGTACTCGGGTGTGATTTGAGTTCGGCCTAGACAAAATACTTATCTTACCAGTGCCAACTTATCTTGCTGTTATTTGTAACATCGAAGGCCGCTAAGAGAGACTCCTAGTTGAAACAATCTCATTCTCATCATATAACCATGTACTCTGCAAGTCGCATAGTGCCTGGTAGAGGTTTATAGAACCGCTTTCATAATATTTCTCTATCGTTCCTTTCTCTAATAGCGGGAGTAAACAAGAAAAAACTAGGCCTAAATCTTTCCGTTTTGTTTTATTTTTATGATCATGTTTTCCTATGTAGGCGGATGCTCCGCCTGACTTTTCAACGGAACCCGAAACCCTACCACCCGATGGCGTTAAGTCGAGGAATTTGCAGCTTACTCGGTCGCAACACCGTCTGAGCCTTTTTTCAGATCCTGCACACGGTTCTGAACCAGAGGTCCGCAGACGGTAAGCTCTGTTTTCATCTTACAAGCAAGACTGGTCAAGTCTTTACTACTTCAGATAGCCGACCAAAACCGGAGAATTCTCTTCGGATACAAACAGACCACACATTGGTACCGACGTGAGCCCGCACGTGCAGTTGGCTACTCCCCGTAGCCTTCATGGCATCCGGAAGGACTGTTTCACATATTGAACGACTCCATCCGATATGCACATGGAGTGGACATTGGTATTCTTTCCGTCTTTGGTACTGCGATGAGCAACCACCTGCAGCTGGCTGCACCCTGTACTCTTCACGGCATCCAATTCCATATCTGGAATGACTTCAACCGGTACGCACACGGAGTGCACATTGGCACTCCCTAGCAGGTATATCCTTACGTGGTTCCATTACCCGCCTAACGATGGGACTCTGAACTACAATTAACCCCACTCTCTGTGGTAGGCAGGATCTTGCAGGTTGAGAGGTGACCTGAGCACAAACTACGGAACGTAAGTGACGCGCATCTCCGCATACTCATTCGACAAAAATTACGTTTCTACATAGTGAACCATTCGGAAAAAAGTGGCTCAGGAAACTAAATACCTCATTCCGAAATAAGTCCCTGATTTGGCAGTTTGCGTACGCTGGTTCGTCGGAATGTATTCTGGGCAAGCCTCGTACGTATAATGTATATTCTTTAAGACATGTCCGAGAACAAACACATAATACATGTATATAAATCAACATATGGACGACAATTTTAGTGCGAATTCACAAAAATAGTCGGATCCTTTGCGTGAATATAGACAGAGCTGAGAGCAAAAGGAAAATGTATGACCGTGAACACAAATAGCGTGTGGGAAGTTAATTTTCTTAGGATGGATGAGGCGGCCGCTCGCGAGAAGCAGGATATTGAGTTTTATAGACTCCCAAGTCAGGTACAAATTTTAAACTGTTGCCGTTCGATGTATTTCAACGCCCCGAAAGCCACAAATTTCTATTTCACCCAGTTCACAGACTGAAGAGTGTCACAGTGAGTGGAGACAGAGCCCAGCAGAAACCGCCAGAGCGAGCAGCAGGTGTACGCGGCTGCCACGTGCCGCAGCTGTTCTGCATCCTTCTCTTGTCTTCTCAGCTGTCAGCACGCCATCTGGATACAGCTCACAACAAAGGCACGTCTCCCTGCAGCTCTGTAAGTCGCCGACACAATTACACGAAACCCGCATCTTACAGGTTATTATGTCTCTGCCGTTTTAACCTGGCCGTAATGGTTAGGAGCAGGTGTCGTGCTGACCAGGGTACTATTCTCTTGTTTTATGGAGATCTAAGTAAATGAACTTGCGAACAATTTTTACACAAGACGCCCACCTCCGAAGCCGTAGTCTCTACACCTGGTTGCTCAAACACTTGAGGTTGCTGATTAGAATCCTTATAGTTCTACAAACGTGCTCGATCAGATTATGGGTACCTGAATACTCCGAGTTTTATTGGTTAACTCGGTCCCGTAATTGCAATGACGTATATCTGACGATGGCTGTTTTCGACCAAAACCCGTTACCTTATTACTATTGTCTTCCCATCAAGATTTCAAATATGTATTCTGCCAACGGATATCAGCGTCGTTCTCTCAGGTACCATCTGATGAAAGAAACGAGTTAAGTTAGTATAGAAATATCGCGCTTGAACGACGCTGATACCTGGAGAAGACCCGAAACCTCAATGATCTCAAATAGCCGAAAAGCCTGAAATGAATTCTGAATCTAACCAACGACATATGTCACAAAGGCAATGTACCTCTGCTTGATTTTCTACATTTTACAAACCTGTCTTCGCATCTTAAAAATGCATATTATCTCCTTTTGATCACTCACGGCACCCACGTTTTAGACAAGCTCCTGATTAATGCTGAAATGCCCTTATGAAGAATCTTTTACATTTTTAAGTAGGGTCTGCTCTCCTGTACAATATTACTAGTGATGACGAACCTTTTCCTCAACTAGTTGTACATTTGCTCGATAGTATCATTAAGGCTTCAGGCAGCAGACCAAGCCATAGCATGAATCTCCACTTCATCCTGGAAGTCTTGCGCAGTTTTCGTAACAAGTGGGCATGCACTGTCAAGTATTACTGGAAAACCACTAACATTAAATGGAGCAAAACCAACGACATACTCCAAAAGGTTTTCTCCCACACCAAGATAAAAGGACGGCCTACAATTACAATGAATATACATTTTGCCTAGTCTACTTGGGTAAAAAGTTTTCATCAACGTCCGAGTTTGACTCTCAACACGTACAGAATAAACTAAGCACGGTAGCGCAATGGGAAAGCAATCAGGCAGCAAGGTTCTTGTAGCCTGCTCGGCTCAGACGGGCATGTAAATGCAGCCTGCCTGTTGTGCTGTTAACGTGTGGTAGCTTGTCTGCCTGGCTGTCTGCCACGGAGGTATGAGCAGGTGAACAGCGGCATACTGTATGTACACCTCTTAGATTACACAGGTAACCGGAAATAAGCGATCATGGATAAGTTATCGATCAAATGATACCAACTGGAATATGGCGGACGTAACAGATGAAAGAAATATGCAGGTGCGCGGAAGTTATATTCTCAGATCACACGCACTGGCTGTGCAAAGATCTACGGGTTATTCGAAAAGCAGCTGCTACGTTCTCAAGGCTTTCCCTCAAGCAGTAAGTTAAGCTTTCCGAAGTGATCAAATTGAGCTTATTTCCTCAGCATATTAAAAAATTTGTAATAACTGCTTCTAACGTAATTTTTGCATAGAAATTCTTATCCTTATTCATAATTATAGCTAATGTATGACGCACACCTCCAGCAAATGTAGCCTTAGTCCAAGTATAGAGAGTGGCGGTCGCCGTCCAGAGAGCACGGCTGTGGTTTATCTCTAAAAACGCGTCCTGGAGAGAATATGAAGAGTAGTATCCCTCTCTTAGCGTCTCCACCAAACTCACTGTACAGGTGGGTCATCGCGCGCCAAATAGCCATCACTGTTGACAACACTTGATCATATGTTGTACTTTCCAACAGCGATATTCTCCCTGGGGAAATGCAGACGAACTCTCCGTTGCTCTTTGGTGTATTTTTGGCGTGTCAAAGATGCTCTCGATAGAAGATCGCTTTTTTGCAGGCTTCTTAGGATGGTTATCCAACTAACATTGTCCCCTGGAAGTTGTTGGAGTGTGCTTCGTGCTTCAATGTGCTTTTCAGGAGTAATACTTATTTTATTGGATACCATCCAGTTGCTTTTAAGCCTACGGCACAGAAAATAGGAAAAGGTACAATTTTTAACTGTTCTGCAACGTAATATACCCTGTGCCCATCTTCCTCCCAAGTAACAACTCTTTCACCATATTCACAGCTTAAAAGAATAGATAACATCAGTGCTTGTTCCATATATCACGAATACGATATTTCGTAATGACGTGGAACGTGTCAGTTTAGTAAAAGGTTCTCCATAATTAGGAGAAATACTGTTTTTATATTTTAATTTATACAAAAATTGTAAAATTACTAATTTATATATAAAAATTTATCTGTTGAGTAGGAGTAGTTGCCATTCAAAATGTCTTAATTTCTTTTCGAACGGTAGTCACGCATCTATCAGATGCTATTGGACAAGTGACCAAAATCTTTTGTGGCAGTGTAATTCACCGCTTTCTGGGCCAAAGTGAGATTTAACCTTGATTAGTGAAGATCATCATTTCTCGTAATGTTGTTGTTACGGACGCTTCAATTACTTTTGAATTGGGTTGAGTTATTAATAACAAATTTCATAAGGAATATATATTTGTGAGGCTGCTAATAAGATCCCTAGTTCCTCAAATAAATATCTATCCCATCAAAAACATAAAATGTACAAAAATGAAAGTCTCGCGACGAATTCCTTCCATCATAAAAACTCGTGAGATCTCATGGGAAACCAAGTCGGTTATCTTAGTTAGTGTTCATGGAACCAACGATTCAACACCTCGTCATAATTTTTTATCTAATTAGTTATCTACCTACATCTGTAGTGACTATATCAAAATTATACATCTTTATTTCTACAATACATATGGCTTAGCAATCACACCATAGTATCAGAATATAATGATATGGCAATTGCACATCGTCATAATGACATAACAATAATTTACATTCCATTATATAACCAAAAGTAACCACATGATAATGAAGTACACTCAAATGTGCATAAAGTTTTTTTAAATACTAGTTTATGTTGCCATGGGAAACCAAGTTGGTTATTTTAGTTAGTGTCCGTAGAACCACTTATTTGTTATCTAATTAGGTATCTACCTACATTTATAGCGACTATATTAGTATTATACATCTTTAATTCTATAATATATATAATGACTTTGCAATCGCACCATAATAGAATGAAATCAGAATACGTTTAATAATCGGGCAATTAGATATCTATATATAATTTATATTCCACTATGTAAACAAAGGTAATCACGTAGGAATGAAATACCTCAAAGTTGCGTAAAGTATTTTAAATATTAGTTTACGTTGCCGTGCGATTGCAAAGTCATCATATTTATTATAGAAATAAAGGTGTATAATTTTTATATAGTCACTACAGATGTTTGTAGATAACTAATTACATACTAAAATTATGACAAGCTGTTGAATAGTTGTTTCCATGAACACTAACTAAAATAACCGACTTTGTTTCCCATGTGATCTCACGACTTTTTATGGTGGAAGAAATTTGTCGCGAGACTTGCATTTTTGTACATTTTATGTTTTTGGTCTCTTTGGTCTGATGTGGTTTCGTTTGATTTGATGTAACAGTATTTGGGAAGTCTGGAAAGTCGATTATATTGTTATTGTTCAATCCTTTCATCATGTACAGTACTGCAACCTATGGTGGACAACTATAGAAATATCAACAAGTCACTGTATTATTTTGCATCAGTTTGTGAACTTCATAGAATACGAAAGTTGCCGATAAGGTACATTTTCTTGTATAAGTGAAATAACAGTGTGTTCCAGTTAATTCTCCAAATCCACAAAAGCTATAAAAGTTGAACGAACAATTGACGCTTCTTTGCTCACAAGAACGAATTAAAAAAAAAAAAAACTGTTGGATAAACGTTGAACTCTGATTAGACAGATAATTAGATATAATCAGCCGCGCAGAATGGCCACATGATCTAAGGTGTGCTATGGACTGGCCGGCCGTTTTCGCCGGAGGTTCGAATCCTCCCTCGTGCACGGGTATTTGATTTGTTCTTAGTGTAAGTAAAGTAGTTAGTAAAGTCAAGAGGTTGATAACCACAGCAGTTTGGTTCAATAGATTTACAAACATTTGAACATTATTTACTTTTTAGATATAATTTATTAAAAGTTGCGTTTTTCGAGTTTGTGAATAAAGCGTTGACTAAAATGTTGCCTTAACGTGAGACTCTACTAATCGGATTCATTAAGAGCAGTTTGTGATGAAGTACATGAAGGAGAGGGCGATGTCGGCTGTCGACGCATCTCGCGTTGCGCTCTATCCTCGCCTCCCCTGGCAACGAGCCCTTCCAACAGTGGTCCACGAGACACGCCACAATCTGCATTAGTTCTGTTCTTGATTTACCGGCATAACGTTCTATGTAAGACATCTGCGTCGCAAGTCTTGCAAGCAACGTAACTGCAAAGTCGCCGTGCGTCCTTTTCTGTGCAACTTACCAAGATTTATCCCATAGTATTCACTTTTATGTGCTTGTTAAGTGTAGCACTGAAGTTAATGGCTTCAGTTTTGCTACTTAGCCACTAAATCACCAACAAGAGTGCTCTAAAGGGTATGTTCCGATAAGATCTTTTGCAGGAGCGCAATGTGAGGTTCTCAAGTTAATGTCCCAGGTTATTAAGGTGTACCGTTCTGCCAGCCGGCAGGCACGAGCAGTGGTCGAGGACTCTGTGCTCGAGGCCAGAGAAAGGCCTGCCGGTACTGTATGCAAGGCCACGAGCTACTAGATCTAACTCTAGCCTAGACTTCCCTGGAGAAACGTCGGACTGCGGAAACGCCGTGCCCTCAGGACAGCGGTCGCCACTCTGTACCTGGACTGAGGCTGGAGTTAAACTGCCAAATGGATGTGACTCACCAGATATACGATCAAAGAACCTTTTATCTGGCCCGGACTGTATATCCATTAGAATTCTATCTGATTATGCTGAAGCGATAGCTCCTTAACAGCCATATACAACCGATGCTCCAAGAAGGATCTGTACCAAAAGATTGGAAAGTTGCACAAGTAACACCTATATTCAAGAAAGGCAGAAAGAGTAACCCACTAAACTACAGGCCTATTTCATTGACGACAATTTGCAGCAGGGTTTTGGAACATATCCTGTATTCAAATATTATGACTAATCTCGAACAGAAAGATCCTTTGACACAAGGTCAACACGGAGTTAGAAAGTATCGTTCATTTGAAACACAACTAGCTCTTTACTACAGAAAGCGATGAGTGCTATCGGCAAGGGTTCTCAAATTGATTGCGTATTTCTAGATTTCCAGAAGGCTTTTGACCCCGTACCTCACAAACGGCTTTTAATCAAATTGCTTGGTTATGGTATATCGCCCCAAATTTGCGACTGGATAGGGGATTTCCTGTCAGAGATGACACAGTTTGTAGCAGTAGATGGTAAGGCATCGACTAAAACAGAAGTGATATCGGGCGTTCCACAGGGTAGTGCTGTTCCTTATTTACATAAACGATGTCGGGGAAAATCTAAGTAGCCCTCTTAGGTTGTTTGCAGATGACGCTGTCATTTACCGTCTAGTAAGATCATCTCAAGATCAAAGCCAACTGCAGAACGATCTAAATAAGATATCACTATGGTGTAAAAATTGTCAATTGACTCTAAATAATGAGAAGTGTGAAGTCGTCCACATGAGTACGAAAAGAAATCCGTTAAACTTTGTTTGCAAGATAAATCAATCAAAATTGAAGGCCGTAAACTCCACAAAATATCTAGGAATTATTATTACTTCAGACTTCAACTGGAAAGAACACGTAGATAACGACGTGGGAAAGATGCAACAGAACTACTAAAGGAACTGCATACACTACGCTTGTCTGTCCTTTTTTGGAGTATTGCTGCCCAGTGTGGGATCCTTATCAGGTGGGCTTGACGGAGGACATCTGAAGAGTCCAAAGCTCGTTTTGTATTGTCACGATACAGGGGAGACGGCGTTACGGAAATAATACAGGATCTGGGATGGGAATCATTAAAACAATGGCGCTTATCGCTGCGGCGTGGGCTACTTACAAAACTCCAATCGCCAACATTCCCCTCCGAATGCTAAAATACGTTGACTCCCACTTACATAGGTAGAAAAGATAATCAGAATAAAATACGAGAAATCAGAGCTCGAACGGAGAGATTCAGGTGTTCTTTCTTCCCGCGCGCTATTCGAGAATCGAATGGGAGGTAAGGGTAGCATTGAGAGATGAAATAGTGAAGGCAGCAGAGGACAAAATAGAAAGGCAATAGCTACAAAAAATCTTTGGATATCATGGGAAATACTAAATTTAATTGGTGAAAGGAGAAAATATAAAAATGCAATAAATGAAAATAGATACCGCCTACAGGAAAATAAACATTTGGAGACAAGCAAAACAGCTGTATGAATATAAAGAACTCAAATGGGAAACCAGTTCCCGGCAAAGAAAGGAAAGCTGAAAAGTGGAAAGAGTATATAGAGGAGCTCTACAAAGGAAATGAACTTACAATATTGTAGGAAGGGAAGAGGATGTAGATGAAATAGGAGATACTATACGGAGACAAGAATTTGACAGAGCACTGAAAGATCTAAGTCGAAACAAGGCCCCTGGAGTGGACATTCCCTCAGAACTACTGAAGTCTCTGGGAGACAAAACTATTTCACCTAGTTCGTAAAATGTATGACACAGGGGAAATACCCTCAGACTTTCAGATAAATGTAATAATCCCCATTCCAAAGAAAGCAGGTGCAGACATGTGTAACAATTACAGAATCATCAGTTTAATAAGTCATGGTTTCAAAATTTTAACACGAATTATTTACAAAAGGATGGAAAAGCTGGTCGAAGCCGACCTTGGGGGAAGACCAGTTTGGATTCAGGAGAAATGTAGGAACACAGGAGGCAATCCTCACTTTACTGCTTATCCTAGAAGATAGATTAAGGAAAGGCAAACTTACATTTCTAGCTTTTGTAGATTTGGAGAACGCTTTTGACAATGTTGTTTGGAATACACTCTTTCAAATTCTGAAATCAGCAGGAGTAAAATATAGGGAGCGGAAGGTTATTTACAACTTGTGCAAAAACCAGACAGCAGGTATCAGAATTGAAGGGCATGGAAGAGATGCAGAGGTTGGGAAGGGTGTAAGACAGGGTTGTAGTCTTTTCCCAATGTTATTCAATTTCTACATTGAGCTATCTATAAAGGAAAGCAAGGAAAAATTTGGAGAAGGAATTAAAGTTCAGGGTGAAGATATAAAAACCTTGCGTTTTGCTGAAGACATTGTAATTCTGTCAGAGACAACCAAGGACCTCCAGGAGCAGTTGACAGAATGGAGAGTGTGTTGGAAGGAGCATATAAGTTGATCATTAACAACAGCAAAACAAGGGTAATGGAATGCAGTCTTAGAAAATTAGGCGATGCTGAAGGAATTAAATTAGGTACGTTTTGTTACTTGGGCAGTAAAATAACACATGGTGGTCGCATTACAGAGGATATAAAATGCAGATTGGCAATGGGAAGAAAAGCGTTCTTGAAAAAGAGAAATTTGTTAACATAGAATATTAATTTAAGCACAATGAAGTCCTTTCTGAAGGCATTTGTGTGGAGTGTTGCCTTGTATGGGAGTGAAACATGGACAATAAACAGTGCGGACAGGAAGAGGATAGAGGCTTTTGAAATATGGTGCTACAGAATAATGCTGAAGATTAGGTGGGTGGAACGCGTAACTAACGAGGAGGCACTGAACAGAATTGGGGAGAAAAGGAATTTCTGGCATATCTTGACTAAAAGAAGGGATCGATTGGTAGGACACATTCTTAGACATAAAGGAATCGTGAATTTAGCATTGGAGGGAAGTGTGTGGGGTAAAAATCGCAGAGGGAGACCAAGACATGAATAAAGTAAGCAACTTCAAATGGATGTAGGTTGCCGTTCCTATGAAGAGGCTTGCTCAGGAGAGAGCAGGATGGAGCGCTGCATCAAACCAGTCTCCGGACTGAGACCACAACAACAACATAAAATTGTGAAGATACATTTAAACGTGCAGAAGTATCCTCCCGGAGACGTATTTGTAACGCTTCTCGAAATACGCTAGGTCATCTTTAATAGCTGTTTATGAAGCAGACCGTATGTGATACCCAGAATTCCAGATAATTTTCATGAATGATGTCCGATTACTAGAAATTCACTGTCAAATTGCAGAACGTGTCATAAATACTGACGAGTACGTCACTTCAGATATTAAGCAGAAATGAAATGTGCTTTAGATGGAGAAGCAGTTGCCCAAGTAGTCTACATAAGAGTCCAGCAACATTTGCGCAGATAATTCGTTATTTCTGCATCGGCACTAGAATATCACCTAACGACAAAATTCTTCAAGAGGTCTTACATTATGAGAGACTAATGAATGTATGCGTACGAAGAAGTTAAATTTTTTGTTAGCAAACTGGCATAATATTACGACGCGATTCCACCCGTCTGCTTTGACCCATGACAACTTGTAGGAAAACCCGTATTTTATTCGTAGCGAACTGCAAATAATGTTTTCATTGATTAGTGTTTTTTAAATCACGGGGCTCATTAAAATTTTGCTCTTAATTTGGATGAAGCGTTGCATATCGCAGTTGCGGCCTACTATCGGTACATTTCGAACACGCGAGCATTGCAGTGCCGCCGTTACTCGTTCACTCACAACAATTTAAACTGTACTCTTAGGTTCCTGCC
This sequence comes from Locusta migratoria, assembly GCA_026315105.1. Classification (NCBI taxonomy): domain Eukaryota; kingdom Metazoa; phylum Arthropoda; class Insecta; order Orthoptera; family Acrididae; genus Locusta; species Locusta migratoria. The sequence continues at coordinate 76,579,177 of CM048746.1, read as the reverse complement.
TAACTATGTATTTTAAAATTATGAGATATCCGTAAAAATATTAAAGTACTCTTGACATTCAGAATAGATATCCACAGTCTAGCTAGTTTGTCGAAAGTACTTTGCCTACTACACAACACGCAGATGCCACGGATCAAAGCCAACGGGTGGAATCGCGTTCTATAAATGACCCAGCTCAATTTATCAGCCAGTGAAATTCACTCTAGTTTTGCAATGTCAGTTTTTGCTGTAATACTGAAACATTTCGCTCTTAAACGTTCTGAATTACTAATAAACTATCACGGGACAAGATTCTCACCGCCTGCACGTCACCTTGCGAACAGCTTCCAGAACAAAGAAAAAGATGTGAACATAATTGAAGTACCTATTTATAATATCTATTAGGTGAACGAAACTTACATAATTCCGAAGGTGCTTTGCGTATGCCAGCTACTGTCCTGCCTACCGATCACGTGCTATACCAATGTAACGTTTCGTGAACTTGTATTCTACGGAAGTTCATTTTTAAATAATTTACTCCCAGTAACACGCATATCCGCCAGCTCAAATGACAACTGCTACTTCGATGTCAGAATTCAACTTCAAAACATCGTAGTAACGAAGTCTGTCAATGTTTAATGATGTCATTTCGTTTTCCTTATTAGTAGCTGGTCGTTTTCCGCCGTTACCACAAAATTTGGAGTAATTTTGTCGTTTTTTAAAGTTATACGAGGAAAGAGGAAATGGACAGACTGAAGAGGAGGAGATGGAAGGAGAATACGATGAAAGAAGGAAGATACATTGGGGAGGTAGGAAGAGTGAAGGAGTTGGACAAAAAGAGGGAATGGAGTAGATAATGTAGAAGTTTGCTTGTCAATGGGAAAATTGTACATCACGTGCTCCATAGTCTAAATCGTCTGATTTCTACTGTGTGCTTATGCGTATAACGGGGAAACAAGCTTGTACAATCTAGGACAAAGAAAAAATTCCCATTCATTTGTATCTTTTCTTTTATTCCGCAAAGCCACCCACTGCAACCCTAACAGTATTTGATTAGCTTGACATATTTTATTGATTTTATATTCACAAGAATTTTTTTTAAAAACTTCTCCATTTCTTATCGGACAATTTGATACATGTTTATGAATGTATCATAAGATGACGTTGAAAAATAAGTGACTGTGCGGTACACAGTTGGAAGACGTGCCGTGAAACACAAATATGCGAAAAACTTTCATTTCTCTACAATTGGGTGCAAAATGCCACACGTTTATCCAGTGTTTCATAATGATGGTACTTGGTGACTTACAACAAGTTTTGAACAATTTCAAAAAAAAAAAAAAAATAAAAAAAAATAAAAAAATAAAATAAAAAAAAAATGTTAGCTTTTTCTGTATTAGAGGTTCGAAGTGAAGTATTTAGCACACTAATCTGTAAGGTAATTAGGCGAGTGAATGGAATATTTTTATTTAAAAATGGCTCCTACTAATGTAATAGAACTGCGTAAATTGTACAGGGCGACACCGTTTACTGCCCAGCTACAACCAATCTGCCACCAAATACAAGTATTTTAAACATCCGCAGTTTGACAAAGTTTAAGTGTTTAAGTGATGATCTATGGAATAACAGCTGTAATTAGTAACAGTTTTTGACCAGAATCGCTGCACTGGGAACCTTTAAATAGGCTCATGGGCATGCTCTGGTAGAAGCGCAGAATAACTGAGGAACACAAGCTATCTTATTTACTACCCTTGAGAACATTATCACGTTCGTTTTGACTATGCGGTTCTTTTTGTAAAATGGATCGCGGAACTACGACAACGCTCCAGTGCTTTTAGCTGAAATTACTGTTACTTGACGCTTGAATGCACGAGTTTTTATTTGAAGCTATAAAAACTACCACGATTAATGTACGGTGCGTATATACTGTGGAAGATATTGAAAAAAAATTTAAAATTATTATGCACTACTAACAAAAAGTTCACAGCTGCTCAACTATATAATGCTTCCTTGATGTACGCGATACAGTGAATGTCATGACTGTGCCTCCAATCCTTCCAGAAAGAAACTCATAATGCAATAGTAGTATGAGACTGATTGCTTTTATAAGGCAAAGGAGGAATAATAAAGTAAACAAACGCACATATTAACTCAATGCAGCTAACTGTCGAAGTGATTCAGTAGCACTCTGCAATTTGTAATACCTAGGACGAGCTACTTGCATGTGTGACTATGTATACAAGCACCTACAAATGAATTTGTGGTAAAATGTTGATCAGTTTGAGAGATAATCGAAACAATAAGTTACGTAGCAGATCAGCTACACTATGCATTAAAGGGTTAAAATCGGATCTCAAATCGAAGGTATATTGTAACGAAATAATATGGCTGATTTAATACATGAAACGACGTGTGTTGATAGTCCACACAACGGCCATTTCACTAAGTAAGGGTCACAACGCTGGACAATTTGATAATTGGAATAGAGAAGAACTTTCTAATTACTTGTCAAGGTTTTAAATTTATGTAGTGGACGTGTATATATATGGGGACAAAACACTCGGCGCACGCAGGTGGCGTGTAGCACTTGCACTTTACCTGCGCAGGCGGCCGCGCGCTGATGCCATGTCGAACAGGAAGCAGGCGTGCGTCCGTGTGAGCCGACACGTGCTGCACGCCCTCTGGCGCCGGCTCCAGCACTTGCCGCATTTCACCAACAACTTACAACCAGGAGCACCACCGACAAACACGCCAATATTCATTTCGGGACGTTGCTCCCATGCACAAAGCCCTGCCTTTACTGTCTGTTCGTCAGTGGAATTTTCCTAAACCACCGAATCACTATTTTTTTCCAACCAAATATGTATACAATTTCATACATTTTTCAGTCTTAAAAATTGTGTATATTCGACAGGCACTTTTTCCAGAGGTATCTTTTAGGTGTCCACAAATTGCTATAAGATGGTAATCTTGAGATGTGTCATTAATAGCCCCTTTCAGAGCCGTAGTCGTCTTTTTTTTTATTTTTTTGTGGGGGAATCAGACAAAAAATAACAGATTATGACCTATATTCTAACTTTTAAAGCATTACAACGTATTTTTTTTTTGGGGGGGGGGGGTGTTCATACCCTGTCTGTAAACAGTGGCAGCTAAAAAAAAAAAGTGCAGGGAGAAAAAGGGATTTCGTTGGACAATTTCTTACGCCTTCCGTAAAGACTTAACACGCTTCGTTCAGCATTTCGTACTCTATCAACTTCAGGAAAGACCTTAAGGTATATTTTCAGAATTTACACGTGGTTGTTCTCCCGTCAGTGATGAATCTCGTAAATGTCAACTTCCGCTGTTGTCCCAAAAGTAGACGAAGTCGTCTGTGTCCAGCACGATTGAAGATGATCTGTATGTGATGTACCGTGAGATGCTGGCATCTGTAATGAATATTGTACCCCAGTAAGGAAAGTGACAAGTAAAAACACATCTTAGTTTGTCACTGCAATATGCGTCTGAAGATCTAAACGTACGAAAAAGAAAAATCACATCTGTACACCGCATTTTGTCCGCTCGAGGGCAGTAGTGTAACTTGACTTTTGGCCTAATTCATCATTTTGTCACAGCAACCACAATGTCGTTTATACCAAGTATTGAATTTTTTGAGCTATGTCATCGTTCTTGCCGGAGTGCGATGTTATCCACTGTCATTAACATAACTGAAGTAACTAAAGCCACGGCGGAGTGACCGAGCGCATTGAGGCGCTATGCTCCGATGCGTGACGACGTTCCCCGTCGGGGGTTCGAATCCCCTCTCGGGCATGGATATTCGTGCTGTCTTTAGTATAAGTTAAAGTTTATGTGCTAATGGCCCCACATTTAAGTTCCTTAAGCTTAACAAACATTTGATTTAAAGCTAAAGAAGTGAATTACTAATAACAAAAGTGCTATCGTAAGTTCTTCAGTCTGAACGATTATCCTAGCCACATGTGATATAACAAAAGAATAAAAATTTTTCAGCTGTACGGGCAGGATTTATATACGAGTGTGAAACTTGGAAGATATCGGCAAAACCTATCTCTCCCATATGGGGGTAGGAATTTCCTTACGACTTAAAATATATGGGCCCGTCTACAAGAACATGGAAGCTAAATAGGAACGAAGAACGAAAGATAACCTGACCAGCCGTTCGGAAAGCCACACACTGGACGAATATTACGGCTTAAGAGGCTACAGTTGTTTGGCCACATGTTTCGAGATGACGGACCCCTCCTTAAAGGAGTCTGCCATTATCAACCTGTTAGAAAAGCCAAAAGAGACGTCTAAGGTCGCAACTGAAAGCACTAATAAACCTCTAAAAAGGCTGAGCTGATATTGGTGGTGGATGAAGTTTGGGGCAAGTAACGACGGAATGCTGTAGATATGTACTGCGTTTTGACTGACTTTCTTTTTTATTGAGATTTTTGTAATAAGCTATTTTCAAAATTTTTGTATAGCGTGCTGCTGCTTCTTCTGCAGTGTTTTATCTTTTGCCTTCTGTTGTAACTCTTAAAAGCCATTAGCAAAATAAATGACGATGATGACAATAATGACATCGAACGCGTTCATATTTGTAATCATGACAACTGTATGTCTGCCTCTCGAGATACTATTTTCATTTTCGATTGCTACTACGCGTTTCGAGTTCCTGTACACGCATTGCTGCAATGCCGAAGCTTTGTGCCACACTTGCTCGTGAAAGATGAAATCTTCAAACAGAAACTGGCTCCCTCCAGGCACATAGGTACAGGAAAGATTTACAAAAAATGTTCACACGACAACGTAAACATGCGGATATAAACAACTCCGCCTACCAAAGTTTACATCGTCTTGTTGCTCGAGGCAACGCAGACGCGTAAACGCCGTTCGCTGCCCTGTAACATTAACACAGTAAAGGCGAAGAGCTACGAAATGTAGAAGGCAATTTCTCGGTTGAAAATATAATCGACATTTATTTCGCATCATAAAGTAACGAGACTAAACGCAGATTAAATAGCATGTCTTCTATTAGTGTTTCCTGATTTCGCTCTCACGGACATGGTTGTGTACGTTGTAAGTTAGTTTTAGTAATTTTTAAGTCTACGGACTGATGACCATTGACCATTGCAGTTTGGTCCAATAGGTTCACAAACATTTGAATATTTTTCTGTTTGCGATAAATGTCAGTCATCACCCCTCTGTAAGTCTACTCTGTTTACACTATCTGGAAGCTTGTATCTCTAGACGCATGTTCGAGGCAGCATAAAGCTTTATTCTTTGTACTACTGCAGTTTCTTTCGTTTTTGCGCGAATTGTAGTCACGTACAAGACTGACCACTGGAAGAAATATGTTCCACAGGTCATTTGAACGATACCTTTATCGAAATTATGTGTAAAGAGTCAGTTAACAGGATAGGTATACGTAATTAACTAACATTTCATCATTTAGTCCGAATTACGGCACAAGTGATTGTTTTACAGACTATAAACTTTTAGAAAACAATTTGCCAGAGAAATGTCAGATGCTGGTCACCAGAAATTATTTTACTTAGATTTAAAATTAGCTTTGCTACCTATCAGGTATTTTATGGTATGGGGCAAACGATTTAACACTTGTATTGGTGCATATTGACTTTTCTCAGCCATCGAGAACTTTAGTAATGGGAAAATTTCTTTTATTGTTTACTGTTGTAGGTGTGGACATAACTCTCCTCATACATTACAATGACTCATTTATGATGTATTTCATGACCGAACACATGTAACATGAGCGTGTGTCTACATAATTAGTGCAGCCGCGGTGGAGCGGCCGAGCGCATTGAGGCGCTATGCTACGATGCGCGAGGCCGTTCCCCGTCGGGGGTTCGAACCCCCCCCCCCCTCGGGCATGGATGTTTGTGCCGTCTTCAGTATAAGCTACTTCATGAGTATTTTGTAAGTTTAGGGACTGATGACCCCGCAGTTAGTCCCATAAGACTTACAACATTTGAACATTTAATTACTACAGATAACAAATCTTATTCTTAAACCCCCGAAAAGGCGTCAATATGACATTGAATGGGATGTAAAATTTAGATTCGTTTGTTTCCAAGACTAGAAATTATACAATGAGTAAAGATAGATTCTCTGTTAACTGATTCCTGTTCAAATTCTACATCAATCACTAGTGTGTCTAAAATAACAATGGCAGTCGTACCACACTTTCCTGGTGGCACTCCCAACGATATCCTCTTTTTGCTGAACACTGGCCGTCCAGGCTCCAAACCCTCACGAAACACAGCTCGGAAATTTCTTGTATGATGACCGATTTGGGCTTGAAAACCCCTCAACAACGACGTCAATGGAGCAAGATCTCTAACTGATGAATGGAGAAATAACTGGACCGTGCTATAATCAAGTATTCGCCCTAAGTGACTTATGAAAAAAGCAAAATCTGGATGGTCCGAGTCGGATTTGACCCGCGAGTCCAGTGTGGCATCTTGAAGACATGCGCGTGGCCGCTAACTTCATGTATGGCTGCTACTCCCTTCACGATGAGAAGTAATACTAAAGTACGCATACCGTTGTGTGTTGGCCTACCAACTGACATTCTGTTACAGGGATACGAACAGTTTAACGTAGATTTGGAACTACAATGCAACCTGGCAATAGTCACGCACACAAATTACCAGACGAAAAAGAAAAACAAATCCTGAGGATTGAATGTCTAATGAACAATGGGTCTTGGAGTCAGCATTCACGCGCTTAGCCAATTGTTCAGTGAAGCATACGTCGCATTCATAAAAATCGGCGGTTCAATTCAACGTCCGAAGGTAGGAAGGATTGGAAAATTAAGGTTTAACGTCCTGTCGACAACATTGCCATTGGAGCTCATGCTCCGATTAGTTTTTTTTATTTATTTATTTTGGATGGGGGATGAAAATTGGCCATGTCGTTTCTCGAATGCGAGTCCAGTGTATTACCACTGCGCCTCCTCGCTCGGTTTCAACTTCCGCGTATGCGCGGTTTTCCTAATAAATAGTGTAAGGCAAATGCCGAGACGAATCCTCTAAATAGGGTTGATAAGAGGAGATAGAGAAGATTCAAAGGACAGCAACTCTCTTCGCTACGTGTTCATTTAGAAAGCATCTCAAATATGGTCGGCAACAGCCAGTGGCAGACGCAGTAAACAAACGTTTTGCATCACGGATGTGCTTAATACAAAGTTCAGAAAGCACACCTTTCTCGAAGAGTCAATATATTTCTTCATCCCGTGTATATCTCGCAAAAAAGACCATGAGGATCAAATTAGAGCCGACACGGACGACTACCTGCAGTTTTTTCCGTGAACTATACACGACTGGAGTAGGAAAGAAGGAAGCGACGCTGGTACTCAACGTAACCTACGCCGTATGTTGGCTTGCGGAATTTAGATATAGATGTAGAATGACACAGTTGATTACTGCCCGCATCCTACCACCAATCAAAGCTTATTCTCTGTGTCCGTGACCTTGTCCTCTTCTTGCAACTAGTCTTTGTAAGCGGAACCTCATCAGATAAACTGATGTATTAAACTTTGAGATGGACCGTGGCTGACTAATTTGCCAGAACAATCGTGATAAATTTAGTACAGGAAGGCAGAGTGCGTACTAGACAATTCTGCAGTCGGTCCTCGCAAAAAGCATCTAGCAGGCGATATCACCACGAGGTAGGATTGAGGGGATGGAAGGTATTAAGAAACGAGCCATTTCAAATCAGGACAAGGGTTAAGAAAAGACTTAAGAATCTTGAACTAAATTCTTCGGTCACTGCTAGTAATAGGTGAACATCAAGAACACACAAAGAGCGGGTGCGGTCACCCTGACCCTCTTCTTGAAGACTCTTTCACAAAAAGTTCCATGTTCACTGACGGCTGGAGTCGTAAGGTAACGGTTTTCTGTATTTACGGGAATGAAGCAGTGTCGCAAGGGATCATGCAGACTCCACCTGATATTAGGAGAGTTAATGAATCAAATTAATAAAGGCTGGATTATATTACTTCCACCGACAGTTACAACGAACAAAGAGAAGTTACAGAGCACAGGAAAACGTAAAGTGTGGACATTTACACGCGACCCATTATAAAGACTACAGGAATAAGTCGCCGGAAAGCACAACGCGTCTTCCGCCAAGTACTCAGCGGCGACGTAGACCTGTTGCCCGGGACGGCGAACAAAACTATGACCCCGGGCTTGCCCCGCCTCCCTCCCGCACCAGACCAGAATTGCCGACAACGTAACTGTTTTGCCAGTTCAATTAATAATAATAGGCGAGCATTGCAAATTTTATCTCTAAGCTTGACTCTACCCTGATGGATAGACAAATCGTAATACTGTGAAGCTCCCCCACGAACAAGGTTCTAGATGATACTGTTTATACCAAACAGATCACAAGGAGAATGTACCTGTCGATCCTTTCTGAAAAAACAATTTAACTGAACGCACATCTTGGAGGGCTGTCGAATGTTAAGCATGGACTTGTTGAAATGCATTAATTCAATACGCACCGTTCGCGAGGTTCAAATACGTGGATAACAACTGCCTGCTAATCTTCAGCAGCTGATACTAAGAAGTGTTTTTTTTTTTCTTTCTTTCTTTCTAAGTTAAAAAGTTATGATCTCGAAAATATTTACTGTACTTACGAAAGTGGACTCAATTGGAAAGCTTTGCCAATAAAAAATGGCTCCATTTCATGAATTAGCATCGTATTATTCCTTCAAATTATTCCTTGTAAATCTATGGGACTTAACTGCTATGTTATTAGTCCCTAGCTTATAAACTAAGTTACACTAACATATGGACAACATCTCAGTCTGATCGAAAATGACGAAAAGAATGAGATATCCGAAATGATCAATGTGCTAAAACAAATAATTGCCGTGAATGTGATGAAGATGATGTTCGGCGTATCGACGATGCAAATTCACGGTGCCAAATTATGCAAGGTAGCGAAATAGGAAACTTCGTCACTGATAAAGCTGACGTCCCTAACATCTCGTCAACTAGTGGTCCAGAAAATTAAGATGAAAATATACCGAATGTTTCTGAAGCAATGATATGTTGCTGTGAAATGATTTGTACTTCTAGATGTAAGTGGCCAGTATCAAATAAACGTCATGAAAAAAAATGAATTGCGTGACTTTCCAGTTCTTAAGTGGGTGGGTAGGTTAGTTCAGACCAAATGAAGGATGTTCTGAAGCGTTGCCTCTATGCGTACGTAATGTACATGCAAAACGCGCGTGTTTTGGATTTTTTTTACTAGTCTGCTCTACATGTTCATGTACCTGTACCTGCAATAATAGAATATATTCATGTTACAAATATATATAGCTTTTATTGGCAAATAAGAGGATTATAAAAAATGGTCTCTCGCGCAATAGCTATGTCCCAATTACTTGGGTCTTAGGATAAACGACGTTATGTTGTGTCACTCATCATGATTCTAAAATTTGTTACATATTTAGATTTTACAACAGTGTCATTCTCTGTACGACAATGGACATGTACGACATGTTTTCAAAGAATTATACAACTTACGTTTCGACGCATTTATTATCCTGACAGTATGTACTAGAAAATCTCTAGACAATAATAACGTAATTAGAAATGCAGGACGAGCTTTTGGTACTCGGCTATCTAAGATGATAGGACGTATTCTGTTTGAGTTTTATGAAGAATGAAATAAAATGATTTTGAAACTCAACGTAGTCTACAAGAGTATGGTTAGCGGACTGTTTGGAATTTCCCGATCTGAAGAGGATTTTCCGAGGGCTCAAAACGCAAGTCTGGGGAGGGGGGATTAGTTCCTTTTACGAAACAAATCATTACAACATTTACCTTTTGTTGGATCTATTGTTTTGTACTTCACCACGAAGCCGCCACAGAGAGAATGAGCAGTATACGTTTACGGCGCCGACTATATACGCAAAGAAAAATTATGAATGGATATTATGCTCAGCGCAAAAGTTGAGATCGGCTAGACCATTTTCTTTCTTCCAAATATTCTTTGAAGTCCGATGAACGTTGTTATGAAGAGAAAAATTGAACGTAAAAACCATTTTTCTTTAACCACTTAAAAACGTCTGGTTTTGAGTGTCACTGAGCTCTTTCTGAACTGCTGGAATGATATGGATAAAAGAATTGTGTGTGTGTGTGTGTGTGTGTGTGTGTGTGTGTGTGTGTGTGAGCGGGTCATGGATGGCGTAGATTCACAACCGGAGCTGAAAAATCGAAGAAACGAAAAGAAACTTCAGTTAAAAAATTAAAAAAATCACTTTTAAGTCCTTCAACGCCCTCGTGGGTTTTTTACCCTGTAGTTATTGTCACTTCTGTAGATACCACAGGCATAAAACGTTTATCATCATTCTTTTGAATGTAGTCGAAGAAACCTCTGAACCCGGGGACCTCCAAATCTCGACGCCCCCCTTTTTTCCTCCACGGCATGTATTACGTAGTATGTATTTGGATGTACGCAGTTATGGCCGCTGGTGGAATTGTCATAGATGTGGCGCAGCGCAGAGTAGCTTGCTTCGCGTGATTTAGTCAGTTTCTTACAAGTTGCGCGTTGCTTCACCTCTGTATGAGAAGAAAAACTGCTGCACGTGCAGAAGTAGACAGCGAATCCTGTTGCGAGTTCCGTGCGTCAGCACGCGGAGTGCCCGGTCAGACCTCATACAAGAACAGCTGCCGAGAGACAGGTATGTGCTCGCTCGATATATCATTTCTAGAGGTAGTCGTTCTTGGTAATGCTTGCGATTGTTCAAATGTTTGTAAAGCTTATGGGACTTAACTGCGGGGTCATCAGTCCCTAAACTTATGAACTAGCTTAGACTAAAGACAGCACAAACATCCATGCCCGAGGGGGGATCCGAATCCCCGATGGGGAACGGGCTCGCGCATCTCAGCATAACGCCTCAATGCGCTCCGCCGCGGCAGGTAATACTTTGCCAATAAACGCATTCTTCATTACGGATTTGCAGCAAGGAGAGAATGTGATAATGTAACCACGGGTTCTATTGTTCTGTCTATTCACCACAAGCATCTTTCCTGTTCTCCACGTAGTCTTAAAAGAGACTGCTTCAACGCACCAGTACGTGCATTTACAGACCTAGAACCACCTAGACCCACATGTACAATCGTCTTGTAGCAACGCTTTCCCATCTGCACTGACTTATTTCTGAAACACAGCTGGACTTCGCTCCGTGAGGCGTGAAAATCACACCTGCTCAAACGTCGATAAAATGACATCGATTGGTCCATGTAACGTGAGCTGCCAAAGTTGTATCCACGGAAGAATAAGGTGTCAAAGCTACAGAGAATGGGACGTGGCCTCGTTGTTGTTTCTGTACGAGTACTCGTGGTTTACGACAAACTTGACAGCTCACATTTATTTCTGCTTAACGTTTCGTTGCATTTTAATAGGATTCATATACCAATTGTTAACTTTCGCGGCCGGAAATGTCACTCTCAGTAAAATATTTCTAGCTAAGATGACGTGGTCGGATGAATCTCAATGATTCGTCCGCACATGCTCAGGAAGCCTTCCTCATGGATGGTTGTAACTTTTTCCAAGGTCCGATGCAAGCACAAGCTCGTTACTGACTTGGTATGATCACTCTGTACAATACTGTCTTGATACTGGACTAGATAAAGTAAAACTTCCCTTTAATGTGCTTCCATTACTGAATGGTTTCTACCCATTTCCACCAGCACGTAAATTGTCACTAGACACAACTGAGTTCTCACACGTAACATTACAACAACAGGACGTAGCTAACAGTGTAAAACTTTTCGGTCAAAAGGAAGACAACAGGTTATCTCACACGACAGTGTACCAGTTCCATGTGGAGCGCATGCTGTATATGCATTTTTGGACTTTGATACAAGCGTGAAAGACGTATTAGAGATTTGGTGGAGGAAACTACCTAGTAGATAATGTTGTTTCAAAAGAATAATTTAATCTGAAGTAACAGTAATACAAAATATTTTCATTGTGCAACAGGTGAATTAGAAACACGGTTTTTAATAATTAAACACAGTGCATTCAGGGAGAAAATCCAGATGCTTAGAGAGCCACAGATGAGTTGTCCTAGTATACACATTTCTAATTAAGTTCAAAGGCGAATGCTAACAACATAATTGAAGTAAATCTGCTAAGGTCCAAGGACAGCCACTGAAATATTGCTGCAAACGATACAAGGAAATTTGTTGCTAGCTAACGTGTAATGTCGTGTTGTTTAATTCGAAATTCCTAGTTCTGTAAAATATCATATTCGGCTTACTTCCAAATGGCCAAGCAATGCACGCAAGCTGTAGGTACAGGAGTAAAATGGAATTACCTATCAATAAGTGCGCTGAAGGGGACTTACACTCTACGATCTTCGCACATGCCTACGGCAAGAACAGTTTCAGTACAGAAATCAGCTAGAGCAAGGAGGTCGAAGAAAAGGCGATATAAAGTGAAGCCGGCGGTCGACCAGTATGGAACTGGTCGGCAATAGGCGGTGAGGTCACCGTGGAATGCAACCCCATACAACTGGTTTCAACCGAGCGCTGCCACTGCAAAGGCAAGCCGACCATCTGTCAGCTTAGCGGCGGAATGTTGGCCGGCACGAAACGCGTCCTACGAAGTTATTTGACGAGTCTAGACGTCACTCACGTATTTGTCCAGTAAAATAATTTGGAGAAAGTGAAGGCTCTCTTTGGAAGCAGGTCGCTGCCAAAACTCTTCTCCAGTCAGCGAAAGCGTACATCGCGAACTCGATACTGTTCCTGGGTAAACCATCTAGAGCGGTATTCCAGAAAAGTATAAAGAAATAAGTGCTGCTTTTACTGCAACCTTGACACTTAAGAACAACAAAAACTACGCTCTGACGCAAGAATTTTTTCTTTGCTTGGTGAGTAAACCTTGAAGTACGATAGCCACAAAGAACACGAAGTACTAAGTAATCAGACCTGATGGCCAACAAGGTTCTATTTCGAATCCCCTATCGTTTCTCATTCTCACAGTCATAAATAGTATTCTACATGGATTATTATAATTTTAGCAACTTCTGTCACCTTTGCACATGAATTACAGGAATCAGAAGTAGTGTAAAAGATCTTACAAGAAAAGAAGTTAATGAAATACAGTAGTTAAATGAGGCTAAAGAGTTATCATCAACTTCTGAGAAGACTTAGCAAATACAATTGACAGCGTCTCACATAACTCTTCAAGCTAAAAACTGCAAACTCACAACAATGATGTATCAAAATCAAAAAATCTTAAATTTTTGGGACTTCGGGTTGATCACCAGATACATTACAAGAATAAAACGATGGGAAAGCTGAATATCTGCAAAGATGTAACATCAGCACTCAAAGCAGTAAGATTCTCGGGTCAAAATGTTTTCTCATCATGCCCGTGACTTATTTGTGTTGTGTGTAATGTGGTGTTAAAGACTGATTTAAAAACGTTTTGTTAGGTAAATCTTTCGACACCTTTCTTTACAATAGTTCCAACAATGTTATATTTTATAGTATAATTAATACTAGGTCTATTATATTTCATACCATGATTGAATTACACTCTCTAAAATTCTGATTGTGGATTGAATACATGGAGTGAAAGGTTATCTGTAAAATGTGCAGCAACGAGATTGCAATCAAATGAGTCGAATGCCACGAAAGAGAAGAAGTAGTTGAGAATGGAGTTTAATACGGTTGTAAGCTATCCTGACTTTCCTAATCTGAACTTTGAGAACAAAAAACAAAAAAGGGGGGGGGGGGCGATTTGAACAACAATTAAAGATGTTGTTAACGTTTGTTAATGACATTCTATCAGAGACAATAAATGATTTGGAAGATCTGTCGAATGACTAATAATGACCGCAAAATGGAGGAAATGAAATGTAGGCTGGCATTTTTGAGATTTTTCAACACTATATAAATTTAAATGCTGGAGTAGGTTTTCTGAAGGTATAGCATTACAAAAAAATAAAAAGAGTACGATAAACATTTCATAAAAAAGCAGAAGCTTTTGAAATGTGGTGCTTCAACAGTATTCTGAAAATTATATAGATGGATCGAGTAAGTAACACGAAGGAACTGAATCGGAGAAAAAAAAATTTACGGCATAACTTTGCCAAAAGAAGTTGTCTTACAGGACGCGTCCTGAGGTATCAAGTTGTCATAAGATTTGGTGCTGAGCTGGAAATGTGCATATGGGGGAGTAGTAGGCTATCGACAGGAGTGATTTTGCATGTAAGAATTGTAGATGGAGAACAAGGCTCAAACACAAAAAGCAGGTTCAAACGTATCTAACAAGGGATGGGCCTAACTAATTTGCCCCAAATTACATGAGAAGAAGCAGATAGATAAACCTTTCAAATTTCTATAATATATTGCTTAATTGGAACACAGTAGAGCTAGAAACACTCGTAAAAATTTCCGATTGTAATATGGTAAGTTTTAGTTTTCGTGAATATAGTGCGTTTAGTGTGGCGCTGAGTGTGGGCAAATGGTTAATTAATATTGTAAGCCGGCGCTCGATTACCAATAATTCCTATTTTTTTCCACCCAAAATTAACCATCTCGTAGGTTTACCCTTTGCAAAACGTCATTACTTCACCATAAGCTTACTCAAACTTATTTTGCAACTGAAAATCTTTCGCGACCGTTTTCTATTGTCCTATGACCCACTCAGACGAGATTTTTGGGAGTCTGAACGATTGATCTAGCTGCTTATTCTCACACAGTTTGAGCCGAATCGGCGAGACCCATTCCGCAACGTCCCGTTTTAAGTGTCAACACCAACTCGCATAGATTCAGTTAGTACTGAGACCTGCAACAAAACAGGTTGACGGCCGCGGTGACCGAGGGGACTTCAGCGCTTCAGTCACGGTCTGCACGGCCACAACGGTCGGGGGTTCGAATCCCCCCTCGGGCATGGATGTTTGTGCCGTCCTTAATTGTAGCTAGTTCATAGGTAGTTTGTAAGTTTAGGGACTGATGACCCCGTAGTTAAGTCCCATAAGCTATACAAACATTTGAACAAAACAGTTTTCGGAATGAAAACAGCATTAAAAATTTATATTCTTGACTATTTTCCGCAAGGTAAAGAACCCTCTCCGTAAGAAGGAAGAAAAATTAGGTTCACCATACCATCGACACGAGGCCTTTAGAGTCGTAGATCAAACTCGGATTGAGGTGGAAGGAAACCGGCTGGGCCCTACAAAGGGAATGATCCGGAAGGGGACGGAGTTTGTATTTACGCTTCCCACAAGAAAATGCTAACTACTGTAAATTTTGGTTAAGGGCCACGGCTGATCACTTATCGATCGCCCAATCCTAGTGACGTCGTCGTGGCGACTACGCGTGGTCTCCATTACTAAACGGGATACGCAACTTGTCCGCGAATCCTCCACGGTCTTCCCAACACGCTCCGCACTGGTTTGATCTCGTTCTCGCCAAACTGAGGCAACTGCACACGTCCGGCGCCACGGTGACACCGAGCACCTGCTTCGCATTACGGCAGCCGATGTCCGTGGCTGCGCCGTGTCGTGTCCTCCTTCACCCCTAAATCAGTCACAGTCAAAAAGACCGCCTAGTCTGGACCCCACCGTTTATCAAAAGACAATCTGAATTCGTCGGCCAAGGTTAGCGAAGAACGAACCGAAGGGACGGAATTATACGGAATCACTGCCTATGTATGACGACTGCTGGTTAATACATGGCTCATTTCTCAGCCGCCAGCGGCTGCTGCGCTACGCGTCCTCCGGCCGCACTCCGCCCCTGGCTCGCGCTTGTCACCAGGGCCACTTGTCACCAGGGCCTCTCCATAACAGCTCAAGCCGCTAAATTGTGTTAACAGGATACCGACTCACCCAGTAAATAGCGGTTTGAATTCTGAAGTGTAGTGATGACCGGACAGCGTATCCTAATGGTTGGGAGGGATATTCGCGAGAAGTTATTGTCTCTTGTTACTTACGTTCGACGGTTTCTTAGAAAGGAATTATTTTTTCCATTGCAGCAACTTTTCGGGTTATTAATCCACAAAATGCAGCAACCAGTTGCTTCTAATAATTTATTTGTGATCGGTTTCGGGCGCTTGAGTGCCCTTCTTCTGGTCTATTTTAGTATTGTAGCTTAATCTATGTACATGATAGCAGGTGACTAGACGCTAAGTGCAGATATTATGCAAGGAATAACAATCAGCTGATATCAAAAGTATCTATGGCTGAACCTCATAATGAAAAAAAAATTTTTTTTTTTTTTTTTTTTACCCTTTCATTATAAGGCTCAACCATAGATACTTTGTTAGCAGCTCATGGTTATTCCTTACATAATCTCTGCACTTAGCGTTTAGTCACCTGATAGCATGTACATAGATTAAGCTACAATACTAAAATAGACAGACCAGAAGAAAGGCACTCAAGCGCCCGAAACCGGTCGTCATAAATAAGTTATTAGAAGCAACTGGTTGCTGCATTTCGTGGATTAATAAAGGATATAGTTGCTAACTTGTTAAGGAGTCAGTGAGTTTTGCAAGGTCATGGAGACGTTAAATAATTCTAGAAGAAAAGCTCTGTACAGATATGGGTACCGTGCCTAGTGCTCCATGAAGACAAACATACAGGACGGATTACTGTCATACTTGGAAAGAAGTCCTGCGTAACATCAATATCCTGGAGGACTGCTGTGGCCAAGGCGGAGTTACTCCCCGAGAACGAGTGGTTAGCAATTAGACTTGCATTCAAGAGGACCGCGGTTCGTATTCCCGTCTGGTCGCTCAAATTTGGGTTTTCCCGTTGTTCACGTAATAAGATCAAGGTAAATGTTAGGTTGGTCCGTTTGAAAAGGTAACAGTCGATTTTCTTTCCCATATTTTCCTCAATCCGAGTTTGTGTTACATCTTCGCCGATCGTGGACTGGACGTTAAATCCTTTATCACCTTTCTTCTCCCTTCGTTGTACACTGACACAACCTGCGCGGTTGCACAACACATTATGAGTGCCCTGTTGTAGAAGGTGTTAGCGGAGGGGCTCACATTTGCATTTTTCTGATTGCTTTCGCCAGGAATGGAACCTACCAGACAATCAATCAACCTTAAACCCCAGCACTATGATGCAACTATCGCACTCGACAAACACACACTACGTGTAAGAATTACGCTGAGATTTCATTCCTTCCCTCCCTGGGGCGTACTTTTATGTTGTTCTTAAAACTGTGTTCATTTCCTAGCTTTGCTATAAGTGTAATTTTTTTTCACGCTCTTCAATGTTTAATTACTGCTGTTATTTGAGGAGCGCACACACAAGGCATTGTGGCTCGTTTTCTGTATGCAGACTGGCAGGTTGCGGTTGCAGATCAGGAGCCGGCTATGCTCCCCTGAGTACGTGGTGGCAGGAATATCGGATTGAGCAGGAAACTAGTAACGTATCACGTGACTCACCACAACCGGAAATGACCTGCCGAAGTAGGTTTTATTTACCATTGAGCTCAGTGCTTTTGGCGCGTACTTGTTCTCAAACTTAAATAAATAAACCGAAAAAATGAAGAATGGATTCACGACTTTAAGAAAATTCTGAAAAAACATAAGATTAACAAATTTTCCAAGTTCAATGTGCATCAGAAACCAAAAGTATTTTTACATGTTAAGCGTACCTTAAGTATTGGACCGTATCAAGGCTATATACTGTTTGGTTTAGTGCACTACTGGGAAATGTTACTCAAAGTCCAGGGAGCTTAGTCCCTGTTTGTGCGCGTTGGAAAATTGTCTGCCATTTTGTAGGGAATTCCGTTTGCTGTCTAAGGACGAAGTGATAAATTGCTTAACCTGTGGCGAGGAATAGTGAGAGAGACTTGTGCGGAAACTAAGATTGTGATTACCCCTTAGAGTTGTCATGTTGCAGGTGCAAGAAGAGAAGGAGAGAACTAATGTACTGGTCGGACAAGGTTACATACGAGAACCTGTCAACCATAGAGCAGCAACAGCATGAATTATTTACTTCGTGTTTAGCGCAAAAATGTATTCCTGTCTTTCTATAAGATTAAGTTTTCAAATAATACTAGCTGAATCCTATAGAATTGCAGGCAACTCACTCAAACAGGGAATTAACTCTCGCCGGAAATGACGGGAAAATACAAGGTACTATACCGTCTGGTATTCAAACGCAGGACAACGATGTTCTATCAATATCTATTTCGCGGAAATGAGCTGAACATATACAGCTGTATTAAGACACCTGCAGGTTGTCTCCCTATATTGTACCCTCCTTCGTATGAAATTGAACGCCGATGCTTCCACTCAACGATATGCGCTAAATTCCGGTTTCGATGTGTCACGTGATACCCTGGCTCAATCCGATATTCCTGCGACCTGAGTACGTTACCGGAAAACAGAGCCACGTTGTCGTATTCCACTTGCCAACACGAAACGGTGTGAACATCAGTTAGTCAACAAATAACTAAGACAACATTGAACGTTACTGAACCACTGTCCAATAATATTTTACGAGATGGCAGTCGACAACACGAATTCGGTCTCTGAGAAGTAGGCCTAAATTACCTGACTGAAGAATCTAGACACATGTAAGTGAACATTAATATAGAGCGCCAACCTTTCGCCTTTACGACGAATTCGGTACCGGTCATTTTCAGTGAGGTGAGGTCTCCCTCCTCTTCTTAAGAGCATTGCCTCGCAGATGTTGCTTTATGACAGACTGCACTGCCACGCGAATACTAACCGTTGCTGTATTCCTACTGTTCCTCTGGAGGACACTATACGCATTTTTAAAAAAAATAAGTTTCTGCCCGTCCGAATTTAGTGTTTTCTTCAGCGTAGCGACAAACAACGCCACACCGTTAGACTAGCTCCTCCGTAGTTAAGCATTAGCACTCCTGACTAAGCAAGGCGATAGGTCGTCACTGCAATCCCAAACCAAAACTTCCATCCGATTGTCAAGCCGCGATTCTTTTCACCAGATTATTAGTTATCTGTTATGCTCTTTACACTACCTCTAGGTCGCTTAGTATTGTGCGGCTTTATGAGGATCTGTTCGATCATGGTACCTAAATTCACGAGTAATTCTTTCCATTTTTTTTAGTCCGCGATGCTCGGCGGTGCCTTGTCTATACATGAAGGTCGCTTGGCCTTGGTTTAGCTGTGGTTGTTCCTACGATTTTTTTGTCTCTTCCCCCCCCCCCCCCCCACACACACACACACACAATGACATTTGAATAGTTGGCTCGGGCCAGTTGGCAGGACCGAAATTTCCTTGATGAATCTGTTCTTCAGGTGACATCCAGTAACTAATCCAGGTACAAAGAAACTTAGCTGTCCTGAACAACCCAATCTGCTATCAATGCTGTTCTGCTAGGAATACAATACTCCCCATATAAAAAAAGACTGACGGACGTCTAGTTGTCAATTACGTAGTACAAAGAATTGAGAGGATATTTTTAATCTTCACATCGTGTAATATTGTGAGGATGCCACACTTTTACTAGAAAGTGTACGGATGGATAATACAAAAAATAAAATACTCATTATTTCTTGGAGCAATTTCATCGCGTGATGACACAAATATGTACTATAGAAGCAAGTAAGTCCATTATCAATGTACGGACCTAAGAACGATATGAAATGTCTCTCTATAGCAAATGGAGGACTTTCAAACGAAAGCAACTCTCCGAACAGCCAAAAATGTAATTCTGTAGAAAATCTACTACACCAAGTGAGGCGATGGTTGGAGTGTATGTCTTCTTTCCAGTAATATGAGTGTTGCAGTATTTTTTACCATACTGCGTGTCTTCAGCGTAAAGAATACGCAAATACACAAGATTCTCCTGTGTAGAAGTGTATCAATGAAATTTCCGTAAAAAGAAAAAGAAAAAAGTGGTCGGACCTCCGTAATTTTCATTGTCGTCATTATTTAAATGGAATTAGTTTTATCACTGATTATTGATATCAAATCTCGCGGTGCAGTCCACGCTATATTCTATAATTTGAATTCTACCATTACGTTAAAAATGCAAGATATTCAAAGGAATCAAAAGACTGAAATAGTTCCACCAGAAAAAAACATTTTGTTTGCACTTTCACGGATACTTTTTAAATATAGAACAAAATAATTACAAATCAATCTGATCCTAAAAACTACAGAATGAAAGTAAAAATGATCTTTTAAAAATAAATATCGTAATTACACACCTTGGATTACAAGTAGCGTACAGTACGGAGATCAGCAAAGTAGTAGTGTCTCACTACTCTTGACATTTCTTACGATATACTACAGATATGAGATTAGGAGAAATGAACGCTATATAATATTCACTTGAGACGCCTCTGAAACACTTCACTTTCTGAAGTAAACACTGTTCATTTTCTGACGTCATTCTCCGTATAAAACATATTAGTTTATATGGCTCTTTCTGGTGGTTTTGTCTAGGTGACAAAATGGAAAAGAAATGACACTGAATTAATTTATAACAGGTATTGATGTCGACCGTGGTTCGGTACCGACGTTAAACTGTACGTCCCCCTATAACTGGCTGGGTAAGTCAGTGGGAAGGTCGGAGGAAGGCAACGGCATACCACCTCCAAACAGGACCGTGCCTAGTAAAGCACTGTGGCGTTCAATCCAATCTTCGGATTGTTTACTACTTTACCTTATGGATGTCAAACTGGTAGATTCGGGCTCGCAAGTATGATTCTTAACAGTCGCAAATTATTTCGAGTTTAGAGGAAACTGCAACGATATATTACTGGAAAGGAGTAGGCTCAACACGCATCAAATCTTTGTACTTTGAGAATCTGAGATAAGGCAGGTCGTTAGCTGTCGATGAATCAAGACACTGTCGTGTTTAATGACGAAATAACTAAAAGAAAAAAAAATAAATAAATAAAAACGCACTTGCTTGATGACTTCCAAAGTGTGAAATCTATACAACTGTCGTCAAAAGGCATTACCCAGGTAAAAAGGAGAGAGAGCTGGTGTAGTGGTTACTCGCTTTTGGGAGAATGTCAGTCCAAATTCCGCACCTGGTCTTCTTGATTTTTCGTAACTTCCCTAATACTGAGATAGTTACTTCGTAAAGAGTACGGCCAATTCCCTTCCCCGTGCTTTCGTAATCCAAGCTTAGGCTCAGTCTCTAATGAGCTCGCACGAGAGTACATTAAAACTAGGTATTCGTCTTTCCATGCGAAGGATAAAGAACTGTGCACAGGCAAATCCTTGCTAACGTCGCAGTGCTTGTGTGACATTCAGTGTTGCTGTGGGCCCTGCAGGCCTTCCTTTGGAGTGACGCCTCCAAATCGTTGACGGCCGCCGAGCGTGTCGCGCGCGGCAGGGCTTCCTAGAAGCGCCTGGCGGGCCACGCCGGATATGAACCTGCGGTCGCCGTAACGACCGCCGCTGCGGCACGCAGGACAACCACTTGTGGCTCCCCGGGGGCTCCGACAGCCGTTTCCTGAATACCGTCCCCCATTACTAGAGTTTTTGCTGCGAAGGCCGCGCACGATGAAGAAATCAGTCACGGATACTGATCTGCTACGAGAATTTACCTCGGAATAGTGAAACAAAGAATACAGGTGTGTTCCGAAGGTAAGTGAAAGAGCCCCCAAAAAAAGCTATTGTTTCTTTCGTAAGTGAAATGACTATCTTTAAGGATGTTCAGATTCACCACGCACAAGCCGGTACTCAAGTCATCTGCACCGCTTCAGGCTTACACCACCTACAATCACATTGTAAGAGGAAACACCAACCATACCTTCTTCGGTTGCAGAAAAAGGCGAGATTCCCTAACTTCTTTATGTTTAGGCAGCTACGCGTAGACAATGAAGTGTCAAACTATAAACAATCTGTAAACTGCTTATTTAAGTGCATTAGCTATCACTGTAATAGCACTAAGAGTATCTGGTATATTAGTAAGAAAATAACAGAAATCTACAACAGAATATATTACCGATGAAGTTTTCTACCTTGAGACAACAGAAATTGCATAATTTTTACCTCGGGTTGAATTTCGTTGCATGCTATTTATAACTACCTGTTTGGATGTTATTAAAATTAACAATGTGTTAGGCCAAGCCATTATGGCATTAATTGATTTGAAGATGGCTCGATGGAGTCGAACGAACGAGGTGGTGCAGTATGCAGCTGACTCTGGCCATACAGATTTAGGTTTTCTGTGACTTCCCAAAAACAAATCAGACAAATACCGGGATGGTTCCTTATCAAACTAATCAGAGCTTGCACTCCGGCTCTAATGACGTTGCTGTTAGCGAGAAGCTAGATCTTAATATTCTTTCCTTCCAGAAGCTAGATCTTAATATTCTTTCCTTCCTTCGATGGAGCCGAAACTATCACCAGTTTTTTAAATTAATTTTGCAGCCTTTCCGGTACAGAAAGTACCCTCTACAACACACTGAACGGTTTCGTTCGGAAGCGAATGTATAGCATTCGATTTTGATTAGATTGTGGTACTGCGAAGGGAATATCCGCTTTCAACGCTCCGATCAGTTCACGCAACAGATCCATTGGTGCCGCAATAAATGCGCGACCACAGTTATGTCAAGTGTTATTTCCTCTTTTGGTGGATGTCATAAAATATCGAGTTTGCATCGGAATATTCCTTGTAGAGAGATTTTCTTTTCATTTACACAAAATATGACTACGATAATTACTAATAAAATTTAATATTATAAGCGTTTTTATTTGCTATGTTGTTGGGTTGTATATTTCAAGGTATTCTTTCAGGCGACATCTTACGTACTTAGATTGGTTGTTTTTCCTGCCTATGCAGACAGCATCTGGGGTGGTCCTATTGAAATGTGGTTTCCTGTCTAAAGCAATGTTCGTATTAGGGAAAAAAATGTATTCACTTACTCGCAAGATCAGAATTTTCAGGACTAGTAATTCCCCCAGAAGTGTGTACAAAAGGTAATTGCCGCATGTCACTCTCAATAGGAGGTTTTGTATGTAATAGAAGTTTGGTGTCAGATCTGTTGTGGCTTTCTTTTCAGTATATCCTAATACAGTCTACTCGAAGTCCACAAAACGTTTCCCTGAGAATTTCAGGTCTTTCCGAGCTCTGTTCCTGACCTTGAACATAATACCCTTTCATCAAAGCAGAACGTGGATATTTTAATATCAAGCATTTAAACAAACCATTCCAAAAACGTTAGCATTTTATTACAAGTTAGCGGATAACACACTTGAGGATGATATAAAAGTTCCAAACAGCATCCCTGAAATTTAAAGACATGTGATATGTGAACAGAGATCTGGTTGTTTTATAGTTTGTATACAGTACGCTGTCACATCAATTTCGGTTTGCACGAGATATGTAATGCATTTTCATGTTGAATATAGGTCAGATGAAGTCAAAATATTAACTCAGATGGTATATTAATTGAAGTTCATGATGTAGTTCAATTTTTATAACTGCTATGTACACAATTTTACTGGTGGTGCAACAAGTAGGTAAACTCAACACTAGTTGAAAGATGTCTGCGAGTGCAGTCAACGTTAAGTTGTCAAAAATGTTAAAATGTTTGTTAAGCTTATGGGACTTAACTACGGGGTCATCAGTCTCTAAACTCACAAACTACTTATAAACTAGCTAACACTAAAAAAAGACGGCACGAATATCCATGCCCGAGAGGGGATTCGAACCCCCGACCGTAGTGGCCGTGCAGACCGTGACTGGAGCGCCTCAGTCCCCTCGGCCACCGCGGCCGGCTTAAACCTAGGTAAACTAACCTAAGGACAAAGACACCCATGCCCCAGGGAGGACTCGAACCTCCACAGCGAGCAACCGTGCGCTCCGCAGCGAGAGGCTTTAGACCGCTCGGCTACTCCACCGCGGCATTAAGTTGTCCCTAGACCCTGTGTGTTCACAGTATTCATTATTAAGGGAATGGTCCCAGCACTGCAGGAAATAACAAACACCACCAACAACAGACACAGCCTTCTCTACATGGCTGTTCACACCTGGAATAGTTATAATGTGGGAGGAAGACCACTTCTATGTTCAAATGTTTGTAGAACTTATGGGACTTAACTACGGGGTCATCAGTCCCTAAACTTACAAACTACTTATGAACTACTTACGAACTAGGACGGCACTAATATCCATGCCCGAGGGGGTTTCGAACCCCCGACCGTAGTGGCTGTGCAGACCGTGACTGGAGCGCCTCAGTCCCCTCTGCCACCGCGGCCGGCCCACTTCTAATAGCCAGCGGCCGAAATTTCAACTTGTCTTGGACAAGCGGAACTGAAAAACACTATCTCTGCACTTGTTACACGTCGAACAGTACTGTAACGTAAGTCACAATTACTTGTAGTATCAATAAACAATGATCAGACATACGGATTTCCCTGATATTTTATGAATTTTTTCCAGCTAGAATATGATTCCCTGAGAATGCCCGGTTTTCCAGAGGAATCGCCACCCTGTAGTGTTGTGTGGTTTACATCTCCCTCGATGCCGTCCGAGCAGGCAGATGTATTTTGTTGCGCTCGGTCTCAAATGACAGTGAACCCTAAGATCCTTGTTCCCCGGCACTTGGCATGCGTCGGCGGGAGCAAGGCCGCGCGCCATGGCGCTTCCTGACGGACTGCGAGGTCAGCTGCCTCGCCTCTCCTCTCCGGAGCGCCGACGCCGCAGGAATGCCCGCAGAGTGCACGTAATGCCATCTCGATAAGCGCAAATGCCGACCTGCTGACAATGCTTTATGAGCGCCCCTCTTCACGAGAACACGAGCCGCAACCTGACGCCGAGCTTCTATCAGCGCCTCTGCCTTCTTTTTACCTGTCACGCTCCTCCACACTTCTTGCAACACACGATATACACGCCTCCTCTTCTACTTATATATTCCACGACAGCGTAGCGCCTCATGCATCGGCCTCTCACCACCTTTAGTATCTGACTGTCCCCTGGTCCAGTTTATTGCTTATGATTAGTGTACACGGCGAAATTTCACACTGTCGCACAGCCAGAATAATTTTGTCAACGGTATACGCAGGAATTTGCAGTAGTAAAAAAAAAAAAAATAAAAAGGAAGGGGGGGGGGTACAATACTTAGAGACACAGGGACGGAGATAGAAGATTTTACGAAGTCTGAAATCAAGTTTCTTTCAGAAGAGTTTTCTTAAAAGGAAATGGTAAGTATTTCATAAAGGCCGCTATGCTCATTCATACAGAAATGGGCAAACCGTGCGGTTTTGTTCGTCTGTTATGAAAATAACAATATCTTGAGAACGCAAAAACATTTAAAAAGAAATTCTATACCTCCTCTGAATTTCATACACTGATACGTATGAGACAAAATCAACCATATGCAAATTCTAGACAGTATTCGTTTCTCTTAAGAATGGTATTTCCGGTATATCTTGAAACGGATACAGGTGTTCGAAAACGGGAAAATAGCTTTTTCAGATAAATGTCTCCAGAACAAAAAGTTAAACCACTGGTTGTGGTTAGTAATTTATATAACCTCTGACACTAAATTTCGGCGAATAGTCCTATAACAGTAACGCAGATGAACTGTCAACTACAGTTACCTTACTGTCCTTCGAAACAGTCACATATGCAACATATACATGTCCTGGAAACCTTGTACGAAGTCTTCCGTTGGGATAGTGTTTAGAATCTTCGCCACCTTTCGTTGAATCTCAGGAATATCGTCAAATCTATTTCAAAGCGAGTTTGAGTCGAAGGAATAGAGAGAAATCTGGAAGTGGAGATCGCGATGGAGTGGCAGAGCGCTCTAAGGCGCCTTGCTGCGGAGCGCGAGGTTCCACGCCGTCGGAGATTCGAGTCCCCCCTCCCTCCCCCCCCCCCTCTCTCTCTCTCTCTCTCTCTCTCTCTCTCTCTGTGTATGTGTGTGTGTGTGTGTGTGTGTGTGTGTGTGTGTGTGTTTTGTCCTTAGCATAATTTCGTTTATATAGTTCGTAAGCCTAGGGCCTGATAATCTCAGTAGTTAAGTCCCACAGATTTATAAACATTTGAGGATTGAGATCCGGCGTATATGGTGAAGTTTCACCACCCCTTTTTTTTTTGTCAGGAACTATTTGACGATATTGGCTGTGTGCGGGCGAGCGTTATCCTGAAACACTCCCCGGACCTCAATCTTTCAGACTTCTTCCTCTTCCCTCGACTCAAACTCGCCTTGAAAGAAAAGAGATTTGAAGATTTTGCGATATCGAGGCTTGACGAGGCTTTTGAAAAATCATCCTAATGGAAGACTTCGTGCAATGTTTCCAGGACTTGTATCGCAGAGCTTAACTCTGAATAGTTATGAGAGATGACCATTTTGAAGGACAGTAAGGTTAACTGTAGTTCATCGCTCATCTACATTATTGTTACAAAACTATTCATCGAACTTTTTCATAAGTTGTATTTGCGGTCTACGGTGAAAAACAGCTAAAACCGAAGCTGCAATTATTTTTACAAATTCCCACATCTGGATCTCGCTAATGGATAAAAATATCGACAAAGTAGTATTAGACTTTCAAATTTCAACGATTTACAATCAAAATATTGAAGAGTCCATACCCACAATTAGAAAAATTTGTGTCCAAAATCGTGTTTTTTTATGGTTTACTCAGGAACTGCAACTGAAACACTGCTGCTTTTATAAGCCATAAAAACCCCACCCTCGACCAAACGTAATGTACAAAAATAAACCGATCTGCTCAGTTCGGCTAGAATGAAGAAAGAGGTCTAAATTTTTGCCCTATGCTGTAAGATAGCTACAGAATGCCGGTCCTTTTGGTAGGTTTGCAAATGATCACATTTTAATCACTGTGATGATCAGAATCCGAGTTATGGGCCCTGAAGAATCGCATTTTCGCGATCGCCGTTTTCGAACGTGACTTGTTATTAAAAATAAATAAATAAATTCGTGATAATCGGCTAGAAATTAGCACATTACCCATCATCTCTCGAGCAACAATTGGTCAGCTAGTGCCGACCAGCAATTTATCACTTTCTGACTACAATACATCGTACACATCTTGTTAGCCCTGTCATCTCAACAAGGTTCCCAGGCGTAATCATAACTATCATAATAGAGAACACATCTAGCAGCTCTAATGGATCTTTCCCAATTGCGCGCAGCTCTCCAATCATTTCCTCATAAAATTTGAGGGTGGGGCTTATCCATACATGGAGGGGGAGGGGAGGAGCCAGGAGAGGCGAAGGAAGATGGGAAAGGTATGAACCGACCGTGTTTAGGTATAGCACCTGATATCCATCTGATTACCACACTTGAAGTCTGATGTTTATCTAGGCCAGAATGCTCAGTGGTACTCTACCTGCAATGATGGTGGTGGTGGTGATGATGATGATGATGATGATGGACGTAACAAAATGGGGAAGTTAATCAAATCTGAACTGCGAAGATGTCCTGAGATTACATCCAACCTAAGTTTCCAACAAGAAAGAAAACATCAGCAGTTTAATCTTGTTTTGATACCGCCACTCAAGGTGAGAATTAACAGTGTGTAACTGCCAAGCTTGACCAGACGACACCTGTAGGAGCAGCGAGGGAGATGTGAGATAAGGGGCAGGGCAGAAGTGAGGGGAGCGCGCCCTTTGTTCCGCTCCGTGGGGCGCGACTGCGTCCACTAACTGGCGCGTTTACCGGCCGCGAGGCCCGAGGCGGGACGTACGGAGCACGTCTCAACGATACAATCCACCTCTCCACCAACCATCGTCCTAGGCATCTTCACTTCAAGTGATGATTTTTTTATTTTTGTTCGTCAATAGCGAAACGTTTGCAAACTGTCTTAATGTACTCAGCAATTTGTTAGCATCACTCTCGAGGACAAGTGGTGAAAATTTTGCAACGTTCGTTGAACTTAATAACTTAGGAAAAAAATGCACGTGGTTACGAGTTTTGTGTGGGCTACAGCAATGTAATTAAATAGAGCAATTTAAGATTGTAAATTCTTCTCTAACAGTGCTACACATGCTTCTATTATTTATTTAACTGCGTATGGAGTACCGTAGCAGTCAATTTGCCTAATACATTAACTGAATAAGAAGAATAAGCAGCACAACTACAGCGATGAATAAAAATAATGATGAGGTTAAACATTTAGGTGTGCCACCACACAGTACTGTACAAGAACTGTGCGTAAAACTTCGGAATCTCTGGTTAGCGCGCTTTACAACTTTTATGGGTGGATACCCACGACGCACACCACTATCCTCAGAAGTCTCATTCCGAACCGAATTGCCAAGACCCTTCTAAGCTATACACACACTGTTTAGCTACGCGGGAATGGCCGCGTGGTCTTGGGAGCAACGTCGTGCATTGCATGGCCGCTTCCGTCGGAAGTTCGAGTCCTCCCTCGGGCAGGGGCGTATGTCTTGTACTTAGCATAAGTTAGTCTAAGTAGTCGGTAAGTTTCGGGACCGATGACATTAGCGGTTTGGTGCCTTACGATTACAAATATTCGAGTCGTGTTGGGATAGCTCAGTCGGTAGAGCGCTTGCCCACGAAAGGCAGAGGTCCCAGGTTCGAGTCCCGGTTCCGGCACACAATTTTAATCTTCCAGGAAGTTTCATATCAGCGCACCGCACACTCCCCTGCAGAGTGAAAGTTTCATTCTGGAAACATCCCTTAGGCTGTGGCTACGCCATGTCTCCACCATATCCTTTCTTCCAGGAGTGCTGGTCTAAAAAGTTTCGCAGGAGAGCTTCTGTGAAGTTTGGAAAGTAGAAGGCGAGGTACTAGCAGAAGTAAAATTGTGAGGCGGCATCGTGAGTTGTGTTGGGATAGCTCAGTCGGAAGAGCGCTTGCCCGCGAAAGGCAAAGGTCCCAGGTGCGAGTCCCGGTTCCGGCACGCAATTTTAATCTACCAGGCAGTTTCATTTGATCTTACTGTTTGGAAATGCTATTTTAATTCAACTATTTTGTTAGCGATACGTTGTAATACTTTCAGATGGTATATCTAAGGCCCCAATTGTAACTTTTTATGCTGGTAACAATTTTTCCAATTGATTCTTTTTGGACCTCCTTATTGCCACTTCCGCAGTTCTAGGGTGTCTAAGGTATTTCGGCGAACAACCGTTTCGCCGTCATCAGGTAGTACTGATAGAATGACTGTCAGTATTATTTGACGATGGCGCATCGTTGCTCACCGAAATATCGTAGACATTAGACGATTAGATCGATACAGCCGAGAACCGTGGTAGCATCAGATAGGCTTGGGATAGCCTCAGAACATTTGAATAAATTGAAACATTGTTTTAAGGAATGGGGGCTGCTCCTGACGCCATTATCTAGATGCCAGAATGTGCACACAGCGTGCAGAGAAGCGCTCCCACGTGTGCGTGTGCCGGCACACACACACACACACACACACACACACACACTTCTGTATTGCAGCAGCCGCGTCACCGCTGTCCCCTGTGCTCCCGCTCTGCCCCCCTCCCAGCTTCCGGCAACAGCGCGGCAGATTTAATAATTAGGAGAGGAGCGTGCTGTTTGGACACGTGCGCGGGCACTGATAAATGCGCCACGGGCCTGCCTTTGATTTATACCGGGGCGACCAACTCGCCGCAGAGCCAGGGTTTTAAAATCTCCGCAAAAACAGCAGACTCCTCTGAATAAAATCACACAGGCACACTTGTTGGTGGGTTTCATCTCATTCACAATACATCATCGGGAATACTAATAAAATTAATGTGCTGGACCGGGATTTGAACTCGGATTTCCCGCTTTGGGCCAGCGGTCGCCTTAACCAATTAGGCTATACAGGCCCGCTTCCCTTCGGCCATGTGCGAAAAGAACAGACACCATATAAATAATTTTATATCTGCCCCAACATGCAATTGACAATTTCAGTGCGGACGCATTAATACGCTCGATACCTTGAGGAAATCCAGAATAGGCTGCGAGCAAGAGAAATCAAATGGGCAAGGGGCACTACAATCGTAGTGTGCTACAAGATCAGAATATGGGTTGGAAGGGAAGCGTGCCTTTATAGCCTAATTGATTAAGACGACCGCTGGCCTAATTCGGGAAATCCGGGTTCGAATCCCGGTCTAGCCCAAATTTTCATCTTTCCCTTTCGATTTATTTCTATGCCCTGAAACGGTCGAATATTTCGAATTTGTACTTTTAGACCTGTTTGTATAAGATGTGGACGATTAAATTACATTTGTTTCGTAGTACATTATGCCGTGGTTCGTAACAAGAGGTGCTGTTTTACTATGTGACTGTTGTAAAAAGAGTTCCTTCATGCCCTTCACACCATACTGGTTTCATTAGTATGGCAACAATGCTAGTTTTTATTGTAATCGACTTGAGCAATCCTACTCGTAATATTTTTGAAGTCAGGTGTTTCATGTAACGGTTTTTATTCTTCTGATGAAGTTGTCCCTAGTGGCAACGACACCTAGGTCAAGAACCTAAAAATTGGCTGATATAAAAAATTGAATTACGGTTGCTGTTAATCAGCCACGTTCAAAGTAGTTGTAAAAAGAATTAGGCTGTATGTCATCAAGATTTATCTTTACTGTAAAAATTTGAAATCGCAATCCAATATTTACTCCTAGGCACATGATCATATATCCATATGCAAATTCTTAAAGGAAGGGAAGGAAGAAGGATAGGAAAGAAAGGATTGACAGTGGCCGCATTTGGGCATTGATATTAAGCAATGGCGATAAGTGAAAATGTGAGCCGGACCGGGAATCGAACCCGAGTCTCCCGCTCCGGGCCAGCGGTCGCCTTAACCACTTGGCCACCCGTGCTCGCCTCCCGTCCGTCTCAAATTCTCGCAAGTCGCACGCTATGTGTGTAGCTCCGCCCTCGTCCATACCCTCTTACACTCGTCATTACGGATTCCCGTGCGAGGTCGGACGTATGACCGAATCTGCGGTGAAATAACTGAAGCTAACGCCGTCGTCGCGTTTAATACTTATTGTACTGGTGTGGAGTCTGTTCTTTCGGACGTCCGAAAGAACAGACATCACACCAATACAATATATATCCATATGCTAGGTAATTTTTTACATTTGGACAAACCTTAGTTTTGCGAAATAATTGTAGCACTCAACAAGCATACATCATCGTTAGAAAAATACTGGTGTATGAAACTATGGCGAAACTGAGCCAAGTGACGCGCGTTTTAAGACGCTAGTAGCCACAAGGAATTTTTGCCGATCGCTTTAGCGGGCACTAAAAGTGGTAATGAGCGGCCAGGCGCATAACGTGCGTTGCTGAGAGCGCGACTTGATGCTTAGAGAGAAGTCATTGAGTGTGCAGTATGGCGTGCGCCGCGGCTGTGCGTGCGGGCGGTGCGTGGCGTGTCGCGCCCCCTGCGGAAGCGCGCATTACGCGATGCGGCGATAGGCGGCCAGAGATGACAGCCGCGATTGCCGCGGTTAGCGCCGGAAGCCGGCGCTTAGCGGCGCGGCTCGCGACTCCACAGAGGCCGCCACGGACACTCGGCGGCGCGCGCTTTCTACCACACTTACCCCCACACTATCTGCTACAGACATTTTACTTGTTTAATGTTTGTTAAGCTTATGGGACTTAACTACGGGGTCATCAGTCCCTAAACTTACAAACTACTTATGAACTACTTACGAACTAGGACGGCACAAATATCCATGCCCGAGGGGGGATTCGAACCCCCGACCGTAGTGGCCGTGCTGACCGTGACTGAAGCGCCTCAGTCACCTCGGCCACCGCGGCCGGCGACATTTTACTTCCTTGCCGAACCTTCGCACATTTCCACCAATGCTATTTTGTCGAAAACCAACGTTTTCAGATGTCGGCAGTGTAGAAAATCCAGGTAGATTTTCACAAACGAAACAGTAATCAGCCGCTATTAATAATACTATTTACTTAAATTCTCTACCGACCGAAGTGACGCAGTGGTAATACACTGCACTTCGTGAGATCGATGGCTTCAATCCACATCTGGCCATTCAGTTTTACATTTTCCGAGTTTTCCCTAAACCAGTCCCGGCAAATATCTGGATGGTTTCCCCAAAGCCGGCCGCGGTGGCCGCGGGGACTGAGGAGCTCCAGTCACGGTCTGCACGGCCACTACGGTCGGGGCTTCGAATACCCTCTCGGGCCTGGATATTTGTGCCGTCCTTAGTATAAGGTAGTTCGTAAGTAGTTTGTAAGTTTAGGGACTGATGACCCCGTAGTTAAGTCCCATAAGCTTAACAAACATTTGATTTGTTTCCCCAAAGGGCACGGCTGACATCCTTTTCCATCCTTCCACAAACAATCCGAGCCGTGCTCCGCCTCTAATCATAACGCGTTAAACCTTATCTTTCTTCCTTCTTTTTCTGGATTTAACCCCTTGTGGCGAAGTATTCGTAGGACGGTGGTGTCCTACAGTACACAAAATGTGACCCAAATGACCTGTTTCACCGTAACCACCACTAATAAAGATGAAATGCACTGCCAAGTGCTTCACGTAGTGCACATTAATTTTTGAACATAAGCAAACTACTGTGTAAAAACGGCATAGTATTCAAATGTTTGTAAGTCTATCAGACCAAACTGCGTGGTCATCAGTCCGTAGCTTACAAACTACGTAAACCTAGGTAAACTAACCTAAGGACAAACACACACACCCATGCCCCAGGGAGGACTCTAACCTCCACGGCGAGCAACCACGCGTTCCGCAGCGAGACGCTTTAGACCGCTCGGCTACTCCACCGCGGCGGCATAGCATTTTGGATGCAAGTAAAAACTAAGAACAACGCAGTTCTGAAGTTCTCTTTACAGTGTATTAAATCGTTATTAGTGCTAGTTACTTTCAAATGGTTCATTTTATGTGGTGAGCAAAGTTCTGATGCGCAGTTTTTCTACTCTGACCGTTTCTCGACGTGGTGACACCAGGTTTCATCTTCAGTCATGATCGTGTGGCACTCATGGGCCTTAGAACCCAGCCTGCATGGCTGAAGTCTTTGTAGCTGACGCTACTTTGTCGACTTGCGTGCCAATGGTGATGAGGGCGACACCACCACAGACAAAAAAGACAACGCCCAGTCCCCGAACGGAGAAATTCCCCGCCCCGGTCCCCTGCGTGGCAAGCCACCACACAGTCCACTGGACTACGGAGGCGCACATCCTCAGTGCCAATACGATTCCAGAAACTGAGTGTCGCATCTAAACGTGCCTACTTCTAATCGTCAGTCAACACATTTTCCCCTTCCCTATCTTCTGGGGAAGGATTTGTCGCGCGGTTTCTCGGTTAATACGTAGTTCATCCGCTGTAATTCGCACAGTTAATCGACGATCGTTCGTGATTAATGTTCTCCTTCTCAATGTCTCCGGCGGACGCCCGTCGTCCGCTACGGGGATTATCAGAAGCACTTTCCCGTAGAGCCGGCATATGCAAAGGATGCTGTCGCACAGGGCCCCGCGCTTATAGGGGTCCCGAGAAAGCCATTACAAATGTCACCTGTAATTTTGTTTCTGAAATTACTTTTAATGTAATGTAATCCAAATATATACGCATGGCACGACAGTGGCTAGTGCAGTATATCTCAAATTTAGAAACTTACACCTGTATTGAAGTTGAAGGATCCAGGGGTTCTATGAGCGCCAAGCTCCTATTCCTAACTACTTCAGGGAAAAAAGAAATGAAATTATCCATGGCTCTTATTGGCCGGGATATCCCCATTGCGGTTCGACCACCTACTGAAAGCCTTTTGATTGACACCACCTCGGCGACTTGCGTGTCGATGATGATCAAAGTGAAATTTATTTTTTAATTATTATTTCAGAAGCAAAATCTCCCAATAACGCTTGTCTTCTCTTACCATGCTGTCAATGTAACACAACGTGGTTTCAAAATTCAGTTTTGAACACGATACTGATGAATTTGCTCGTCAAAAAGCAAGGAAAAGATGTTTTGTCTCAAGTTTGTAAAGCAGAAGAACCTTATTGTTTATACCCACATTTAGTTTCTTATAAATTTAGTGAGAGCATGTCAATTGCTAAAAACACTTAAGTGTATATCCTGAACAACACTTGTGAACCTTTTCGGTTTTGAATTTCGTTAAATTGGATGGATTCCGTTCCGATAAGCTAGGTTACTTTCTTGTTATTAATATTTTTGTAATTGTCATTAAGATTCCTTCTCCGGTTAATTATTTCCCTTTGATAATAGTAGGTCTACTGTAGTAAGTCCTTTGATATATTGATAGTATGTCAATGACGAAACTCAAAATCATTCTGAACGAGATGTGTAACCTCTGCCGAAATGGGAAGTAGGGGAGAGCCCCGTCCTGAAGTTTTGCACAGGGTCCCGCGCAAGCAAGGCCCGGCCCTTTGCCGACCCTCGCGAAAACGGGCGAAGCACTCGTACAAACACTTCATGGACAATGCCTAATCCCCATAAACACGTACCAGAATCGCTTGCGTTTTCTTAGGTACCATGCCAAGCTTAAAACTAAACTTTAAATTGATCTTACGCTCGTTCATTGTGTTGTTTCCAGTTCAGAAGAAACGCACTAAAACAAGCACTTCGCCCAACAAGTCTAGCACGGAACAGAACTACGGTCGGAGGAGGATGTCAACATCGGCAGCCACGCAGGTGCAGCGTTGTGATTCGCTTGTGTTGCCCTATCGACCGTTCTAACTTCATTCACCGAACTCTATTGCCAAAGTTGTAAATAAATACCCGAACAACGCCGGGAACTGAGGCTAGTCTTTCGATAAGCGAGAATGGACATATGTGATATAAATAGCCGCATCTTTTGATTTCATTCACTTAGAAGCTTACATTTTCTTACGTCAAGGCAGCTTTGAGTTATGTAAAACTATTTTCAAATTAGATGTCAGCACGACCCTGAAAAATAAATAAATAAATAAATCTATATCTATAAATGTGAATGTTCGGTGTATGTTTATTACATCTGAACCACAAGACATAAAGAGCTAAAAATTTGTACAGTTACTACCCGGGGAAGGCTTTAGGCACGGTTTTATTGCGATCGAATAGCTATTTATCTATATATATTAATGTGAATGTCTGTTCGGTGTACGCTTATCAAGTCCGAACGACAAGACACAGAGACTTAAATATTTGTACAGTTACTAATTTATACCTGAGGAAGGTTTTAGGCACCGATTTATAGCGATCTGATATTTAGTAATTGGAAGAATATAACGCGAAATGCGAAACAATAATTACTCTTTGAACATTATATTTACTCTTTGAAAATGATTTTATTGGTTGCATTGTTGCTTGAGGGTTCATAACGATAAAAGGGTGGAGTATATTGGCATGGGAAGTTATCGGTGTATATAAAATTTTATGTGTGTGTGTTTTAATATTTCGCTCTGCAGCGAAAATTACAGAACGCAAACGAATGGTCTCTGTGTAATTGTTGTCCGAAGTCTTCCGTTGTACACCATAGCAGTTCCATGCCGATAGCTATAAGGGGGTGGAAGATATGGTGGTTGAAAGTCGTCAAATTATTAAAAAAAAAATCTGAATGAAGGCCAGCGATGACGTTTGCGACTCTATAGTAAGGAGGTTACGTACAGCGTAACGTGATGCCACAGACCATATCTTTGATCTATGCGTGCTACAATGTCTTCACTCTTTCTCTGTAAGGATAAGCATACGAATAAGGAAATATAAGAATAAATAAATAAAGCAGTAAAAAAGATTTCATTAAAAAAAATTCTTTTAAAAAATAGATTTGACGTTTCGCGCTTTACATCAAGTTATCGATCTGTGATATTATTACAATCATTATTGTTGAATTTCGTGATTGGTTTCTTCGAAACGAGTGCATTTTGTGTGTGATTTGATCTACCAACACGCCAGCGGAGCCGCGGGTTTAAGCT
Organism: Locusta migratoria; assembly: GCA_026315105.1. Taxonomy (NCBI): domain Eukaryota; kingdom Metazoa; phylum Arthropoda; class Insecta; order Orthoptera; family Acrididae; genus Locusta; species Locusta migratoria. Next base: position 76,543,348 of record CM048746.1, on the reverse strand, counting down.
AGTAAATAAATAAAAATAATCGGCATAGAGGCAGATAGAAGGGACAACTCTGTGGTCCGATAAGCCGTAAGGGCTCCGGTTTTACCAATAGTACAGATATCTAAAAACGGATATTGTCCGCATCGGGCAATACGTTCCTAACATAATTGGTGTATTATTACAACCCCTAAAAATCCCGCTCTATTTAAAAGCGCTGAAGTGCTGTAAATGAATGGAATAACTGGCCATGACGGGCTGTCGAGAGGAAGGCAGCGCATAGCAAAGCAGTGAGGTCGCGGCGACTGCACGATGAGGCGCGTTGGGGCGTTTGCAGTGTGGTCAGAGGCTGGCCGTAATTCGGCGTTTCGCGCTTGGCCAAACGGACGGCGGGATTCCATTAGGGATTTTTATGAAATTTTCATGCCGCCTCTGGCTGCGCCACAATAAGCCTAATCAACGGCGCACGATCGATCGCTCGGCTTTCTCGATTCAAAGGACGGCGCAGACAATGCTAGAGAGGCGAGAGGCGCCTCACACACACAGGAAAGCGACTGAGCCGCGGGCTTTGTTCGCGGGCGCGCGGAGCGAGAGCGAGGGCCAGAAATCAATGCCTCATCTGCATCCGTACTGCGGCGCTATCCAAACTTAGCTCGCAAGTATAAATACCAATTGCGACGCACGCCACCTATTCCAATCGCAAACATTATAACGATGACACCCAAATGAACAAAACTAATCCAGCTGGCATAAGGCATGCTGCATGCCACACCCTACGGCTGTCTCACTTCCGCTATAAATCTGTATCAGATTCACTACACTAATATGCGTTGTTTTGCCTCCCAGCATTACCATTAACTATTTAATGCATAGTGTAGCTGATCACCTACATACCTTATTTTTTCCGTTATCTCTCAAACTGATCAACATTTTACCACAAATTCATTTGTAGCTGATTCTATACATAGTGTTACATATGCAAGTAGCTTGTCGTAGAAATTATTGAGTGCTACTTTATCAGTTTGACAGATACACTGAGTTACACGTAACATGTGCGTTTGTTTACTTCAGTATTCCTCCTTTGCCATGTAAAAGTAGTCAATCAGATACTACTGTTGCACTATGAGTTACTTTCTGGAAAGATTTAGACGTATCATAGTGACATTTACTACATGGAGTACATCAGTACATCAGCTATGAACTTTTTGTTGCTAATATAACATAACAATTTTAAGGATTTTTTTTCAATACTTTTCTAAGTAGATACGCACTATACATTACTGCTGGAAGTTTTTACGGCTTCAAATAAAAAGTCACGCATTACAGGATTACTGTTCTTCTGTCGTTCTGATGTGCTTTAGAAAGGTTAGACTGATCATGACTCATTATTTTCCGGCATTCCATAATTACTGTCGAAATAAGAAAATAAAAAATAATCGTCGACAGTTTAAGAAAGAATTTCTATCATCATTTTTGCAGCTTTTCATCTTTTCCACATTACATTTAGTTTGAAAGAAGACAAACATATTAACTCCAATAACAACCGTACAAAAACGACGAGAAGAAAAACGCACGAACAGGACAGACCACGTAACTAACGTAAAGCATAATATAATTGTTTTGTAAATATACATCCACAAATCACTTTACCTTGCTTGTTAGGTTCTGCGCCCTGAAGAACTAAAAACATTAAAGAACGTAAGGGTTTTACCGGCAACCATGAAATTAGCGTTTTTAAAAGCAGAAACGACGTAGTATTACGGCAAACGAGCGGTAAGTGTTACGAAGGGTGTAATAATACAAGCACCAAGGGAAGCACGTTTGGGGATCACCGAACCAACCATGAAATAGCTCCTATCAACAGAACATCGAGACGAATTATCATCAGCAGAATTAACGACTGAGATATTCCGCCCTGAGGGAGTCCTCAGGAGAAACGTTATGTTCGCGCGCGGCCAAGCAGACTCTACGACTATCGTATTAGATAGCTGATACATCAAAAGCTATGGTTGTACGACACTTAGATTCAGAAAAATTATTTAACAAAAATCAAACGTTTGTAAAAGTAAGGGACTTGACCACGTTGGTCATCAGTCCCTAGCCTTAAAAACTACTTACACTAAATTAAAGAAACTTACAAGAAAAACACGCATGCCCGAGGAAGGACTCGAACCCCCGACGGCGAACGGACGCGCGCACCGCAGCAGAGCGCCTTAGTGCGCAGGGCTATTTTGCCGCGGCAATTATTTTACAGTATTAGCTGGAATACGTATTGTGATGACTGATAGTACAGCTACTTAAAACTCGCACACAAATCAGACCGCAGTTCCCACAATGAACCGAGATGAATCGGGGGCAGTAGCTCTGAAGTGAGTTAGGAATTAGCCTACCTACTAATATGTGGAGCTTCTACATAGATCATTCGGCAAATTCAACTATGAACTAATTTAATGTAGTAAAAACTTTTAAGTTTTGCTGATAACAATCTCTCAGAAGCTCCGAAGTTTAGTTGAACGCATTTAATTAGCGTCTCGAAGAGAGACCTGCGGGTCGCACAAGTCTGAAGTGCGCGCCACGTACTTTCGCCGCGCGCCGCCATGCACGACTCTCCATACGATACAAACGATATAAACAAATGGCGCAAGCCTACGCCGTTAGCAAGATCGGTGATCTGTTTCGCCATCGCAATTATACGCTCACGCCGGTGGCGACGAGAGCACGGACAGCTAGCTGCAGGTGCGCTCCCCGGCAGAAGTTAGCGACGTCTAACCGCGCCGACACGCTGCGTGGCGTGACCGGGGGATTCGCGCGCCGAAAACGTGGTTTGCACTTGCTGGCAGTTGTCTCACCACGCCGGCGGCAAAGCTCAGCGAGTGAGTAGACCGTGTAGTGCAACCACAGGCAGGCTTTGTGCCGTACAGAGGAAAAGGAGGCGTGAAAACTCGCGACATATTTGCGGTGCAACACTACTCTAAATCTTCCATGGGGCAGGGATTTTTGCCACAGTACTTCAATAAATAACTCCTTAGGCCGGAAACATTTGTTACCATGTGAATCTTTAGCTTCTAGATAAAAAGATGTCACGGATCCCAGTGTCAAACTGGCACAATATTTAAGCAACCGAACCTGTTGCCATCATGAAGTGCGCTGATGAACTGACTGCCTCCGAGCGGGAGCGACGCTTTCACCTCCTCCCTCCATATGCCGTCTTCTTAATTATGCTGAGTGTAGGTTTTCATGCTTCACTAAGCGTGTAGCCGCTGTCACGATTAATCTGAAGTTCCTTTACTTGAATTTCGGTGGACACACTAATTATGTACGCCCAGAAGCTGCACGTCTGGGTCAGATTTTTTTTCCCCTTGTATTCCATGCCATATAACTCAGATAGGCAGTGTGCTGCAACTGCCGATTTGTTGGACTGCGATAGTTTCGCATGAGGCTGATGTGCACGACAGCGATCTTCGCACGTACGCAGCTTCAGGTGCCGTGAGCTCTAATGCTACACACTGTGCAGAGTAAACACTTTAATTGAAAGTATTTTCATGACGGAAAGGAAGAACTTTTGATGATTTTACAGAGTTTAGAGAAACACTACAGTTTAGTGTACAATACCACATCTACATGGGATACTCTGCAAATCACATTTGCCTGGCAGAGGGTTCATCGAACCGCCGTTATACTATTTTATCTCCCATTCCATTCACGAAGCGCGCGGGAAAAATGAACACCTGAATCTCTCCGTTCGGGCTCTGATTTCTCGTATTTTATTCTGATGATCATTTACCTATGTAAGAGGTAGTCAACAATGTGTTTTCGCATTCGGAGGAGAATGTTGGCGATTGGAATTTCGTAAGTAGCCCACGCCGCAGCGATAAGCGCCGTTGTTGTAATGATTCCCATCCCAGATGCTGTATCATTTCCGTAACGCTGTCTCTCCTGTATCGTGACAATACGGAACGAGCTGCCCTTCTTTGGACTCTTTCGATGTCCTCCGTCAAACCCACCTGATAAGGATCCCACACTGGGCTGCAATATTCCATAAAAGAACGGACACGCGTAGTGTATGCAGTTTCTTTAGTAGTTCTGTTGCATCTTTTAAGGTTTCTGCCAATAAAACGCAGTCTATGGTTCGCCTTTCCCACGACATTATCTACGTTTTCTTTCCAATTTGCGTCAGAAGTAATTGTAATTTCTAGGTATTTTGTGGAGTTTACGGCCTTCACACTTGATTGATTTATCATGTAAACCAATTGTAACGGATTTCTTTTCGTACTCGTGTGGACGACTTCACACTTCTCATTATTGATAGTCAATTGCCAATTTTTACACCATACTGATATCTTATTCAAATCGTTCTGCAGTTGGTTATGATCTTCAGATGATTTTACTAGGCGGTAAATGACGGCGTTATCTGCAAACAACCTAAGAGAGCTACTTAGATTTTCCCCTATATCGTTTATGTAAATAAGGAACATCAGAGGACCAATAACACTACTCTGTGGAACGCCCGATATCACCTCTGTTTTAGTCGCTGCCTTACTATCGATTACTACGTACTGTGTCCTGTCTAAGAGGAAATCCCCTATCCAGTCGCAAATTTGGGGCTATATACCGTAACCACGCAATTTGATTAAAAGCCGTTTGTGAGGTACGGTGTCAAAAAGCTTCTGGAAATAAAGGAATAAGGAATCAATTTGCGAACCACCCATAGACTCGTTCCATTTACGACTAAATATGCGAGATAATTTGAAAATTTCGTTCAAATGAGCAAAATGGCGAACAAGTAGAACTTGGAGTTTGGCTGCATGGAGTATATTTCCGTTTTGCTAATGTATACAGAGCAGCAGTAACATTTTCGAAAGCCGCACTAAAATTAATTAGTGGGATTTCAATCTCGAAGTGTGACAGGGCCACTCTTCTCGCCGTTGCATTAAACAGCAGTGAGTAAACATTTTTGTAGGGATCCTTAGCCGAATTCTTGTACCTCTCGTCATCAAAGTCTCGCCCGTTGCTTTCAAACGCAGGTATTCTCCACGTCTGGAAACATAAGCAGAATGTCATCAAATCGGACACGCAGTTAGGTTTTGCAGACTTGCGTGAAAAAAATATGAAAGGTTTTATTGGGCGTTGGGTAGCGGCGGCGGCCATCGCGTGTGGACAGGGGCGGCAGCGTGTGCGTAGCGCCCGCGTCTGGCAGGGTGAAGGGTGGGGGAGCGCGTTATTAAGGGGAGCCTCGCCGCTACTTGTTGCGTGCTCCAGCTCGCACCTCCAACTGGCACCACCGCCAACACGTCCCACCTCTACACGCAGCATACTGTGCATGAGGTGACGCATGTCTCGAAATAACCCCTAATAACGTGGCGGTCCCCAGCCCAGTACGGCAACTCGACGTGGCATGGACGCAACAAGTAGCCGATGCATGATGTTGTACACCAACTGATCTCTGGATTCCCCCCACCCCCTCCATAAACATTTACAGGGATTCTGTTCGGACGATCTGGGTGGCCAAATCATTCGCTAGAACTTCCCAGATAATTCTTCAACCCAATCGTGAATAATTGTGACCCGGTGATAATGTCATCGTTGTTTCTGAACATGATGTCCGTGAGTGGCTTCAAATGGTCTACAAGTAGCAGACCTATAATCATTTCCAGTCAATGATCGGTGCAGCTGGGCGATAACACCCAGTTAATTTCACGTGAAACCAGTCCACAATATCAGGGAGCCACAGTGCCTTGTTGACAAATTGGCCCCATGGCTTCGTTGGACCTGCGCCACACTCGAACACAACCATCATCATTTACCAAATAATATTGGGATTCATCCGACCAAGCCACAGTTTTCCATGACTCCACAGGGTTCGTTGCAATGCGGTCACGAGGCCAGGCGAGGAGCTACAGGGGATGACGTGCTCTTAGCAAATGCTCAGATACGATCGTCTGCGCTCACTGCCCAATAACGCACTGTTGTAACGGATACATTCGTCGTGTGTCCCACACTGTTTCTGCGGTGATTTCACGGAGTGTTGCTTGCCTGTCAACACTGACAACTCTACATTAATCCAATACGTCGGCTACTGCGCTGGCGGTGATAAGTGGTTGTTGTTGTTGTTGTCTTCAGTCCTGCTACTGGTTTGATGCACATCTCAACCCCCCTGAGAAAGCCTCTTCATCTCCTTATAAGAACGGCAACACACATCCATTTAAATCTGTTTACTGTATTCGTCTTTTGGTCTCCCTATGTGATTTTTGCCCCGCGCACTTCCCTCCAATGCTAAATTCACGAATCCTTGAGGTCTCAGAATGTGTCCTACCAATCGATCCCTTTCTTTAATCAAGGTACTCAATAAATTCCTTGGGACTGATGACCTAGCTGTTTAGTCCCCTCAAAACCATCAACAACAATAAATTCCTTTTCTCCACAAATCTATTCAGTATGGTACCTCCTCATTAATTGCGCTGTCTACCCACCAAATTTTCAGCATTCGTCTGCAACACTGCTACCTCTTTTCTGTCTGAACTATTTATCGTGGATTTTTCACTACCGTTCAAGGCAAAGCTCCACACAAATCCATTAGAATATACATATTAACACTTGAATTGACATTTCTCTTTTTTTTTGGAACGCTCGTCTTCCCATTGCCATTCTGTATTTTACACCAATCGTATTGAGAAGTCGCGCGGGAGTGGCCGAGCGCTCTAAGGCACCTTGCTGCGAAGTGCGCCGCTGCACCCCGTTCGAGGTCAGAGTCCTCCCTCGGGCATGGTTATGCGTGTGTTGGCCTTAACGTAAGTTACTTGAAGTTTGTAAGTAGCTTGGTCCCATAGCGTTACAAAATTGTAAATATTTTTGTACTCCGACTATCGTACGTTACTTACTGCCCAAGTCTGATTTCGTCAGCATAGTCTGATTTTCCCAGACTGCATTCCATAACCCTTGTTTTGCTCTTGCTGATGTTCATCTTATACGCTCCTTTCAAGACAGGGTCCATTCCGTTCCCTTGATCTTCCAGGTCCTTTTCTATCTCTGACAGAATAACAATGTCAGAGGCAAACCGCAAAGTTTTTATTTCTATATCCTGAACTTAAATTTCTTCTCCAAACTACTTCTTGCTGAAATTCGATATTCTCTTTATACTGTGGACCTCGGAATATTGAATTCACTAACAATTTTTGAATTGGAATGTCCCGTGCATCTAGATCCAATTACCATTCCGCCTTTGAAGTCTGTTAATTTCCATCGTGTAATCAACAATGAAGTCGGAAAATTTTCAACAGAATCACCGAAGTACAAAAATAAATAAATAAAAATACCCCTTTGCTAATGCATCGTGTTTTTGTTCCTTGTGTGTGTCGTACTACCGCAATCTGTATATGTGCAGTCCCCTATCTCATGACTTTTGTCACCTCAGTGTGCGTAGAAACGGATTCAGAGTAGCGAAGATACAACTTAAGCCCTCTCAGTTTTGCCTTCGGCAGCACCAATGGCTCTTTGGCTTTAATCGAGCGACGTGTCGCTCTCTGGCTATTCGGAACTATTCACCAAGAGAGTAAGTAAAATTTAGGTGCTGAAATCAGAGACCAGTCAACAATGATGGTAATAAGGTCATGTGCTGTGGGTGGAATCGCAACTCCAGAACATGAATTTTACAGACACTCGCATGTGGTGCAATGCAGAATATACAGTATAAGATTTTCACTAAGCAGTTTGCATTATTCGTGCAATAGCGTCTCCCACTTGCAGACACGGATGACTCGGCTGCTTTCAGCAGCCGAGCTGGCACCGAACAAAAGGGGGAAATGAACTATTTGTGTAGCGACCAAGTGAGAATGTTTTGCATAGTTTTCTCGCGAATGGAATTTTATCCCGTGCCACTAAGTCTCCCGATGAAAGCCGTACAATGTTGGGAGCACAGATTTAAATCGGAGGCTACAGCAATTAAAAATTTTTATTCTCGTCTATAATCCTGCTGCCATCATTTAACCGCCACGGGAAACTACAGGTGGCGGTGTGTTTGGGCATTCGCTTTGACATCGGTTATCCAGAATACGTTGGAGTCGATAACATCTCGGTTCTCTGATAGTCTACTACTACAAGAAGGAACTCAAAAGCGTCTTCTGCATCCTTACCTGAATTGTTATATATTTTATGAGATGATCATCTGAACTATAATCTCTCTCACGTGCCAGCTATCAACCGACACGTGAGCTGGACTTGCTTAAAAGTTTGCCCACGAGTACACAACCAAATGTTGAATGTGTACATTAAACGTTTGAAAATTGAATTGAAAACAGCTACTAGCTACAAGTGTTGTCTTTAAAAGGTAATCATTTGATTTAAATAAACTTTATGAAAACCAAACAAAACTCTGCACACAAAACACGAATGTTGTGAATTTCAGAAAAGCCCCCACCCCACATACATGTTAAAATTACTGCCAGACTTTAAAATAGAAGACGAAACCATTAAAATACTACACAGCTAATATGAACAAATAAAATGTATATACATCCCCGACACAGCAAAAATGTATTCCAATATACCAGTAGAAGAAATACTAGACCTCATAGAAAATACTTAAAAACACAGTCTGCTCCCAAATGAAGAGATTAAAGAAGTATTTTATTATTAAAGCTCACAACAGAACAAAATTATTTCCAGTTCAATAATGAATTTTATATACAAGAAGTCGGATTCCCAATCGCGTCCCCAATTGAAGGAGCATTAGCAATTATCTTTTATAAATTACACTAAAAAGATCATTTTACCAGAAACCAAAATAGAAGAATTACGCACGGACATCAAGAAAATACATGAAACTATACAGGGTGTTACGAAAAGGTACGGCCAAACTTTCCGGAAACATTCCTCACACACAAAGAAAGAAAATATGTCACGTGGACATGTGTCCGGAAACGCTTAATTTCCATGTTAGAGCTCATTTTAGTATTTCTCTTTACATGTAAATTGAAATAATTCGTGCAGACAGTTCTCAAAATACCAAATTGTTTCGTTAGTAGGTACTGTACTTCCTCGATTCACCGTCAGTTCGCCCAATTGAAGGAAGGTAAGGTTGACTTCAGTGCTTGTGTTGACATGCGACTCATTGCTCTACGGTACTAGCATCAAGCACATCAGTACGTAGCATCAACTGATTAGTGTTCATCACGAACGTGGTTTTGCAGTCAGTGCAATGTTTACAAATGACGAGTTGGCAGATGCCAATTTGATGTATGGATTAGTACGGGGCAATAGCCGTGGCGCAGTACGTTTGTATCGAGACAGTTTTCCAGAACGAAGGTGTCCCGACAGGAAGACGCTCGAAGCAATTGATCGGCATTTTAGGGAGCACGGAACATTCCAGCCTATGACTCGCGACTGGGGAAGACCTAGGACGTCGAGGACACCTGCAATGAACGAGGCAATTCTTCGTGCAGTTGACGATAACCCTAATGTCAGAGAAGTTGCTGCTGTACAAGGTAACGTTGACCACGTCACTGTATGGAGAGTGCTACGAGAGAACCAGTTGTTTCCGTACCATGTACAGCGTTGCAGGCACTATCAGCAGCTGACTGGCCTCCACGGGTACACTTCTGCGAATGGTTCATCCAACAATGTGTCACTCCTCATTTCAGAGCAAATGTTCTATTTACGGATGAGGCTTCGTTCCAACGTGATCAAATTGTAAATTTTCACAATCAACATGTGTGGGGTGACGAGAATCCGCACGCAATTGTGCAATCACGTAAACAACACAGATTTTCTGTGATTTGAAGAGAAGTAATAAAATGAGCTCTAACGTGGAAATTAAGCGTTTCTGGACACATGTCCACATAACATATTTTCTTTCTGTGTGTGTGAGGAATGTTTTCTGAAAGTTTGGCCGTACCTTTTTGTAACACCCTGTATAAAACTCACAACTGAAGGAGAACAAGATAACCACAATAACTTTCTGGATATAACCATCGCAAAGTTAAACAACAGACACATGTTTGGAATTTATCTGTCGGCGTAGCTCAGGTGGTAGCGTTCTGACCTGACAACCATAAAGTCAGTGGTTCGAATCACAATGTCACTGTTTTACGTTTTCGTTTTCGAATTCGGTTTATTACCCATTTTGGGATCTATAATTCCATGTGTTGTGTCAGTTTCTGTATACGTGTATGTACACGAGCTGAAACCTTGTCATCACATAAAACGATGGTTGAGTAGGTTAGCTGTTTGGAAAGCCATTAGCAGCTAAGGAGACGACTTCCCAAAAAGAGACCAGTGTCGTGGCTCTCCAAATACTGAACAATCAGACTACCGTCGTCAACTAATAGTGAAGTCAATACTGTAAAAAATATGTTGTCTTTGATTGAAAACATTATTAACACCATTCTAAAAAATATAGAAAATTACGAATAAACAAAAATTCGTGCACTTTTCGTAAAAATTACCATTAGATATTAAAATTGTGTAAGTATTCGAACACAATGAAAATAAATAAATTAATAGTCTGTCACGACAGGAGTCGAACCACCGACCCGAGCGTTATAAGGCCAAAATATTACCATCTGAGCTACAGATGCGGCAACTCTAATGATTGGTACTTGCGCTTACTTGCAAAACTTGGAAATCTATTTTCTAGAGAATTTTTGGGAGTTGCGTCGAATTACTTGGGATAATCGTTATTTGAGTTCTTAACTTCCCGTAGCCTACCATAAATATGGTCAGTTAAGTTGGCAACACGTGAAAACAAACGAATTCCTAAACGAGAAACACCTTCAAGGCCTATGAAACAGTACACGTTGGAAAAGTGATAGCCGGCCGCAGTGTCCGAGCGGTCTGCGGCGCGCCAGTCACGTTCTGAACGGTCACTACGGTCGGGGGTTCGAATCCCCCCTCGGGCATGGGTGTTTGTGCTGTCCTTAGTATTAGCTAGTTCATACGTAGTTTGTAAGTTTAGGGACTGATGACCCCGTAGTTAAGTCCCTTAAGCTCTACGAACATTTGAAAAAATGATGAAATGAAGAACGAAATACACAAAAAAATGTTCAAATGTTTGTAAAGCATAAGAGACTTAACTGCGGGGTCATTAGTCCCTAAACTTACAAACTACTTATAAACTAATTATACTAGAGGCAACACAAACATCCATGTCCGAGGGAGGATTCGAACCTCCGACGGGGGAGGCCGCCCTTTCCGCAACGTGGCGCTCCAGACTGCTCTGCTACTCCCGCGCGGCAGGAAATAAACTGTGACGAACTTGTGTAAATTCAAATCAGTGATCAGGTCAGAAGCACACTATGAAAATCGCGAGACTAAAAGTGTGAGTAGCCTATTTTTATTTCCATCAAAACAAAGGGTTTATAGTGTGTTGAGGCTACACCAGCAAACAAAAATGTAATATTCAGATATGGAATCCACTGATGATGCCCTAAAAATAAAACCAGTCTCGTGGTTGGTGGTCTTTTAAATGATCATTGTACTAAATCACTTTCGACACGATAACAGGTGCGTAGGTGTATGTGATACACCAAAAAGCTTTCTTTTTCTTTATTTTAATCAGATCATTTTATGCCTTTTCTGAAAACGGCATAACAAGCATGGATCAGGACATCCAACAAGCTTTTTTTAAGCTCAGCATCCCCGAGACCAAGATTCTGGATTCTCCACTGGTCAAAAGAATACATGATTTGGTTGGTCGCGAGAAGAGAGGGCATCTGAAGAAATTTCCGTTGAAAGCTTCAACAAAAAAGGGGTTCCACAGAACAATTAGGATCAAGCTATTACTATTATTCGTGAGCTGCGTGCCTGTGCTGAATACGATATGAACGCAATAGTCGTCACGTGGCAACATTTAACCCACTTACAAAGTGGAAAGCGCCCCATTTCATCCATCAACATTTGTATTCTTCTTTAATGTACAGGAGCCTAAGCACCGCCTAATAAATCATTCGACAATTATATCTCTACCGACAGAGAAACAACGGCACGTTTGTACTTATCGGAAGTACTCGAGCAAGTTTATGGCCAACGATAAGCTACACGGCCAAGCACTCGAGTGGTGACGTCAGAAAATTTATCTCGCAGATAAGAAGACATCTGCCACTCTCTCCTGGCCGTTTCGGAATCAAAAAAATTCCCTCTACTTTGTTCCTGCTTAAGCCTGGGTATCACCTAGTAAATATTTGCGATTGACGGAGAAGGATGTGGAAAGAGTAACGTAAATTACGTCTAAATCATATTAACGACTTTCTGCATCAAAATTTCTTTCCATCAAAAATTTTCATATGTATTGCCTTTTTATATTACAAGACCATAATGACAATTTTGAAAGGAAATTAAAAAAACGAGATAGATAAATAGCGTGGTCAAATACCAAAAGAAGACCATTTGCAACAACGGCCGAAACGTTTTAAAGATTGCCAAGTAGGGTCTCACACCCAATAGTTCAGCACATTTCTGGCACACCATACTTTAAGGTAAATATCAACCGGTCAGTGTGTATTTGCATACTATTACTATTGTACCAGGCGAAATAACTACTACTCTACTCGAGGTGTTTACTGGCACACAATATACATCAATACTCCTTTGCTCAAGTAGTATGGAACATTTTGAAACAGTTTCTGTCCTTAATCTCATACAAATTAACCAATGTCGATGCTTACTTACGTGAGTCGATCAACAGTGATGCAAATTTTCACAACTGGCGGTTGTCCGTTGTGTCAAGTGTGAGTTTATTTGTATTTGAGTAACTATTTCTAAACGTTCCATATTGCATGAGTAAAGTAGCAGTCATTTCACATCGAAAATGACGTAACTGCTGCAAGTTGTACCTTACGTGCATGGAGTGCAGAGAAACATGCAAAAAATTATTAATTAATTAATTGGTTACATTTTGGAAAATAAAACTTTTTTTTATATTTGCTTGTGAATATTGACTAGTAAACTCAAAAGCTAATAACAAGGACGAGGACATATGTTTTTACATTACTGGGATGAAGGCGATATCGGGTTCATTTTTACAGCAGTATCGAAAACGTTGAAATTCAGACGCGGCCTTTCGGAAGGTGCACGCGGGGGTAGTGTTTGATAGAAGGAAGACAACAGCATCGAGGAACATCCAGACTGCTGTAGGGAGGTATAAAGGTGGTACAAATTTCTTGTGGCTTCCACCTGTTGCACATCTCCCCTTCTTTAGCAATCCATAAAATTACCCACTCAATGACGCCCCCTTCTCCAAGAACGCTCTGACAAAGAGCCACTCAAAAATACACCACAGTGATTTATCTTTGTCTTTGGTAGCCATAAACCTCGGAACAATGTCGACCTTTATCTGCATCACATCTCCTAAACGTGTTTGTATATGAGACTTTGCGTAAAAAACATTCCCTCTCTCCTGCCGCACCCCCGCTGCCACCCTTTTCGGGTCATTATTACTGTTCCATTCACTAATGCTTCCATATTATAGTTCCGTCGTGAGAATAATTTATGAGACAGTTATGCGTTGTATTCTTCCCCGTGATGCTCTAGCACTTGGTAATGAACTACCGCGCCGGATTGGCCATGCGGTCTGGGGCGTCATGTTGTGGATTGCGCAGCCGCTCTCGCCGGAAGTTCGAGTCCTCTCTCGATCACGGGTATTGTGTTGTACTTAGGATTAGTTAGTTTAAGTAGTTTGTAAGTCGAGGGACCGATGACCTTAGCAGTTCCGTCCCTTGAAAAGAAGATATAAGACAAACATTAACAAGAGTAAAACGAGAGTAATGGAATGTAATGTAGGAAATCATGTGATGTTGGATGAATTAGATTAGACAATGATACAATAAAAGTGATGGATGAGTTTTGTTATTTGGGTATCAAAATAACTTCTGATGGCCCAAGTAGAGAAGATATAAAATGCAGAATGGCTATGGGAAGAAAAGCGTTTCTAAAGAAACGAAACTTGTTAACATCCAATATTAATATAACTGTTCGGAAGTCTTTTCTGGAAGCGTTTGTCTGCAGTGCAGCATTGTATGGAAGTGAAACGTGGACGATAAGGAGTTCAGACAAAAAGATGATAGCTTTTGAAATTTGGTGCTACAGACGAATGATGAAAATTAGATGGGTAGCAAACTGCGTGGTCATCAGTCCGTAGCTTACAAACTGCTTAAACTAACTGCGTTTTGTGTAGGATTTCCAAATCACTATCTAAAGCCACAACCCGAGATAATATCCTTTTCGACTGTCGTGCCTTCTGTAATCAAATCATCTGTTCGACTCCACATGTCTGGTATTTATTTCGGCTAATAGACTACCCGTTATTGTCTCATTCATGTAACGTGTTGTCCACAGTACTCAGCTTCCAACTATCGAAGGCGAAAAAATAAGCCAACGGTACAAATAATAACACCATTCTAGGAGTGCGAATCCATATTATTAGACATTTCCTATGGAATTTGTTCGCGTCCGAATATGAGAGAGAGAGAGAGAGAGAGAGAGAGAGAGAGAGAGAGAGAGAGAGATGAATATATTCAACACGGTAGCGATTAAATCACTGTACGTGTAGAAAAAAAAGTAGTTACAACAATCCTCTGAATGGTCAGCAAGCCACCACATTTTTCATTCGGAAAGTTCACTGTAATACCGACACTGTCTTGTTTCACATCATTACAAAGTGTTCGAAATTATTATCCATGGTGCATGCAAATAACAAAACAATTTATATCACTGAGTGACTAGTCCTGAATATTTTGTGGGTGTTAGTAAAATCGAACAATAACAGATCATTCTAGGCATGAAGTATTGTTCTCAAGCCGAAGGGTGCTTAATTGACTACAATGCTTTACTCTCCACCAAAATGGGACAATCGTATAGTCTTAAATAATAATTAACACCACTTTCTTTAAAAATTCGAATACTATCGTACTGTACAAAATTATATAATAGCTTTTAACAAAATATTACTCCTTGTCCTTACACCTATCGACGTCTAGCGTTTCGATTCTATTTCAGTTCATTTGATGAATTTTCTTCTGTAGAAAAGTCGTATGACTGTTTTTGAATAGTGTAAAACACAGTTCGGTATGTTGTCTCAATTTTAAGTGCATGTTTGCAGATTATACGAGACGGAAATTCAGAACCAGCAAGGAATTTTCCAAAACGAGTGTGGGAAGCCGCCTGGAAGTAACACCCAGTCTGGCAGACGTACTGTTAATTCGGTGAGCAGATTCCATACCACAATAACGGAAAGCATACACATCCACTTGAATATGACCATATGTAGATGACACTAACACTGTGGAAAAGATATAAAAAACGTAATAGAATATATTAATGAAACATAAAGGAATAAAAATTAGGCTCATTCTAAACGAAAATAAAAAGAACTATATGATACTGTCCAATTAGAAAGCCAAAACTAAAAATGCTAAAAAATATTTTAAAGGTTTCAGATTTCTTAGTTGTGTAAGTTAGGTGGTGTGTTAATGAGGAACACTACGAGACAGTATCTTTTAGAAACGATGCAAGTAAAACACCGGCCAAGCGGGAGTGGAACTCTTTGCATGCTATCTAGTAAGTAGCGTGCGGGTCGTAGCGTTTCCTCAGTCCACAACCCCCCACTGCGACCTCTTACACTACGCGGGCAGCCGTTGCCCACTCACCGCCACTTGCAGGTGAGGTCTCATGGAGATCTTTTGTCCTCACTGTCTAAAACACAGCTGGATATATTGTTGAACCGGCGGTGCACGGGCCTGGTACCGGGCGGCAGTAAACGAAGCTGGCCTGAGCCTTACAGTATGCCAACAAACGACTCTTATTACGCCCACTTTCATTTAATGGCAAGATTGCTTCTTGCAACCAATTTTCAGACATTTTATTGATGTGACAATACTCGCTGTCAGAAAGATAACCTGCTTGTACTAACGAATTAAAACTATTCTATCATTCAGAGACAATGAAGTGATACTTTGTGGCTTCCGTTTTTAGTGATTGCGATGAGGAACCCTAAAAATTCAGCTTGTTCTACTTTATTAAATCTGAGGCTCTGGCCAGAATATATTCGCTGTGATCGGATATTTTCATTTCGGTTCCTAATTTTTATTTTGTCGTAGTGGAAAGGGGTTTGTGAATTAGGTTCTTCAAGAAAAAATTTTTAAAAAATCACCGTCTTTACGATGATTTTACAGTACCTACGTAAAAGCTTACTGCAATTAAAGTGTAAACAGCGAAAATATGATTAACTGACAAAGTACTATCAACTTTGAAGTCCACCATTGTGTGAAAATCAAACTAGTCAAAGCACGTGCTGAATTTTACTGTATTTCAAAATATGATAACATCTCGACAATGGATAATGATTATTCGATAACAAAAATTTCGTTTTGACTTCATACATTTACCTACCTTGGTGCAAAGTTTGAACCGATTCGTAGAAGTTTTAGGAGTAAATGTGGCGCTCTTCAAAAATTTCCAATGGAAATATTTATTTGCACTAAAATCCGAACGACACACGTAAAAATTGCGTCATTAGCCGAGCATTAATATCACACCAATTGACATATTTTGCAAATATATAACATATGAATCGATTCGCATGATTTGCCTCGGCGCCAGCTCCGGCTCGTCGCTCCAATTTTGCGTACACACTGTACTATAGCTACAGTAAGACAGGTGTCGTAATGACCGTACAATTAGAGCGAAACTAACAATTTTTATCTTATCATATCTCAAATAGAAACGAACAAGGGAACCTTCCCATCGCACCTCCCCCCCCCCCCCTCACATTTAGTTATAAGTTGGCCGTGAAAAACTGAACACAGATCAGTCAAGGAAACTGGAAAAAATTGTGTGGAATTATGAAAAAAAAAAAAAAAAAACTGAGCAGTCCATGCGAAAGATAAACGACGTCGAGCAGATTATAAGCACAGGAGCGCCGTGGTCCTGTGGCCAACGTGAGGAGCTGCGAAGCGAGAGGTCCATCGTTCCAGCCTTCCCGCAGGCGAAAATTTTCATTTTTTCATTTTCAGAAAATTATTATCTGCCCGTCCGATGCGGGGTAACTGAGCCGTAGTATGGGGACATACTCAGAACTGCTTGGACATATGCAGGATTTGACAGTCTACACACGGAAAAATTCGAAAACGTTAAACCATATGTTTTTACAGAGCACAGGGAAAACTGTGCGACTGTGAAACTGTTGCATTCATTTGCTGCAGTTTATGTGACAAACTCTTATGTTTTCATCACCTTTCTGGGAGTGATTAACACATCAACAAGAAAACCTAAGTAGGGCAAGGTAGAATCTCTTTAGCCATTCACCAAATGTACAAGTTAGGTGCGTCGGCAAGAGATTACTGTCATATGACGCACATACCATCACCAGTGTCATATAGTATACATCAGATGTGTTTTCCTGTGGAGAAATTGGTAGACCTATGACCTTGCGATCAAATGTTTTAGGTTCCCATTGGAGAGGCACTTCCTTTCGTCTGCTAATCGCAAGGTTTTGCGGTGCGGTCGCAAAACATAGACACTAAACTGATTACAGCGAACAGTCTTCAATGAACGGATGAACAGTTCATAATTTTACATAAATAAAAAAAATAAAGTTTTCATTCTAGGAAAGACTTGAACCAAGGAACGTTTGCTCCGTAACTCCACACGCTGCTCACAAGACACGGCGCTCCTGTGCTTACAATCTGCTCGGCGTTACTTATCTTTCGCATAGACTGCCCAGTTTTTATATTCTGCTTATTTTTTCACAGTTCCACACAACTTCTTCTAGTTTTCTCGACTGATCTGTCTTCAGTTTCTCATGGCCTATCCACTGCACCAACTTATAAATCTGAGGAGGGTGCGAGGATCCCTTGTAAAAAACAAGAACCACGCTGTGATGTTACTTGTGGCTGAGCAACTACCTCTAGTACCAGAGAAGAAGATATAATCGGAGACGGGACCATCTCCTTGTCTAGTGAGTTACTACGGTGTGTACTTTTAACAAAACACGGAATTTGGCAAAAACCAGCTCCACCCCCTAAGGGCAAATAATTTTCAAAAAAATGTTTGTTAAGCTTATGGGACTTAACTACGGGGTTATCAGTCCCTAAACTTACAAACTACTTATCAACTAGCTTATCCTAAGGACGGCACAAATATCCATGCCCGAAGGGGGATTCGAACAACCGACCGTAGTGGCCGTGCAGACCGTGACTGAAGCGCCTCAGTCCCCTCGGCCACCGCGGCCGACCAAATAATTTTGGTCGAAAAAATCAGATCTTCAAAATGTCCAAATATTTGCAAAACGGATAAAATTGCTATGGTCATCAATCCCTTTAACCTACACCAAGGACAAAAAAACACACACACACCTGTCCAAGGGAGGACTCAAACCTCCGGCGGGTACGGTTAGCCCAATCCTAGCACGATGCATTAGACCACGTGGCAATCAGATCATCGTGCATGATGACCCTTATATTTGTTTGAAGAATAGTCGTTACATTGTAAACAACAGCTTTAAGTGCAAGGGAAAGTCTGTATATCGGAACATGGCGCGGGCCTATCCCTGATGAGCCGTGCAGTGCCAGCAGAAAGAAGGTGTGGCGTTCGAGAGTCCAGACGGGACAAAACGCGGCCCGCTGCCAAGTGAGCGGCTCGCGGCGAGTCACCGCCGCGGCGCCGCGCCGGGTATTAAAACGGTAAACAAAGGACGGCGGCTGCGCGCGCACAAAGGGTTGCTGACGTAACCGCGTTCGGGCCCGCTCGGCACGCGCCGCCTGCAGCGGGGAGGGGGGCGCGCTATGACGTGGCAGTGATTCACTTGGCGGCCAGCGGCAATCTGATTACGACACAATTGCACTTGCGGTCGGTCGCACGGCGCGAGCGCCCGGGTATTTAAAAAGGGCGCAGCGGGCCAGCGCAAGGTCGCCCGCCGCGCCGCGCAGCACCTGCACAACGCTGCACTCTCCTGTACCAGAGGAATTTCTTGTTCCCGAACACCAAACCCTCTCTGTTATTACAATCCTTTCAGATTAATCCCTTCTTTTGCAGCGTTACTTAAGAGAAACAAATTTTCACACACATATATGTCATAGCAGATCGAGTTTAACATATGTTTACTTTACGCCTCATGCCAGCAATTCTTGACAACATATAGCAGAAAGTCACCGACAAAAGGCGTAAAACAATGGTTGGGAGAGACGATTCGATTTATTGCGATACTCACTGCGAGGAATTGCGGATAAAACGAGTTGAAAACAAGTGAGTAATGTACTTCTGTTTACAGTGAAACGACTGAGGGAGGAGTTTGAAATTTTGCTTTTCAGTTAGGTGCGGCTCGGTAGCACAGTGGTAGTGCCAGAAAAAAATAATCCGAAGGTCGTGGATTCGATCCCCGATATGTCCTAGGATTTTTATCTGTCACTTTCCACTTCTTTCACCTCGGGCAGTATTGCTCATGTGAAAAATACCTAGTAGCACCGTGGTTCGGAACCCACGTTAAACTGTAGGTCCCCCTATAAATGGCTGGGTAAGTCAGTTCGAAGGTCGGAGGAAGGCAACGGCATACCACCTCCAAACAGGACCATGCCTAGTAAAGCACTGTTGTGTTTAAACCAATCTTCGGATTGTTGACTGCTTTACTTTTTTTTTTTTAATCATAATCTATGAAATTCTTAAACATTGACTCATAAAGTTTGGCTTATTGACTTACAGTTACCTCATTTACATTGAATTTGCCTGAATTCAATGTGAACACCACTGCCCCCGGTGATGTTATACATTGGGGACAAAGATAATCTAAAACTGTCAAACTGAGTGAAAGTTTTAAATGTTTTTCCAGTTGTCATGTGTTTCAGTCACATGGTGGAAAAGGAGAGGGGGGCGGAAATTTCTACAATTACAAATTCGTAAAAGACACAATATAGAAGTTGAAAGGTATGGATTACTAACGTATCATTACGGAGAACGTAATATTATTGAGAAAGCATACATGTAATTACGTAACAATGATAAATTTCTTTAATTCTATATTTCATTCATTCAGAAGTGATAAAAGTTATAGATTCTTAGCCGCATCAGATGTAAGCAATCAAAACACAGATGATCAAGAACCATCTACACACGAGCAGCAACAACGTCCAAGTACTGACTATAAGGCTGGAATAATTAATGTTGTCGGAGGCAGAATGGAAACACTTCCATCACAATCAGAAGACGAAATGAAACCTTCGTAACATGATTTTGAACACAGCTTGTCCTGAAAGCAGCAACCGCAACGGTTTATTTACTGTAAATGCAAATAAGCAGCACAACAAGTGGTTTTGTAATAAAGTACAGTTTACCCGAATTTCGACACCATCTGAGAGTATAAATTGCGAATGACGCGATACGTATAAAATTAGAGCCTACTGTGCCTAAGTCGCATAAAATAACTTCAATTTTGTCCACAATAAAAAAAATGCATGTCAGTAAATACTAGCGGGTTTATGAAAGTAAAAATAAATACATTAAATAATTCTAGCCACTTTAATGCTAGGTACGTAATAAACAAGAATGAAATATTTTCAATGGCGGTACAAAGCCTGCGGATATTCAAACGTTCGTTCCTCTTAATTGAAACTGAACTCCGAGGGTATTGGTTCTCTACCAACTGTGGGGCAATCAACGTAATGTTCTGTTCGAACAACTTTTACGTCTCTGTTACTATATGTCCTGTAGCTCATGCAGCTGATGTTCTGGAACAAACATCTTGTACAGTATGTTGTGAATGCCGTGTCCCTAAAAACAAAAGGCAACAGTACTTGCTGTTTGGAGCTACAGCAGACTACAATTATAATGACTATATGGACGATAATGTATTTGAAATAACTTCTGAGCAGTGCAGCATCTATGTTAACAAAAAAATTAGTTTCCTTGTATAGGGAAAACTGATTCAGAACAGTTTGTTGGTATTTTATTTTTCATGTGACTCATGATAATACCAGTAAAATGATTAGTAAGATGATTTGTAACCTTTACTAATGCACAAAGCTGAATTTGTTATTACTTAAACCAATGTTTTATTTAAAGAAGCTCATATTTACTGGATCTTATTTCTCTGGTGGCGTTATCTGGAGGAACTGTAGTTTAAAAGCAACGTACAATTTTTTAAAAAATAAAACACATTAAAATGTTATGAAATTTCATCATTTGTGCATCTTCATTAGTGTAAAAACTAGTGCGAATAACTTTTAACATCAAAACTTCGAAATTCTGTAAACAAAGTGTTAAGAGTAACACGTAATTCAACACTGCGCATGAGCACAATTGCATTTTCCTTCTCGCAGATGTAAAAACAGGCAGCAGTGTCGTTCAGGATTATGTTTCAGCTGCAGCCCCAGAGATCGTCTTCCTGTCCCATTAAACTTGCAGGTGCACTCCCCTCCCCTCCCCACAGGTCACTGAATCCGTAAGACAGCCGAGGATAATATTGCAATTTCGCATCAACCTACCACGACAATCTAATAATAAAGTCTACTATATACATCATTTATTAAAAAAAAAAAAAACTGTAAACAGCGAGCTATCAATACAATTTCAAAGGCAATTTAGTCAATTTTTTTTAAATGGCTGGGAAAAAAAAGACTGCTGCTTCGCTTGAACCAAACAACCACCGAACAAAAATAATCAAATCCCATCTACTGTATATACTGTTTATAGAAACGACAAACAGCGAGCAAAAAAGCTTCATTTGTAAAAAGATTAAAACACTTTACAAGTAATCGGGCGAAAAGCCTAATTAGAAGGAAAATTACACAAACGTAGGATATTTTATCTGCGCGATTTATAACAGCTTATTGTAGAAATTTCTACGTTCATCAAACCAATGAAGGCAATACTTACGGTCAACAGTAAACCTGTGTAGTCCGAGTTTTCTTTCCGTAAAGCTAATATAGGCGCCACAGAACTATGGTATTAGTCCAACACAAGTATCAGCAGCATTGCATAATTTGAAACACTTATCGGATACTTTTAAGCACATACTCCTTACCTCCGTTTTGTAACGGTTACCACGGATGTTTTTCCGTATCGAACACGAAGCAAGTTTTCAAATACACAGACCGCATGCGAATAAAACATGAGCACGGCTCACGTAACACCACGACTGACGGAACGGCGACGAACTGGCCAATTAGATTTGAAACAAGAACTACGCGAGTCAAAATTAATGCAGCAGCTAATAAAACACTTATCTTTTGAATACTTACTGTTAGTATGTATAATTCGCATTACAATAACAGAAAGATAGCTAATACATAAACAGATAGGTAATATACAAGAATGAAATATTTTCAGTGACGTTACAACAGCCAGAGGATATTCATTGCGGCCGACGACCAATGATGGAACGTTCGTTCGTCTTAATTGAAACTGAACTCACGAAGACTTTTGTTCGCTACCAACTGTTGAGCAATCAACATAATGTTCTGTTCGAACAACTTTTACGTCTCTGTTACTATTATGTCCTGTAACGCATGCAGCTGATGTTCTGGAACATCTTTTACAGTATGTTGTGAATGTCGCGTGCGTAAAAAGAAGCTCTCTATAAGCGTGGAATATTTGTGAAATGTGTCACATATTAAAAACGAATATGCAAATGAAACTGTATGAATGTTTAGTTAAAAATTCCTGACAAAAAGCTTCACGTCAATAATAATTTGCATACTGTCGGTTATTGTGATTAGTAACATTTAAGACAAGAGAAGTCTATACTAAACAAGAGAATAAACACAATTACAAAAGGGAAGATCAACGACTTTGATATGGAAGTATACAAATGTTTCAAACACTGCTTGGTACTCATCCCAGATTTACGAACAACATGCAAGAACGGGTCGAATAAGCGTTTTGTGAGTTGCCTCTTTTGTACGTAAACTAAGTTTTCGTTAACCTAATTTATGTGAATGTTCGATCATAAACCACTCCAAAAGGACACTGCAAAATATCTGAAGTAGAGACTGTTTTCTGCGACTGATCCCCGATCGCGTAGTTAAAACTGATGCGATAAAATATTTACAAATATACGTTCCTGGTACATTTCCGCCAGGTGCATATTTAATATGGACTTAGCGAGCATTTATCAGTGATCTGTATGTATTACAGAGTATCAAGCGGCCGAAATCAACTTAACGTGAGAAATGCGAGGGCTTTTTCTACCGAATTCTAAATAGACTAATATTCAATAGACGACGACAGACTGACTAAAATCCGACAGCATGGCATCTCACAAAGAAAAAAAACGCACTGGCCTTTTTTACGTCCCACTTTAGATTTTCAGGCTATAGTTTTATGATTTTTTGCAAACATTTCGGACAAAATAATAAAAACATAAATTATAAAAGATTATGGACGATATGGTTAAAACTCTACTATTGTGAAAATATCTATGCACTCGACGTGTATTATTCTCTCTGACCATATTTTAACAAATAACCAAAATTATTTGACATTTGAGTTTAGCTCTGAGAAACAAACTTTTTAACTTTTACCTCTTTACACTATTATTTTAATATCTATTCCATATTTTCATTATCTTTTTCCGTTACAATATCATCACCTGTCTTGCCGTGCTAGTTTGGCCATATTTTCAAGTTTATTTTCTTTGTCTATACTCGATTACGTAAAATGAAGTGAGAGTGTCAAATCACCGTTATTTTTGCAAATATCTCTGAAACGGTGCCAGTTATAGAAATAACGTAATAGAGCGAAGTTGTTCAGAACTTTCTCCTCTACAAATACGTGTATTTTCATCTCAAATGAACGGTTAGGGCGTTATTTGCAATTAAATTTCCTGCTGTGAATAGACCATCACAAACGGTCATTTCTAGTATTATCGCTCTATTTTTGTCCGAAATATTTCAAAATGGAAAATTCTGGTCTCTGGAGGCCAACAAATAAGCCGTTCAGATGAACGGTGCAATCGAAAAAGTGGGAACACGTTACTTACAGACAGACAGACATTGACAAATATCTCCGAACCAATGCGAAATATGAAAGAAACGTAGATCAAAGTTGTAGAGAATTTTCTCCTATACAAAGTCTTATTTTTTGTGCCAAATGAACGATTACGCCGTTATTTTCATTTATTTTTCGAGCTGTCAAAAGGCGATTGCAAAGGCCTCCCTACTGCGGCGGAATAGCCGTGCGCACTAAGGCGCCTTGCTACAGTATGCGCGGCCGTTCCACGTCGGAGGTTCGAGTTCTCCCTCTGGCGCGCGCGCGCGTGCGTGCGTGTATTGTTTTTGGGATAAGTTAGTTTAAGTAGTTTGTAAGTTTAGGGACCGATGACCACTACAGTTAGGTCCCATAACTTTACAAACATTTGAAAGGTCCACTTTTAGTGTTACCGTGAACTAAAATGTGCCAATAAATGCAGTGTACAAAAGACACACACTATTCTCCATTGTTATATAAAATATTTCATCACTATTCACACGTTAATACTTCGGTAAATTTAAACGAACATTGTGTTCAAAACTAGGCACCATTACATTTTAGTGTGAATACTGCTAGAATCGGAGAAGCAATGAATTCAATGTGCAACCTGTCTTTGAATGCTTCTCCTAAAACCCACATGTTCATTTATACTGTATGGATTTTTTTTTTTTTTTTTTTTTTTTTTTTTTTTTTTTTTTTTTTTGTGTTCGGTTTTGTTGCCAGTCGTCATTACCATACAATAGCGCCGTCTCGCAGCCGTTTCATAAATGTTGCCTTGACGGAATGCGTCGTGCGGAAGCAATCACATCAGCAAACTAATACGTAGGCAGAAATCAAACACCGCTTCATGTTGTCCAAAAAGATTGCAGCTACAATACAACAAATTTGTTTACCAGCGGCGGATCCAGAACGGCTTCCTGTGGGTGGGGGGTTGGGGGGGGGGGTGAAAGAATTCTTATTGTCAGCTAATCCTGATTCAGTAGAAAGATTCTAGTACCGGTCACCCCCTTTTACCCCACGCCCAATGAAACAAAAGTCTCACAGTTTTTGAAGACTCAGTGCAGTAATAGAAAGCTAGCTTCACACACACCACTGCTGCTGAGGGGGGAGGCCCACTTTTAATAGTTTGCAAGTTATGGTGTTTGAATGACAGCCTGATATTCTTGCACAATTATGATTAGGCTACAATCAAACAGAAAAAATACAGTCGAAATCAGGAAAAGTAAAATCTTGTTCTATGGGGACATCTAAAGTAAAATGTTCTAGCACACACTCGAAAATACGTACATTCGAAAAATTACGGGGCAGTTTGGAAATGAATTTAACCAAGAAACCGGAAATAGCAGTGAGTCTCTGCCACACCATTGCAGTGGTCCACAACAGAAACCCATTCCTGGCGGTAGCGGTATCCAACCCACAACTCCACACCGAATCACATGGGACTGTCCTCAGAAGTGTAAACCAAATGCTTGCGTGAACATAGGCAAACAGGGTGTGCAACACTTGCCAGCATAGTGTAACATGCAGAAAAGGGAAGATGAAAAAACGCCTTAAAACCCCCACCAGGCGGGCCTGTACACCGGCCCAAGTCCTTGATGCACCCGCACACCTGCCCACCCGAGGAAATAGTTTGAGCCCAGCGGCTGCGCGGGAGGGTCAGGACTAAATTACTCACTTAGGAAGACGTAGAAAAACTGACACGAATAAGAGATATTAAAGAGTCGCCAATGTCTCCATGACAAAGGGCAGGGAAGAAACTGGACAGCTGAAGAGGGGTGCTCATTAGATTTTTTTCTTTATTTATTCAAATGAAGATGACATCATAAAAGTAACCAAAATCTCTAAATAATAATTTAAAAAAGAAGAACAACCCAAGCAAAATAATAGTAATAATAATAATAATAATAATTTAGGCGACTGCTCAAAACATAAAATAAAAGCTTGATCATTAGAGGCGCACCTCAGCTCGGATTGTTTTGTCGAGAATGAAAAGGAAAGCCGGCCGCGGTGGCCGAGGGGACTGCGGCGCGCCAGTCACGGTCTGCATGGCCACTACGGTGTGTGTGTGTGTGTGTGTGTGTGTGTGTGTGTGTGTTTTGTCCTTCCCATTTGTTCGTTTAAGTTAGTTTAAATAGTTTGTAAGTCTTGGGAATGATAACCCCTTACCATGTAACACCCCCGCAACAAGTACTACATGGCGGGTGATTTCACCTTGAGTAGAAATACCATCTGCATTTGCGAGATTTGCTAAAAGGAGGCCAGTACGAAAAATGGCGTACCATTCATTGCATGACGATAACAATGTGAGTGCGAGTCCTCGATTAGTAGCTACCGTTGCTATGTCCAGGAGCACGTGGCTGCTAGTGAAGCAGCAGCAGCAGCGGCAGCGCGCGTGCCTTGTCGGTCTCATTCCAGCGCGGCGCGTGGGCCAAAATAGCGCCGGCTGGAGCCGCGCCAAGGCGGCCGCCGCGTGCTGTCTGCCGCGCCACCAGCTGCACTCAGTTTTGTCCACTCATGGAAACACCTCGTGATGCGTGACTGAGGTGTGAGTCCGACGGTAGCACCGGCAGTTGGGACTGTTGTTCATACTCAAAATGCCCACATTCTTAGCGTTTTCTCCGTATGCGTGAGGAACCACCCATTGAAATTCATCGCCATGTGGAGATGGCGCCATGGATATTTTTAACATCTGTTCGTGGGTGCGACGGTTGAGAGATGGCAGAACGTCGTGTGACAACACACCGATCAAACCTGGGCCATACAAAATAATTGAGAGAGTGGAGAACATTGTTTTGAAGGATCGATGAACGAGTGTGAAACACATCGTCTCCAAAGTTGCCATTTCCGTGCGATTTCTACATCTACATGGATACTCTGCAAATCAGATTGAAGTGCATGGCAGAGGGTTCACCGAACCCTTTTATGATATTTTTCTGTATTTCCTCTCTCTAATAGCTCGCGGGAAAAAGGAACAACTAAATCTTACTGTTTTCGATCTGATTTCTCTAATTTTATTATGATGATCATGTCTCCCTATGTAGGTGGGTGGTAACAATATATGTTTGCATTCTGAAGAGAAAGTTGGTGAAAGGATATTCGCAAACAGATCTCGCCGCAACAAATAACGCCCCCCCCCCCATTTTTTTACTGATTTCCACCCCAACTCGTGTATCATTTCCGTGATACTTTCTCCCCTATATCGCGATAATACAAAACGAGCTGCCCATCTCTGAACTTCCTCTAAATCGTCCGTCAGTCCCACCTGGTGTGGATCCCACAATGCGCAGCAATTGTCCAAAATAGAACGCACAAGTGTAGTGTAGGAAGTTTATTTAGTAGAACTATTGCATCTTCTAAGTGTGCTGCCAATGAAACGTAGTCTTTGGTTCGCCTTGCATACAAAAATTTCTGCGTGTTCTTTCCAATTGGGCACATAATCCTGCATAAGGACCTGAATATAGGAAAGTGTCCGCCAGGTGGGCGCCGCGAATGCCGACACATGACCACAAGGCTGCGGACGCGGCAACGTTGACGCTTGATGACGGCATGAGTGGGAAGTTCTTTTCATCGACTGTGGCACTGTATGGATGCCATCTTTCGCCAGCAGCAGTGTCATAACTTGAATGTACCTCGCATAAGCGCCGATAAAAGGGCGACAGATTAGTTCTGGAGAAGGGCCCAGCGACTGGCGCTTAATCCACCACGACATTTCCCCACGTTCAACTCCACGTGGGTCCCTCCTATACTTGTGAGATTTCCCCAGGCTGCGCGGCTATTCTTGATCGCGACGCCAAGGTCACAGCTCAATACGAAATTGCTTGCAAGCAAACTGCAAGGAATCTCAAGTTCCTCCCGTCTTCAACCTTCTGAGATTGGGATGGATGCCACAGTGCTCACGACAATTTTGTTTCATTAACAAACCGGTTATGGACGGGACAACCCAATAGACTGGTTACAACCATATCTGGTGATATGACGTCATAAAAATGTTTTGCAAGTAATTGCCCCATCACTGGACGTGGAAAAAACAAGGCTTTATTCATTCACTACTTGAGAATGATAGCATCCACCGACTTCCAACAAACTTTACACATAATTTCAAACCTTTTACGTAACTTTTTTATCGCGGACAACCACAACAAAATAATAATTCGAAGAAAGTTTATCTGTTACTACTTTTCCGTTGTTTATGCGATAAAACTGCGACATTCCGAATGACATTTCAATTTATTACTTTTACATTAAAATTTTTTTCGCCAGAATTTTTACGGCAACATGCACATATTCGATATTGAAATGGACAGAATGGCGTAGGCCATGGATAGAGGGGCAAGAAGTAGATGGACCAAAAGAAGCATTGAATAAATAAATACCCGATAACTAGCCCGATATAGCCACATTAAAAGAATCATTAACTCGTCAACATTCATCACGCGATGAATCAAATAGCAGACATTTTTACATTATATTTTTACGCCATCCATTATATCTTCCTTTATAAAACCCATTAGAAAACAAATTACGAGTAATATAACTAATGTATCAGGAATATTACTAGTGAAAATGGGCTTTGAATAATGAATTGCAAAACTTCAGTTAAACATTCTTGCGAAATGAACATGATTTTTGTATCTGTATCAGCTGAATGATTTTTCTTAATTATTTTTTGGGTAATGGTCTGTTATCCATGTTGGCTCTTACTTCAGGTGGAATGTTTATTTATAAAATAAATGTTAAGTTCGAATCTTCTCTTAAAATTAATGATTCGGTATCATATATAAGAGCACTTTTCAAGAAAGTGAGCCTGTGAACTCGCAAACGAAGACAGTGTATTCCAGCAGAACTATTGTACAAGGGGAAATATTGTGACTGGATGTGGGCAGTGGCGTACAATTAAAATAGCAAAGATGTTTACCAAATTTCGAAGAGAACCTAGTTACACAACTTGTAATATGACACTCCCAACCAAAGAGACTTCCGATTCAAGTAATTGTATAGAAATACATGTAACTTCTTAAAGGAAACAGGTGAACGTGACAATTAGGGACAACTTACAGACTGAAGGCCGAGACGATGCAGAGCAGCACATACCTGGAACATAAGAGAACGAATCAAATAAGTCGCGCGGAAAAAAA
The DNA here is from genome assembly GCA_026315105.1 of Locusta migratoria. Classification (NCBI taxonomy): domain Eukaryota; kingdom Metazoa; phylum Arthropoda; class Insecta; order Orthoptera; family Acrididae; genus Locusta; species Locusta migratoria. Next base: position 76,514,291 of record CM048746.1, on the reverse strand, counting down.
TATAGAATACAACTGGTTTCAAAATTCAGCTAAAAAAATTAAGTTAATGAAAGATATAAATAATGTGCCAAATTATATATAAAGATATGCAGGAAATTTTAACATCTTTGTGAAACTGTGCAGCAGATGTAGAGATCTAAGAATCAGTGAAATGGACAGCGCAGGCCGCGGTGGCCGAGGGGACTGAGGCGCTCCAGTCACGGTCTGCACGGCCACTACGGTCGGGGGTTCGAATCCCCGCTCGGGCATGGATATTTGTGCCGTCCTTAGTCTTAGCTAGTTCGTAAGTAGTTTGTAAGCTTAGGGACTGATGACCCCGTAGTTAAGTCCCATAAGTTCTACAAACATTTGAAAATTTTTTGAAAATGGACAGCACACCGTCTCATAATATCTACAATAGGAAATGCATATCTAAAACCCAGAAATAAGTAAAACACTATTCCAGAGCGGTAATCCCAGAATTTTATTTGCATTTGGATACTTAATGATTAACAATAGGCCGGATACACAGATACATGAAGGACGATTGTCAAAATAATGTGTGCAACAGTAAATATGATACAAGTACGGCGCTGATACACAGGAAATAAGAGAAGTAATGGCAAAGTCTTTCTCTGAGACCTGCCGAGCCCTTGCCAGGTGAAGACGGAAGAGAAGAGGCATTCCTTGCCTGTCGATAGAGCAGGCTCGGCGATCAATGGCGGGCTGTGCCCTTCGCCTATCGACCGCTAGGCGCGGCGCAGGCGCCTTCGCCGGCCCTTCCTTCCCTTCCTGTCCCTTCCGGCGACCTTGGCTGCGGCGGCGCACGCACCTGTCAGGAAACACTCGAGCGCCGCCACTTACCGCGGATTACCTTATCTCGCCGCTCACCAGTCACTAGATCTCTCGAGAGCGCCCGATCCAGTTAAGAAACGAGTACTTAAAAATGCCCCACAAATATTTGTCCCAAGGTCTGATAAGAAAGTCTGTGTGCACAGTGACACCGTGATAGCGTGGCACACGGACAATACAGAGCACCTCCGTTGATAACACAGAAAGATAACGCCTCCAAGAGTCTCGTCACTGTGGAAGAGCCAGATTCCTTCACTTCACTGCAACTCCCCAACTTGATCGTAAGTCAAAGTCAGAAGCCGATTTAAGCATTTTCTGGCGATCAACGAGTAAAGCTCATACAAGGGACGAAGTAAATTGAAACCAATCATCCACTAAAATCGTCGCTTTCGCCGCACCACAAAATGGGAAAACTTACAGAATGAATCACTGACACTTCGAGAGAAGGGGTACTATAGGTCCTGTGTTTTTTTAACATGGACGACAACCACTTCAGATGAGGAAATAGTATGATCTGAAATGAGAGTAGATCACGTATACAGCGTGCAAGTACTGGACGGAATTTGGGGAGAAAAAATTATGTCATAGCTTGACTAAAAGAAAGGATCAGTTGAGTGGCTACACGGTGAGGCATCAAGGAATCGTCTATTTAGTGCCGTGTTGCTGGCACGCAGCCAGCCGCGCTTAACGAGGCTTCACACGTACGTACGAAGCACGCAGCTATAGGGAAACACATAAGGTCTCTAACGCCTGCTTTCTGCCCACGTAACTTAATATCCACCTTGTTAGGGAAAGTCTACCGGTGGACGTGATCAGTTGTTAGGAGGAAGACTGAACATATTGTAACTTGACAGTTGCAGCTGTCCAGACGTTAAGCACCGCTGACAATGCGAGATTCTGGAACGAAAAAACCACTGCCAAGGAACCGGTACAACATTAAAGATAAAATTATCCATGTCATGAGGGTGGTCAATACGGAACGACAGTATGAGACATGCAGACGTTGTACGACACCTTTCCGATGTTTGGGAACAGATCATAAACAAATTATATTGAAGGCGTGTAACTGCAAGAACTCCGTCAACAAGTACAATCTAGTGAGAAATAACACTTCTAATGACGTTTTATCCAGCCCTCCTATGACCGGAGTGAATCTTGGAAAAAGTTATCGGTATGCTACCTAAGTCATCCAGCCGTCCCTAGCTGAACGAAACTGAGTGAGGGGATGGGGGAGACCGACGGTCTGGCATAAATCGACAAGTTTAAGAGTAATTTGTGTAGTATCCCAGGAGTGTTATTAGGCGACTAAATGATCTGGCGAATTACGTCAGAAACACCGTGAGGCTTTTCGTGGACGACGCTGCAGTATGCGAGGTAAGGTAGTCGCAGATTATCTGGCCCCTGGGATAATGTTACGGAGATACTAAAAGCGGCAGACTCTTGAGGATAGACCAGAAGAGTCCCAAGAGAGGCTATTTAGAAATTTCTAGAAGCTACTTTAATTACTCTAGGAATATGCTACAGACCCTTCCCACAGGGTCGAGTAGGAAGGTTTAGAGTTCCTCCCGAGAGGGTTCCAGGGTATATAGGGCGATACAAAAACTTTTACACGGAACGTCCGGGATACAACACGACTCTATTAAATGGCATTGCAGTTATTTAGTCACATCCTACAAACGGACTCCCACTACAGGAGATGGTGAAATTTGTGTCCATATGCACCGAGACAGGCCTGACATCGACGCTGCATTGAACGGAAAACCGTCTCAAAGAGACCTTGTGTATCTCGAAAGCATCCTGCTGCCGCAACTACCCTGCCCACTATAGTCCGAACCGCGGTGGAGTAGCAGAGCGCTCTAAGGCGCCTTCCTGAAGAGCGCGAGATTGCTCAGCGTCGGAGGTTCGAGTCCTCCCTCGAGCATGGCTGTGTGTGTTCTCCTTGAGCCCTTCTCTCACAGGACGTGGAGGAGGAAGTGGTGATGTCGCTGCGTGGAATTCCACGTTCCACTACCATGCGAAGCGTGGAATGAAGGATCTGGCATGTTAGATTTTTGCTTTGTGAAGTGGAACGTGGCCAATGAGAAGCGATCTGGTTTTCACGTGACAAGCACAAATTCTTAGCAGCCATTTTGCAAACGGAACTCCGTATTTCGTTCCTTATTTCGTTGTAGCGTACGATCTATAATATAATCTTTTTAAAGCGTCAGAATATTGAATAACTTTTGAAAATGCGTCATTTTATATGTGATTTGTTACAATAAATTACCGAAACAACAGTTTCATAGCTTTAAAGGTTCTCGAATTTAACGTGTGCCAGCGGTGTATAATGTGAAAGAATATCGTTCCTTTGCTATGGTATAACGCCATTCTATGAAAGGAGCGTCTTTGTGACGCTGTCAAACATAAATAACATATTACAACATGTTTTAGATGTGTAGTATACCTGAGAACAGAATCGATTGTTTGAGTGCAGAAGTAGCGTCTTTGGTAGCGTCGTAGGCTGTGGTTTAGAGATTGTAAGAGATGTAGGTTTGTGTCTGGGTACTTCCGAAATATTGTTTCTTTTTTGTTCCCTTAACGTTTCTGGTTCTTTCTTGCTAATTTAAGTATACTGTCCGATATTCGTTATTTCTTTTTAAGACGACATATTTGCGTGGTGGTTAGCGTCACAAGCTGTGGAGGAAAAGAGATGTAAATAACAAGTTTGCTTCTACACACTCCGAGATTTTTTAACGGTTTACTTACGGCGTATGTAACTTATTTGTTAATTTAATACAGTAGTCGGCATTCGAAGTTATTTATTAGAAACAAGAATGAACTTTGTCCATAAGAGAATTTGTTAAGTTTTTCGTGCTAAGCATGGGAGCAAATAAAATTCAGGACAGTACCCTACGTCACTCGGTTGTCCCCACGGTGTTTTAATTAAGTTGCAGGTAAGTACAATGTTGGAATATATTAGTTTCACAGTGCAAAGAGAACATGGCTAGAGCGTGGTTACGTAAGCAGATGGAGTGAAGAAGGAACAGTGTTTACGTACAATACTAAAAGTAAAATTTATCACAGCGAACATTGTCGAGCTGAGGTGTTGTCACGCGTGTATGAACAAGTAAAATGTATTGGTCAGAACCTAGTATCTACGAATATGCTGAGTATGTACAACGTGGAAAATGTAAATATACGAGCAAGAGAATTGGAATTGGTGCAGATGATGTATTTCACCGTAGATTGTTTTTAAAATAATTTTTGCCAAAAGCGATTTTGTCGTACATTTCATTATCAACGCTTTCAGATCAAAGTACCGTCTTTGTGCATCTTGGAAAAAATGCAATTTCTGTAAGAGTATTGCATCTTGCAAGCATAAGAAAGCTACATTTTCAGTTTCTTTCGTTTCTTTTCGACAATCGCTAACAGAGATACCGTGTAACTTCAAGCACACAATGATCTACGCGCCTGCCCGCAATGGGCACTGGACAGAAGTACGTTCCGTGGGATGTAGCAGGTCGTTTCAGAGCGTGCAGCAGCTAGGGAGAAATCAAAGTTTCCCGACGGGGAACGGCTTCGCGCATCGTAACACAGCGCCTCAAAGCGCTCGGCCGCTCCGCCGCGGCCGCACAAAATTAGGAACATCTTAGCAGCTTCTCGCGTTTCGACGTGACGGGATGGACCAGTCCCTTAGTTACAGGATGGGTATAGGGGATTGCAACTGATTGGTAGTCGGTGGCCTTGAAGACTGGTGACTTAGCTACTGGAAGTTGGTAGCTGGTGCCGAGTGTGCGGCGTTGTCGACCCAGTGACGGCAGCGCCGCTACCGCCCCTGCGCCTGCAGATAGCTTATCTCGCTTACGAGCAGATAGCCAGCTCCGCCTGCGCTAGCTGTGCTTTACACGGCTCCTCTGCCCTTCCCTTCCTCCCACCTGACTTGACTTACCCAGTTTAATACGTACTCCCAACAACCACACGTTTCACACGGCAGACGGCAAATAAGCCAAAACCGACATGGAAACTTTATATTGTAATATTTACGATGAACAGCTAGCGCCACATATGGGCGAAACGCACATGCTTTCTCGTGCTGGCTGATTCATCATTTATGATCAAAAGAAGCAATATATAAGGGAGACGATTCGAAACATCGCTCGTTATGCATGAATTGCGCAACACATGTAAACGAGTCTCTCCAACCCCCTCCTTTCGCCACTCCTGGCATGACACGATTTCTTTTTGTATTCATTACTCTTTCGACTGGTTTAATGCTTTCCCACAACATCAGTTATCTTTTCTAGTTTCTTTTGCATATGTGAGGACTTTTTTCTGTCCCAACTTCTTCCCGCTCTACTGCTCCAGCCGTTACCCAACGCAAATATTGTGGGATCCTGTAAAATATGTCTCATTACATGTGTTTTCAACTCACACTTTTTCCTCATCTGTCATGTCATTTTAGTAGTCCTTCATTTCCTAGTTTTTCTGCTAGTCATTCTTAACATTCTCCTATAACATAATTTTAAATGCTTCCAGTATCTCCATATCAGTATGTCATACAATAGAGCTTTTGTTATGTTGAAGACGACTTAATTTGCCCATGACAACATACTTCGAATACCGCCCTAGCTTCGGACCTTATTTTCTAGATAGGATAATTCGTCATCTTTTTCATTAATCCCACATTCATGTTGAAGAAGTCGCTATTCTCTTTTTACCCATTTCATTAATTTCGCAATTGCTTCATTCTTAACCAAAATACTCTGTTGTACTTAATCTATGTGAACGATTTGAGTAGCCCCCACAAAATCCCGTACCTATCATCTAAATACAGTAAACTCGTCCGATAATCAAATTTTCAAAATGGTTTACACAACTGACCCTAAAATTGTGACATCCACATACGATAACTCGAGCAAATTTAAACTTTCTCGGTTCATCTACACACCTAAGAATTAAACTTACGAACGATTTTAATTGAAACCATCACAACGAAAGACTATGTTTTATTGGCAGAAGTGTTAAGTGCAAGAAGTCTTTTTAATAGACTGCGGTTGTCCGTCGTCTTGTGGAATATTACTACGGGTAATGGAATCCTTACATGAAATGCCGTTGATGGAGAAAACTAAAGAAGTTCGAACAAGGGCGGGCGCTCGTTTTGCTAATCGTAAAACAGGGATAAGTTGTGACGGATGTGATAACTGTGTTCCGACGGCAATCATTAAAGCAAAGGCAAATTTCATTGCGGCTATGTCATTTCACATTGCAATCACCAAATTGAATGCGAAAAAATCTGTTGAAAACCTCAGAAACGACCATCAGAACTCGCACGTGTTCGTTTGGTCTAAGTGCCACTAAAGAAAGAATGGAATAGTAGAGTAATAGTCTGAAAGTGATTCTATTAACCCTCTGCCAAGTTCAAATGTTTCTAAATCTACGGGAAGACACTACTGTGGTCAACAGTCGCTAGGCTTACGAACCACTTTAACTAACCTAAGGATACCACGCTCATCATACCCGAGGCAGGACTCACCTCCGGCGGGAGCGGCCTCGCAATCCCTGACACGGCGCCTAAAACCGCGCGGCCCTCTGCCAGGTAGTGAAGTAGTCGAGTAACCCTACAAGTACGAAATCTATTTCTTACACCCGGCCAGAAACGTTACGTCGTTTGCGGACATTAGTACTGATTCTGTACCCTTATGTTATGCAATTCTTACCGCTACTTTCACTACTTCACCGTCATAAGCGCAACAACATTATTATCCTGCTGCAAGCATGCCATACATCCTTATTAACATGAATCGACCTTCCACTTTCATTAACCCCTGTTAGTTGTAAAGCTCTCTCTCTATACCTTACAGTCGTAAGAAGATAGACACCAAACATCTTCGTCTAGTCTTATTTCTAACCATATTGATGAAGTGTACCACGAGTCCACGCTGCTTATGTCATCAACAAGTTTGCTTCGTCTTCTTCGTTTTACCTCTGAACAGGTCCGTGGCCTCTCCTAAATCCCGTTATTATGCGGCGTATGAAGCCGGCAGATCAGCGAGAGAGAAAACCGCAGCGACCGAACTTGCAGCTGCGTTCATATCCAGATACCACAGCCTACTCTCGCAAAGTGTGGTTCGTGTCCAGGAAGAAAAAGACAGCGGCATACTACTGCTAATGATACTAAATATCGTGCTGGAGCAGTGCAATAAACTCATATTCAGGACTCCGACTGACAACCTCATTTGTTTCCTGTTGTTTCACTAAACAGCTAAAGACGAATGGCGCGATGTTTCTGAACACCTCATGAGCGGCAAAAAATTGAACATTCTCTTAATTTTTTTAAACAAGTTATACGTCTATACCAACTGTTATGTAATCATCATTCGAGCAATTCGAAACCGATTGCTTTTAATCAAAACTAATCTGTTTTCTAACATACAGCACAACAACAAACTATATGAAACAAAATGTAAATTAATTACAAACAACGATGTACACATACTATTCTACGTGTAAACGTCACTACAGATGTTTGGGTTTAGGTTATGATATGCTCGATACGCCTGTCTTTCGTGGCCATCATGTGATGCAGACGGAAAGCGAAATTTCTTCATGACCCGCTGAAGTGTCGGAACATGTATGCTGTCGTTGACCTCCTGAATCACTGTTTCCAGCTCAGAAGTGGTTTTGGGGCTATTGCTGTACATCTTGTCTTTAATATAGCCACACAAAAAGAAGTCGCACGTTTTCATGTCTGGAAAATATGGCGGCCAATGAAGGCCCAAGCAGGGGTCTTTGGGTACTGCACAGCCAGAATGCGATCTCGCGCATTATAGCATAGCGCCTCAATGCGCTTGGCCACTCCACCGCGGCTCGAGATAACATTTTGATTGATTTTAATTTAACATTTTACCTTTTTTTGTCTTCATGTAATTTTAGTCCTATCACAACCTTTCAACTCGGTTCAACTAGAAATGATTTGCAAGTGACCAAACTCGGCAGTGAGTGAGGGACTCTGAACGTCATTTGGATGCACTGAATACCCAACATAATTTTCAAATGTTTTTCAAGTTTAAGGGACTTAACTGCGGGATCATCAGTCCATAAACTTACAAACTACTTATGAATTACCTTATACTAAGGACGATACAAACATACATGCCTGGGAGGGGATTCGAACCCCCGACGGGGAACGGCCTCGCGCATCATAGCATAGCGCCTCAATATGCTCTGCCGTGGTCAACATAATTTTCGATAGTAACCCCGCTCAAAGTCTTTTCTCAGGTAATGGGAATTGTGATAGATTTAGCAAGCAGACGCTCTGACACAGATTTATTGCTTGTTCTCAAGATTGCGTTGTACTGCTTCTATGGCGGGAGGTGACGACAAAAGAGCGCGAGATATTTAAAGTGCATCTATCTCATTTTATGATTTTGTAGTGGAAGGTGATTAACAAATATCATTGGAAGGTTTTTTTTTCGTCAGTTGAGATCAAGTATGTAACGGAAAAAACGTTTACCTGGAACCATGGATGAGAAACGTACACTCGATGAGTACGTTGTATCCACGGGAGTTGTGCATCTCAGTTTCTATGTTGTTAGTGGTAGCTTAAATTAATGCAATTTAAAATAAATTACACGTAGAAGTCACCCTGAGTCAGTCGCTGTCCCGAGTACACCCTTGAGCCAAACAAATATAAAAGTATAATGCCTACTGCTGTATCATCGCCTGTAATGTTTATTGGGCTCGTAATCTTATAAGGCGCATTGTATTCGGGCGTAATGAATCCTAACTGCTGTGTGTCGTGCGGGGCTGAAGAATTTGGCAGGTTTTCACGTGGCGTTCCTACTTGTGGCTGGTTCCCATGAACGGCTGAACTTGTCGATTGTTCGGTGCGCGCGGTGGTTAGAGCGGCGTGAAAACGTGTAAACAACGCGCCCACGCGAGAGCAAGGGTGCTAATACTGGGTACGGGCTCTCTGTTGAGAAGGTACTAAGCACAACAGGCAAGCTCAACATTTCGGTTTCCTGTGTTTGCTTTGGATGTATGAGGCACTTCAAGCATCAGGAGACCAAAAGGAAGGAAGGGCGATTAGGGTTTCACATCTCGTCGACAACGTGGTTATTAGAGGCGCAGTCCTCGCTCGGATTGTTTGGGTAAGGGTGCGGAAGGGAACCGGCCGTGCCCTTGCAAAGGAACCATCCTGGCACTAGCCTGGAGTGAAAAAAAAAATGTTTCTAAAGCTGTGGAACAAAACTGCAAGAGTCATCAGTCCCTTACAAACTTATACTAAGGACAAAACACACATCCACCACAAGGGAGAACTCTAAGTTCCGACGGGGAGCAGCCGCGCACTTCGCAGCAACGCACCTTAGGTCGCCCGGGCCATTCCCTCGCGGCACCTGGAGTAATTTAGGAAATCTGGATGAGGAGACGAAATGTTTCCAATAGGAACTTAATTAACTAGCGAAACCTTCGATGACTTAAAGAATAGACTGCTTATGTGGAGAACTGCAGCATAAGGTTAGAAACAGTCCGTCGCTCACACTACCTGCCGCAGACAAAAGCCCAATATTTCGTAAGAAATCCTTGTATCTGACTGCACTTGCGCTGCCCAATCTTTGGATATAAAAACAAAATTCTCGATTCGTTAGGAAAACGCATTTTTGATCTGAATATTGTAGAATTCCTTCCAAATGCTTGCCAGCCAAGCTTGATGCGCCGATAGATTTCGGGCCTTACATCTCCCTTCATGTTTATAATCTGTCCAAGGTAGATATATTCACTGACCTCTTCTAATGGTCTGTCACCCATTTAGTCACCCATTTAGTACTCGCCAATTCTTTCCATCCTAATCCTACTTTACCTCTCTCCTTCCTCCTCTATTCTTATGACCTCCTCTTTCCGCACTTCGTGTAAATTGCACCCCCAATAGAAATGACAGTAATACGCGTGGCCGTCTGTCGTTTGGAATACAACAGAAAACAAATACCCAGTCAAATTATAATTAAAATCTAGTACTCTATCCCGCTCCAAACCATCACCTAAATGATACGCGACTGGCTTGCCTAGTCGTAGTGTTGTGACCAACATACTGACGACCGCGTGGTCTCCAGGAGAGAACGTAACGTGTCACAAAGGTGTGTTGGGAATGCTTCCAAGAAGTGAGTACGCACATCCATTGCAGGAAGTCGTCTGCACGCCGTGGCAGGCAGGTTGAGTCAGCAGCAGCAGCTGTCAGCGGCTCGGCCGGTTCTCTGGCCGGCGGTCGGCGGTCGCGTGCTGGGCAGGTGCGCGCCATGCGGGCCGCTACACACCTGCCACAGCCGGATCCTCCCCACAGCTGCCCACATCTCCGCCACATGGCCGCCCACACTCATAACTCATATCGCTCCGTCCGTTATACCAACACCAAGGCCTTAGCGCAGTCCGTATCACATAACCCGAATAGGCCGCGGCCGCTAGCTGACTGGGTGGCCCTTATGAGGCAGTGACTGTGCCCCAGCGGCCAGCCAGTCAGATGGCGATCGAGGCCTACTCGCTGTGACACGGACTGCGCTAAGGGCTCGTCTCTAGACTGCGTCGGTTATACGACGAAAGAAATGATACATTGGGTGTGCCCCAAGTAACTACATACATTAAAGATTCGTCAGATAGGATCAGCAGCACTGTCACACAGTTCAACGGACGGTGCTGTAGTTACCAGGAAAATATAGTTATTAGACGTCATAAGTAAACGCAGAAAGACTTGTAGAAATCTTGCTCTTGTTTTCATAAAAAGCACTCCGTTTACAAGGGACAAATGCAAAATAATCGCCGTAAAGAAGAGAGAGGATTCTTGGGAATGTTTTAGAGTGTCGTACATATAATTCGGTGAAGCATATGAAACGTTACGAAATATGGCTAGCATGTAAAATAGTAACAAAGCGAATGGAAGACATATTTGGAAGTGAAGAACATACATGCCAGAGATGACACCGAAATAATTTTGAGACGTGGCATTGTGATAGTAACAGCTCATTTAGCCCACGCGTAAGCATAAGCGGGATGCTCAGCTAACTTAAATGAGGCTTACTCGATGAAACGCGAAAACCATGTTGCAATAATCACGACATTATAACACATTTACTTTTCCCTTTATCATCACGTGAGTGGACTGGTACAAAATAGGCGCCAACATAACACGAATATGTCTCCGTACAATACAATGGCTATACAACAGTTCTACATGAAAGCAGACACTTTTCTATTAGGGGTGAAACCAAAGTACGAAAAACCAGCCTCAATAGATATTGTCCCCAATGCTAAGACGGCTATAGTGGGTTGTTAGGACGCATTCGGAAACTGGAAGGCCGAGGCCGGGAATACTGCGTGGGACCTGTGGCGGAATCTGTCCCTTAGTGGCACCTCAATTATAATTTGGCTGTTTAAACAACTATGGCTCTTTGCACATACTGTCACCTACCATGACCAATCACAATGATGTGACAACTTGACATTTTATTTTTATTTTACTTTTTTCCAAATCACGCTGCTGCTCTTCATACCACACACGTACATTACGATGACAGTGACATGTTGCAATGTCGTACTGCCGCGGCGGAATAGCCGTGCACACTGAGGCTCCATGCTGCGGTGCGCGCGGCCGTTCGCCATGGAGGTTCGAGTCCTCCTTCGGGCATGGTTGTGTGTATGTTGTCCTTACGTTACTTTAAGTAGTTTGTAAGCCTAGGGACTAATAATCAAGCAGGTAAGCCCCATAGATTTACAAACATTTGAACATAGTCGTACTGGAACATACCATCGGACCGATGAACAAAAACCGCATGTAGGGATGTGCCTTGTGCCCAAGGGTAGAATAACACTTGGGTTGATTCACTGGCCTTCCAGAGTGATGAGATCATCTATGGAATGTCACAAAATATTCTCCGACCGTAACGCTAGTTTCTGCGGTCTGGTTGTTTGCTTTCAGACGTTTCATGCTTTACATCTGCCCGATTGCCTACAAAACACAGCCATCTAAAGAAAGCCCTCTGTCCACTGAGAAACTTATCAACGCAGCACGTGCCAAGTTTTATATAAAGCTGGTTTTAATTTTCGACCTGCGTTATGTATTTTTCTTCATGCTCGTGTAATAAGATTACGTTACTACGTGATATTCAGTGACATAAAAGCACTAAAATTTAAGTACAAAAGACTCCATGATGACAGCATAGTATTTTCGAAACGTGTCGTTAAAATAAAGTTTTAATCAATCTCGACTCTTTTGTCATTTTAGAATTCATAACATTGTATATTAATGACCCGTACAATGATTTTACGTCATTGACAGAAAGAAGCTATACAAGGGATTTGATCAGATTATCATAGTAACTGGACTGCTGTCTCGTTTTAAGCGGTGTCGCGAATTCTGGGCCCAGTGAATTCTGGGCCCAGTGAATTCTGGGCCCGGAAAAGGTCGGGCCACTAATCCTTCTCCCCCCCTCCCACCCTCACGCCGGGGTGTGTGCCGGCCGGGCCGGTCGCGGTGACCGAGCTGTCTGCGGCGCGTCAGTCACGGTCTGGGGTTCGAATCCCCCCTCGGGCATGGATATTTGTGCCGTCCTTAGTATTAGCTAGATCATAAGTAGTTTGTAAGTTAGGAACTGATGACCCCATAGTTAAGTTCCATAAGCTATCGATTGATTTTCTCAGGGAAGCCAAAACAGTCTTGGTCCAACCCGCCACTGCCCCCACCGAAACTAAGTTTATTGTGCGGTCCCATAAGCTATACAAACATTTGAACATTTGGTGCCGGCCGGCAGGTAAACGAGCCGACTTCACTATTTTGCGCCGGTAGCTGGGTTCATGTAAACACACTCGGCCCTGAAATACTTTTCTACAAACATTACAAGGCAACAGTGACCGGCATTGTTATAGTACATGTGGCTGCAATTCGAGTGGTACCAATGTTTCCAGAAAACATTGTGGGCCAGTGTTATCGGCAATAACAATTTTTATGGCCCGTGCAAACGTAGCTTTACGTGCTGTACTGATGAATGAGGTGTGGAGATGATCAAACAAGAAACAAAAGTGATACAGTTGGAAGTGGTCATGTAATTTTTGTTTGACAACTTTTACTTATGATTGGATATTCAGAAGCTACCATGGAAAACCTGGAAACCAAATTACAAACACAGAATTTCAAAATATCGTCTGTTTGACAAAGAACATTTAAATTAACGTAAAATAAAATCTGTTCCACACCCATCGACCTGCGAATGTTAGACCTACATGTAATGTACATGAACCAGGAGTGTGCACGTATAGGTGAAATAATCTGCGTATTGCTTCCCATCTCACTCATAGCGCTAAATGTGCATGGCCCCTACATATGACTTCGAAACAGGAAAACCCTTTCTATTTTGTAATTATAATCATGCATAACGTTATTAGTATTGCCAAATGTAAAATATATAGAATCAGCAATATGAACTCGCGTATTGAGACACACATTAAAACGAGAGTGTGTGAACCATAAAATAATTTACATAATAAGACTGTGTGTTTACAGCTACAATGAATGACATGATTTTCCATACCATGATAGAGAATGCATCGTAAAACAAGGGAAAACAGGAAAAAAATAGAGGCAGTGCAATACGCGTTTAAAAGAGGGAATATCTTTGAACATTAAGTCAACATTCAACGTTGTTCTTCCGGCAGCAGGACATTTTGTTTCCGTTGGTGGTCATTTGAAGGGCGGTGTTAACGCGGCTCTGACAGGACGGCATAACATCATAAATCTTAAAGTAGGCATTAGGAAAAAATTAATTTTGCTCATTTCTTTTTGCAATCTGTATCTCCAACGTAGAGTCGCATTTGTGGACCACTTCCATTTGATCTTCAATATTATCTATGCCAAATTTCTCCTTGTCAAAATGCAAACCTAATGCAATTTTCTTTTTGCTACCATAAGTATTTTCTTCAAATCGCCACGTATGGAGGAGCTTCGAGACTGGCCAGTGGAGGGCTCCTCAGCGAAATTTGCATATTTGGCTTCTTTTGTGGTATATTATCACGCAAACGCACTTTAAGATTATGTGTCGTTCTGAACACAGTTTTAACTCTTTGTTTCCAAAAATGTATGTTTTAGTTTTTCTGACGGCTTGCCAGTTGTTATTCTGTTTTGAAATCACGTGCAGGGGATATCCGCATGTAGTGATAGGAGCGAGAGAAGAAGCCATGTACAACTTATGTCACCTACGCACTGTATGTGAGTTATATCCAATGATCTTTAATTATATGCATAATCCTACCCTTTTTTCGTACGCCATCATATATTATGTTCTTTACATTACATATGCCACCCAGAGGTATGAGGAGTATATTATTTTATATTTATATTAATATAAAGTTTTGTAAAGAAGAATAGATACGATTTTTAAATTAAATTTTTGTAATTAGGTTTTAAGTTTTCCATTGTTTTTGGAGGTAGTTGACATTGGCTGAAATTGGTCATAAGTAAAACCTTTTTGAAGATTAAGATGTAAATGATTGCGTCAGAGAGACAATGTATTACAAAAAGTCACAGTGCTCCCTATAAGAAATTCGCTTTTTCCAGGAAGTGATCATGTTATGTTTACGGAATTTTCGTAATAAACAGACTCCCATCACCTTTATCCAAGCTTTGGACTGGCTAAACGTCAAGAATACATTGTCATTCAGGCATGTTTAAAATCAGATTTTTATTTTATTAACTTTTAAATTATTATTTCTTTGTACATTTTTTCACATACGTTGTCTCAAACTAGACCAATGAATTAATTCACATTTTTGAAGGCAAGAGATCGCTTTCAAACAGGCCCTGATGTCACCATCCTCTTCGTACTTTTGTACTATTTTTGCCATCCTTTCATCGAGTTTCACATATGTTTTTTTCTTTCCTTTTTCCTCCATACCTAACTCTGATCTCATTAAAGCACGTGCCGAGTACTCTACTTCCGTCTTCATGCACTTGATTACGTCTTTAATTTTAGGATTCGATTTCCCAAGCAAATTATTAATCTTGTTGTGCCAATCTTCTACAGCGTTGGTAGTACGATGGCGCAGTCTGTAGCAGCTCCAAACACTGATCGGGACTTTATCGTTTTCGAACCACCTGTCTACGAAATAGTCGAAAAACTGAGACAGCTTGGGGACATCTGGTGCTTGTGAATGGATTTCGAGCCAGCCATCGCAGACATCTTCCGGTCGAAGGAATGCCAGAGAAGCACACATCTGAATCTGCAACCTTACTTCTTCATTTTCTCTGTATTCGGAAGCAAGTCCCAAGTCTTGCACTTTCCTCCAGAGAGATTTCTTCATGTGGAAACGACAGCCATGAACTTGAACCGACGGGAGCACAACTTTTAATGCAGAAGTAGCAGCTATTTCAAAATCAACGGTGATATTTTGAGGATTCCATTCTTTTATATTTTTTAAGAGTGCTGAAAAGATGAATATATGTCTCCTTTTTTTGTTGGCTAACAGTGCAAAGGCCACCGGATAGATATTTGTTTCATACTTTGAACTTTCAGAGTGTGCATGTATCGTATATATTTAAGAAAATTGCTTGCTACAACATTTGAAGGTCCCATCTATAAAAAAAGTCTCGTTTAGTCTTTAAAGCCTCTCTTCCTGCTTTTCCACTTAAGACTATCACCCTATCTCCAATGTTGTTATCGCTCAAGAGAAAACTGCTACCGGCATTCATATTTAGTAGCTCAGGCGAAAGATCGTCTCTGGCTCTTTCTGATCTCCGCGTGCTTTGGACCGATGCTTGTATAATATCCGCTTCATTGATAGCTCTTCTGGCATTTCAGACACAAAATGATACCCTCGATTGTGGAGGTCACCTAATTCTTCAGTATATATTTTAGAAATCGAAGTCTCTTCGTCTCTTGATCTCTTCTTAGCCCGATTTACTGCCTTCTGTATTTCTATGCGAGCGTCATCCGGTGCTCTACATTGATGCTCGTTTGAACTAAGCACCTCACAGTCTTTCGTCTCAAGCATTCCTCGGCAATACTTTGTTCTTTGCTTTGAACAGCGCCAAATCACAGTCCCATCTTCTTTGGTTCTCCTTATGGTATATGGCTAGCCGTCATAGTCCGCATATGGCTTACCACAGATGGTCGTTGGCACTTCCAAGATGCACGAACTGAATACTACGCAAGTTAGAGTCTACTGGCAGTGACCGTCTAAGCGGTCAGCCACTGCTTTGGACGAGATCTTCGCGACCGTGACTGACAAGGAGCGTTCCCAGGGGGGGGGGGGGGGGGGGCGCAGGGAGGCTCTGCCCTCGCGCAGGGCGCAGGTAGTTTCCAGGAAACTGGGCCCAGAATTCGCACATTTCTGGTTGGGCCCAGAATTCACTGGGCCCAGAATTCAGTGAACCGTTTTAAGCATTCGTCTCAAATTGCCCTATGTAAACGAGGCAAACCTAAATGTTATGTTGCTGCAGGGATCTGAGCTTTACACCTCTTAGGCTCCTCTGGACACTGCATTTTGGTGACCCTCTCAACACAAGCGGCAGCGGCACCAAACCGCAAAGAGTGCATAGTATGAAGTAACCGCGAATCGTATCCTTAATTTTGTCTTGCTCATGTTCTGGAACTTCTCTGGGCAGCTTCATGACTGAAATAGCCACTAGGGTAAGCATACTTTTCTACATTTCATTATTTGACTAAAATTATTCAATATTTGGGCGACGTCATTGACAAAAATCTCCTTGGCTGGTTATAATAATGCGGTGCAGAAACTAAGGCACTGGGCTTGTGTGCGGGAAAACAAGGATTTAAATCCCAGTCCATCCACCTAAATTAAAAATCTAAAGAAACAATACCGCGTAAATGACTTCTCCGATTCCAAAGATATCGGTGAATTAACATATCAGATACAGCGTGCCTACTGCGGGAATAATTAAGTTTTGTACAACAAAAACTAACGGGAAAGAATACAAACTAAAATATGTTTAAACTCCCTTACTGTACAAGAACTGAAACCCCAGAAAATTGTAGCGATAGTGCCTGCTGGGGATCAACGATTGGTATAGTGGTTAGCAGATCTCAAGGCAGAAAAAAAACTAAACTTGAAAATCAGAAACAGTTTATTTCTCTATGTAAAGATGCTCTTGTGGAGTCACTAGCCACTTGCCTTTACGAAAAATCTGTAACCAATGCCGACAGTAACGTAGCAAGTAACAAAAATGTTCCTTGCTTTGGTAAGTATTAAGACCAACTTTAGTATCAACCGGTTTTAGTTGTAGACCATCAACAACGGATACAAGCTTTTAAAACAGTTTACGGAAATACATAATAAATACGTCATGTATTGCGGACTATTATTTGCAATACATGATTTTTTATTATCTAATAGCAAACCCGGCAACGCTTCGCAGTAGCTAATGTGTATGGGACATATACCCTTTTCTCTTCTTCTCCCTAAGTCTATCCCTTCCTCCGTCCTCCTCCTCCTCTCCATACCTTCACGCCATTCCCTCTTATCCCACACCATACTCATCTCCTGTCCACTCCTTTCTGAGTCTTTAGCAACCCCCCTTTTTAATTCCGTTTTATTCCAAAAAACTTTTCGGTTTTACGGAAAAAGGAAAACAAAACCGCACATATTTATAATACAGTTTAGCATGTTTTTCTCGCAGCGAGAAGAATAGAAATGCTTTTTAACCGTGTTTATATCTTCTTGAGAGTTTTTGAATGAAGTACAAGAGCCGCGGCGGAGCGCATTGAGGCGCTATGCTACGATGCGCGTAGCCGTTCCCCGTTGGGGGATCGAATCTCCCCCCCCCCCCCCCGTCGGGCATGGATGCTTATGCCGTCTTTAGTGTGAGGTGGTTCATAAGTGGTTTATAAGTTTAAGGACAGATGACCCCGCAATTAAGTCCCTTAAGCTCTACAAACATTTGAACTGAAAACAAAATAAATGTAGCAAGATTAAATAATGACAGAAAGTGCATATGACACAAAACAATTAATTGAAATACGATAAGTGGACTGGAAATACAACGTTTCGAAAGTATGTGTGTTGCGTTCATCGTAAGGCTTGTTGATGAACGGTATTTTTGTCTTTCCGCCCGGAGAGAAAACGAACAGAGCAGAGCAGATGGTTTACCAAATCTGTAACACGCCACGTACAACTACCCATGGGAAGAGCATGGCAATTCAAGATTTATTCCACAAACTTCCAACAATACGCCTAGCGCTTTTTTAATCGTCATGTCGTTGCGCGTACGCCGACAGATATTACGACGCCGCAATGAAGGCATTGTTCTAATAAAATAAACCACGATCTGTACTTCATTTGTTTGTTTGTTTAACACTCAAAAATACAACGAACTGTCATCGATTCTATCTTTGCAACGCTCCAAAGGTATGATCACACCGGTAAGGCCATGTAGGTAAGAATAATACGGAGGCACTTTTAAAGAAACAAAGATTTCATGTTAAATCTGTCTGGCTGTTTTAATCTTGTATTGTAACTTCCTTGGCGTATTTGTCCGTTATAGCGTATTTGGTTGCTAGGCTAGTAACGAATGAAAAAGCTGACTGTTGGAGAAACTGATCCGAGCTGGAAGCGTACTTTCAGTTTTTCTCAAATGCTGATATTTTCCAGTAGATTTTCCAAAAATTTTCTTTCGTACAAACCTTGTCCTGTGAATTACGAAGAGAACAAAGGAAAGATCAGCGAAATCTGTGAAGCAATTCTTAAGTGATGCGCTTTCATACGTGTGGCACATCATTTTTATTTGTTTGTTTTAAGATGTTGGGAGAGTGAGGGGCTCTGGTGGTGGGCGCGTTGTGCACCCCCGGGCACGTCGGAATGCCAAGGCCACGCGCTGCCTCCTCTACCCGCCTCCTCCAGAACACTGCTTAACATCTACTGCAATCGTTTAAACACCAACTTCTGCTCATTCACACAATAGTCAGCATCCTAAATCAATTTATTAACGGTTTGTCTCCTGTAAAATCCTGAAACATGAAACGTAAACAAAGGCAAATTGGTGAATTTAATAATACCAACTCAACTCTCAATAATATTTTTAAAATTAAAATAGTAAATATGAAATACACACTATTGATATTCCACAACTATTTTTATTTTTTATTTTGTTGTAAACTAGCTTGTGACTTTGTAGGCCAACCTCAGACAAATTGAAAGCCAAACACATTGCCAACACACATTCAGCAAAAATTTAAAGTCGTAAAAATACTTTTTTTTCAAAGACATGATACCATTTTACGACGTTAGGAACATGGATTTCAACTGGAGGAAACATATACTACTAAAACCGATCATAAAAACGATGCTATACTGCTGCCCTAATGGTGTGTAACATCACTTGGACAATCCATGAAAACCTGGCGCGGGACAGCCGCGAGGTCTGGAGCGCCGCGTTACGGATCGCGCGACCTCCCGCGTCGGAGGTCGAATCCTCCTTCGGGCTTGGGTGTGTGTGATTTGTCCTTAGGTTAATTTAACTTAGTTTAAGTAATGTGTAAACCTAGAAGACTGATGACCACACTAGTTTCGTCCCAAAGAATTAAAAAAATTTGAACTTTTTTTTTAAATTTGAAAACATGGCAATCGAACCTTTGGACGAGAACGTAACAGGTCTAAAAAGATAATGATGAATCTTCTGTTCAAACGATGAATTTAAACGTACTGAAATAATCATAGAAATTATGAATTAGTAAATTTTACATCAATTAAATTATGGAAATTGAGCTGTAACGTGTCTTATGCTGGTATTTTGGTTGAACGACTTATGGCTGAAAAAACAATAGAAGATAATATTTGGTACGGCTGAATTCTTGTAATTTTATTGATGAAGAAATACACTGTGAAAATAAACGTTATAGTGAAAGAGTAAAAGTGGACGAATAAAATGACCTAAAACCCACAAATGAATGTCACAAACGGTTAACGTTTAAATGGTCAAAAATAAAAGAAGAATGTATAAAACATAAAACAGGATTTAAGGAAGAAATGGATGTCTGCGACTAAATAATTTTACTGTTTATAACAACCATATTATCTCAAGGTGCGCCGGTGGTAATACCTGCCTGCTACAGCTTTAGCTCTGATGAACAATGGAATCGTATTTGATCATTATTATTTAAATTGTATTTCTACGTACACTCATAAGAGGGTATCAGGACGTTCGGATCAATGATATTATTTGATCTTAGTCCACTTTTAGTAGCTGATTATGAGAACATGATATACTAGTAAAGGGAAACCTTTTATTTTATTGTATTGAGTCTTCGAATTGGTTTGATGAGCCTCACTATGAATCTCTCTCCTGCACGAACCTCTTCATTTCAAAGCAGCACTTGAACAGACGTCTTTAATTATTTGATGGATGTATTTCAACCTTCCTCTTCCCTCTAGTACCATGGAAGTTGTTCCATGATGCTGCTGTTGTTTTTTTACACTATCCTATCATCCTGTTCTTTTTCCCAGTGATTTCCATACTTTTCTTTCCTCGACGATTCTTGGAAGTACTGTCCTATTCGTTGTAGAAGTTTTCACCAGTTGTTTCGGAACTATGCGTCAACCATGTTCCAGGGGATTGTGGCCGCGACAAGAGATGGCAGTCATGCGGTTAAGAGCTCAAGCTACGTCACCATGGATCGCCGAATCGAGTTCGCCAGCTGCGCTGTGAGTCTCGGTTGAGGATACATGGCACCAACAGCCCGATCGAGGTGGTACAACACATTCTCAACTGGGTTTATATTCGAAAGGTTGGTGGCCAGGTAAACTAACCACGGTTGTCTATCAACCACGCACGTGTAATGTGAGCTGCGTTTACTTGCTGGTAGATGGCATCGTGCCGTGCCGTGAATAACTGCATATAGGGTTGGATATGATCTCCAAGGATACAGCCATACTTTTAATTTTCATCTGTCGTGCTTATCAAAAATATGTCACGAAAACATTTCTCAGATCATAACGATTCCTTCTCCAGCCTGGATATTTGTTTCCAAACATCTCACCCCATAAACTACAAAAAATGTCTGTCCTATGGAGGATAAAATGTGGTTTATCTGAAAACGCCATTTGACATCACCCAATGGACATCCAATTACGGTATTCACGGGCAGATTCCAGACTTCGTTGCCAATGAACAGCAGTCAGCACGGGTACACGAATTGAAAAAAATGTTCAAATGTTTGTAGAGCTTATGGGACTTAACTACGGGGTCATCAGTCCCTAAACTTACAAACTACTTATGAACTACTTACATACTAGGACGGCACAAATATCCATGCCCGAGGGGGGATTCGAACCCCCGACCGTAGTGGTCGTGCTGACCGTGACTGGAGCGCCTCAGTCACCTCGGCCACCGCGGCCGGCGTACACGAATTGAGGCTCATGTTGTGGAGGCAGCACCATTCGCTGAATGGTCGTTGAGGAGACATGGTTGGTAGCCTTTGGTTGATCCGGACGCTCAATTGGTCAACATTTACATGTCTTTTCGGCCGTCCACATCTCCACAGCCGTGGTTCACACCTATGGCCCGTGATACACCACAGTTGCCTCGGCGCCGTTTTTGAATAGCTCCATGTTGCCATGCGCGCTGTGCCTCAACCATGACGCATGCAAATTATTTCAAAAAATGTTCAAAAGTTTGTAGAATTTATGGGACTTAACTACGGGGTCATCAGTCCCTAAGCTTACAAACTACTTATGAACTAGCTAACACTAAGGACGGCACAAATATCCATGCCCGAGGGGGGATTCGAACCCCCGACCATAGTGGCCGTGCAGACCGTGACTGGAGCGCCTCAGTCCCCTCGGCCACCGCGGTCGGCTGCGCGGTGTACCTCAACCATGACGCATGCAGACTATTTACAAACTGCAATATTTCCATCCTTGGCCCATGCTCTTTTGGATATCAGATAAATCGCGACGTTTACGAACTACGGTAACGACACACTTCATATACCCAGCACTGCTATTTCTGACACCTGTCGTGTGTCAGTCGTTATTGCGCAACTGACGCAGGCGGTGGTCACATTGGGCCGAGGTGTGCTCTCAAGGCTAGCATGCGTTGACTCATTAGAGTGGATACGTACAGCTGAAGATCGTAATGCACGCTGGCCGTTATCCAGAATTAGATTTCAGTCGGCACATGATGACGGCTTATCGGCCTCCAGCCACAGGCGTGTAAATTACTCCGCCTTGTCGGTGGGGAGCAGCTGGCGTGCCTCCGCCTTTCAGCCGCAGTGGCGGCGCTGTGCTGGGATAGAGTGGAAGTAACAGCCCACAGAACGCGCAGCTGCGCTTCCAAACGCGGCCCGCACTTTCCCCTGTACAGCTGCCGGCCTGCTCTTGTACACAACGCCAGGCGGGCGACTCAACATCCGCTGCTGCCACACTACCAGTCATGTTTGTAACACGATAAACAAGTCCGCAGTACCAACATATTACGGTGCTAAAACACTGTAATAAACAAACAAATGCACAGGTATGCCTTCCTGAAACTAACGGACGCAATTTAGTGTCGTTAGCAGTATTTACGAATAAAAACTTTTGTGAATGTATTTTCTCACAAATTCCAAATTCTTAAGGATAAAATCACGAATTCCCCTGAAAAAGTTTTTCTTGCATATTAGCGCAGCTTCTAATTTATTCATTTTTTGGTCACGGAATAAATTTAGGTTTGCGACATTCCTTGCTGTAAGAGTCAGCGCGCGATAATTCCAAGATTGCCAGGTACACTCTTCGAATTATGAATTCCTTGGAATAAAATTTGGTGGCATAGTAGCAATGCATTTTACACCCTTCAGTGAAAAATGGGCTAGTAGTGTAAGAACTCATGGACATGAGTCAACCGATATCGGCGACATGCAACGGAGGTAGCGATGATCGAGCAACCAACATTCAGTGCCCTTCTTCACCTTTCCATAAGCAACACCACAGCCAAAGTATGATTTCAGAGTGTTTTGTAACAATACGACCACAAATACTACATTCCGTCAACGAGAAATTCACATCGATCTATACATTCTTTACCACTTTACAAAAAATGCAATTATTCAGACGACTCGACGATTAACGAGTGATATGTACAAGTGCACTTTATCAATAATGGGTGGATAAGTTGTGCCTGACGGGGGGTGTGTTCGAGTACGGTAATAGGGACTGGTGTGATATCTGTTACGTCCGGGTGACGTAACAGACAGCGGAACTGCCAGCTAAGCAGGAGACGCTGACAGACACGTTTTCAACTTTCCTCGATGATTTAATAACCTACAGAATGGAAGATAATGTTTATTTCTTACGGTCTTGATTTATAACGGCTACAGGATTTGTATGTACGGTGAAACATTGGAAGCAAATATACTGCGACATTCGTTGGAAGGGGTATGTTTTCTTGACAGATCCTGCGTGATCTCGTCACCGTGGAAGGCACAAGAGATGAACACAAGTATTCTTAGGGACCATGTCCTAACCAAAATGCAGTTTATTTTTCGTCCACAAGATAGCATCTATCAACTGCACAATGTGTCACACAGCTCGTAGTGTATGTGCGTTGTTCGAAGAGCATTCTGATGACCACGCTGTCGACGGGGAGTTTAACGCAAGAGCGCCAGAGTGAGTTTACGGTACTCCACTGGCCTCCTGTCTGCCCGTATTGAAGACCAGTCGAGTATTCGTGACACCACATTAATCGAAGTGTTCGCTCCATGGATCCTAAATGGAGAATCCTAGCAGAGCTACAGTACTGGAGTGAGCACCCCCCTTCTGATCCCCACTGATTCTTTTACATCAAACGGAACCAACAGCCCTATATTTAACTATTAATTCATTTAACAATCAGTTTCGGCCTCTCATTGAAGTCATCGTCGGGCTCCTAATAAGAGCCTTTTTGTCAGTAGTTGATGGTGGCAGGTGCAGGAATTGTGTAACAAGAAATTCACGATACGCGTTGAAAAGTTGCTGACAAAGGTGTGAAACCTCGGTTTGGTTTAGGCTTCAAAGTGAGGCAGAAAGTTTCCGCTGAATAAATTACTTATTAAATATACTGCTGTTCGTTCTATTTATTGCACATTAATGATGGCTCGATACAAAAAAGGACTGACTATCTCCCTGCACGTCTCTTAGCGGTTCGAGCTGCAAGAGGTATTCAGATTTTCGGCTTGTGGTCGCATTACCATGGCTGGCTAGTATTCAGTGGAGAACAGCTGAGTAGACGAGTCGTGGCGAACAACTGGAGCAGACTGGACGTGCAGCCGCAGCGGCTACCTGCTAGCGCTGGCGCGGGCGGCCACCATCGACCGTGCCGCCCCTGCCCTCCGTTCTTGCTCTTCCTCTTCCTCCTCCCTCCCGGCACAAAGGGCCGGCCCTCAGGGCTGCTCCAAGGCCGCCCGACAAAGGCGCGCCAGCAGCCACTGTCTCCCGCCGCTATTACGTCCCGATCCCTCTGACCCAAATAACGGGCGCGCGCTCTAGGCCCTACTGTCAGAGACCAGCAAAACGTGGCCAACTCCACCACCAATTTCTATCCCAACTATGCCGCCCTCGTCTCCATTACAACACTGTCGACCACTAAAACCATTATCTTTCAATTACAAACAGCCTGCAATATATCGCCCTGCTGACATGTCGACGAGGGATGTTGACACCATAGAAGACACTCCTGACTGACGAATGATATCAATTTAGTATGTCGTTCGTTGGTTGTAAAATACTAACACGAATTATTTACAGACGAATGGAAAAAGTGGTGGAATTTGACCTTGGAGGAGAGCAATTTGGATTTAGGAGAAATATAGGAACACGCGAGGCAATACATTACGACGTATCTTAGAAGATAAAGACGGACCCACATTTATAGCATTTGTGGATCTGGAGAACGATTTTGACAATGTTCACTGGAATACACTTTTTCAGATTCTGGAGGTAGCAGGGATAAAATATATGGAGCGAAGAGTTAAGTTCAACTAGTACAAAAACCAGACAGCAATTATTAAGAGTCGAAGGTCATGTAATGAGCGTATGGCTTTCTTGGCCGGGAGATCCCTATCGGGATCGTTCGGCCGCCTGAGTGTAAGTCTTTCTATTTGACGCCGCGTGGGCGACTTACGTGCCAATGATAATGAGGTGGTGATGATGAAGACAACACACAACACCCAGTCCCTTGCCGGGAATCGAACCCGGGCCTCCTGCGTGGTAGTCAGCGACGCTTCCAGTGAGCTACGGAGGCGGACGAAGATCATGAAAGGGTCGCAATGGTTTGGAACGGAGTAAGACAGTGTTGTAGCCAATGTTGTTCAATCTGTACATTGAACAAGGGGCGAAGGTATGCAAGGAGAAATTTGGAGAAGGAAGTAAAGTTCAGGGAGAGGGAATAAAAACTTTGCGGTTTGCTGATGTTATAGTAATTGTCAGAAACAGCAAAAAACCTGGAAGAGGAACTGAACGGAATAGACAGTGTCTTGAAAGAAAGATATAATATGAACATTAACAAGACTAAAACGAGGGTAATGGAATGTGATGTCAGAAAATCAGGCGATGCTGAAGTAATTAGATTATGTAATGAGACAGTAAAAGTAGCAGATGAGTTTTGTTATTTGGGTACCACGATAACTTCTGATGGCCGAAGTAAATAAGATATGAAATGCAGAATAGCTATGGGAAGAAAAGCGTTTCTGAAGAAGCGAAATTTGTTGATATCCAATATTAGTTTAAATGTTAGGAAGTCCTTTCTGAAAGCATTTGTCTGGAGTGTAGCACTGTATGGGAATGGAACGTGGACGATAAGGAGTTCAGATGGGTAGATCATGTAACTAATGAGGTGGTGCTCAACAGAATTTGGGAGAAAAAAGTTTGTGGCATATCCTGACTAAGAGAAGGGTCAGATTGGTGGGACACATTCTGAGACATCAAGGAATCATCAATTTAGCATTAGAAGGAAGTGTGTGGGGTAAAAATCGTGGAAGGAGACCAGGGACGAATACAGTAAGAAGATTCAAACAGATGTACGTATTCTAAGACGGCCTGCACATGACGGTATCGTGGACAGCGGCATCAAACAAGTCTGTGGACTGAAGACCACAACAACATGTCGTTCGTAAGGGTGACTTATCGTCAAACGTGGACGATATGTCTGACCTGCATCAAGGTACTATGACAGGACCGCAACTGCTCTTCGCTGCGGAATAAGTTACAAATTTATTACGAATTACAGAATTATTTCCCGTTCCCAATGATTTAACGTGTAAGTCGTGGGAATTAAGATTTATTGAAATATCCACAAAGACGTGAGATTCACAAACGACAGAGGTCACTCATGGAATCCTCATTCTACCTATTCTCCAGTATTGGTCACTGGATTTATGAGTGGTGATTAGTGGATGACACAGAAAATACACAAATAAGGCATAACGCATGATGTAATTCGATGCCAACGTAATTTCGACGAATCCGGGTTTCAATTCGTCTGTATACAATTAGGTATAACCCGAAGTTATGCGGGTACTGTATCTTTTGAATCTATATGCGATGGAGAACTTATAATTTATCCGGCCCGGCGTAAACCGAACATATTTTGTTAGCACCCACCTACATAGGCAGACACGATCATAAAAATAAAATACGAGAAATCAGATCTAAAACGGAAAGATTTAGGTGTTCCTCTTTCCCGTGAGCTATTAGAAAACGCAAATGTAGAGAAATATCATATAAGCGGTTCAATGAACCCTCTGCCATGCACTTCAATGCGACTTGCAGAGTATTTATATAAATTATGTAGATGTAGATCGTTCATCAGTGATGTGATATGTCCCGGGCCACACATCGCATACAGTGTAGGACGGTGTACATTTGGGAAACACCAATGCTCTTCGAAAAACAAAAAGGAAGATCATGGTTGTGCTTCCGAGAGGACGAGACGATGGAACGTTTCAGGGTCATTCCCCCAGATCGATTTACGAGAAGCTCGCTGATGGGAGTCAATTGGGGAGCAGGACACATCGAGGGAGTAGCGCCACACCGCGGTACAGAAGGCCACGTTTTGACTACGCTGTCCCTGCGTCTGCTTCAACGGAACCAGCATTTGACAGATACGGTTCGTTATTACCTCGATGCCCACATCACTGATAAATTAAATGTTACTGACGATGTCCTACTGGCCGAAAGCGCTCAAAAAATAAACGCTATTGAGATTTTTTATTGCCTATCTAAAATTCACTGCTGTTAGCGAACATTTTACTTTCCCGTCTGATGATCGAGAAAGCAATGACGATATAAAATGCAGCCAGTTTCCTGAAGGAAGTGCATAGGAAGCAAGCACTGTGGACCTGTTCAACACATGATATCCATTTTAAAAAAATTATAAAAAAAAAAAAAATAGCGGATGCGCTCAAGCTTAGAATGGAATAACGGTGGTAGGCAATTAATAAACCGTAACTCCATTTTTTATGTTTTACAGGATACGCAAAAATTATACCTTGAAAAATAATACAAAGAGGTACAAATATAGTTGCTACATGTGTAATTAGTACATGTTCTGAGAACCTAAATGCAGCGTTAGCATCAAACGTGTTACTGTAATTAAGAAGTGTTAAAGACAAGTGAAATTATTATTATACCATTTCTGTAAGCACTGGGTTTGCTCGTTTTTTATACAGCGGTTTTTCACTTATGAATTTCCTGACGCCACTACTTTCCCTCACAAGGAATCTGTGTAGGCCATCCGTCTGTGCCTATGGTGGATCTCATAACGTTTTAGAAATATTTCCATAATCTGAAAATATGTACCAACCCAGAAGTCACCTAGAAGAATGTGGAAACCGCCTATAAACCAAATTCAGACCTGCCACATTACCTGATCTGATTGTTATATTTTATTAATATTCGGCACGTATTTACCATATAAACAATGATTTATCCTACTGCGCTGATTTTCGTGCTAAGCGACAATAAGAAGTTACATACGTCTTGCTTCATCTGCACAATCTTTTTCAGACTAAAACTTACCATATATCAAATGCAGATAAAAAGAACTTTTACTCCTGACAACCGGTAACTCGCGGCGGAATAGTCGTGCGCACCTAAGGGCGTGTTCACAATGCCGGCCGAGCCGAAACGAGCCGAGAGATTCAACGCATTGTTTTCAATTGCGCTGTTCACACTGACGGCCGGGCCGAGACGACTCCGCTTCAGCCGGCTCACGCCGAGCCGACGACATTCGGAATGTTTAATATTTCCGGCGCGAGGCGATTGGGCTGCGGTATTGCTTCTGCAGCACAAGTATCTCACGTCTGCAGCCTGTTTCCAAAACAAGTCTCTCTACAATATAGTTTTTTCTTAAAATAACACTTGTGAAAATATGTTCTTTTTATTTTTTCTTGTATTACTATTAATTGTGTAAAATGAATACAAAATTCAGAAAAGTTTTTTTAGTTTTTCTCCTAAAGAAAAACTCTCCTCAATGTCAGTCGAGATTTATGGGATGAGTCCATTACCGCTTGTTTCATGTGTGATTAAAATCCGATTAGTCACAACAGTGTGATAACAATAGAAATAAAATAACAAAATCAACGAACTATTAGCTGGCTCTAAGTAGACGGCAATGAACAAGTTTTGGTCACCACCGTGTTTCCTTGGATCTTCAGCTGACAGTGGGTAATTACACCTTGTTGCTGGGGACAAGACCACCAAGAAGCAAAAAGCAGAACACAACAAGAAGCAAAGTGGCACAAGCTGCTCATCCTTTACTGACCTGACCTGTAGTGTCTGAGACAAATCAAAGTGCCATTGAGACACAGAAAATTGTCAACAGATGATACAGCAAAATGTTCGTAGAAATTTAGTTCCCCTCAGACAGCTTCTTAACAAAATACATATATAATGAAGTTCTGAGACCTGTGTAGAGTTCTTTGAAATGCAGTACAACGTGTCCCACATAAAAGTGGTAAACCTCACGTATGCCAACTCTTGCAACATCCGTTATAAGGAAACTACATGTTTTTAATGTTACTTTTATCTATTCTATTTTACTTAGTTCGTTCTTACTTTAATCTCGGGCGTGCGTATATTACTTTTACGTGGGACAAGCTGTATACAAGTATTTTTACCTTGTGGTACATTTTTCGAGAGCTACAAAAGCGAAAAAATAGCTAAATATGGGCCAGGCGTAGATGTAGCTATAAATTTCAGTATAATTTTCACCTTCTTCCTTTTTTCATTTCCAACTAAAAAGGCAATGAGTGTAATGACAGAAAATTTTATTTCAGTCCATCAAAACGAAAGGCGCAGTTAATACCAATTTATTCTTTTCCTGTCGTTCCAAACACGAAATATTTATTCCATTAATTGTATAATGTGGAGAAGAAATCAGTTGTTATGACTTTTATGAAGTATGGCATCATGTAAAACCATAGCAAATCATTGTCAATTGTAATCGGTCCCACCCAAGAAAAAATAGTTTATACTTATTTTCTGGTTATGGCTCATTAACACATCACGATGGAGCCAGCAATTCATTTTTTCCGTGTTGCAGTTCTTCACTCTACGCCCAACAACCGCCGAGATCGAAGGCTTGCGCGATCAAAAGTGGCAGTTCTGTTAGTATGAGATGAACTTCAACTCTAGCCGAAGAAAGCGGTTTACTGTGTCCGGCCTGTTAAGCTCAAGGGACTTAAATGCGGGTCATCAGTCCCTAAATGTACAAACTAATTATGAACTACCTTATACTGAAGACGACAAAAACATCCAAGACATAGGGGGATTCGAACCCCCGACGGGGAATGGCCTCGCGCATCGGAGCATAGCGCCCTCAATACGTTTGGCCACTCCGCCGCGGCTCGGCCTCCCGTGTAGAAGGGTTTCTTCTGTGGCGTTTCTGTTGCGAGAACTGGTGAAACTGATCTCTCTAACGAGTTCAAAAATGTCTTTATCGGGCAAAAATTCTTTATCTACGTACTTACACAGAACTAAAAAAATATTCAATAGTCGCTAGTGATACACAAGCGCTCACATTGTTGTGTGGAACTGGTGACATTTCGTAAATTGTTTATTTAATTGCACTGCACTATTAGTTATAACGCGGCAGTACTCCACGTAGAAGACTTTCTCAGACACAACCATTAAAAATATCAAATGTTTGTAAATGTATGGGACTTTACTACAGTGGTTATCAGTCGCTAGGCTTACAAGCTGCTTACACTAAGCACGACACACACACACATCCTTGCCCGAGAGACGGGGAGCAACCGCGCGCTCGGCAGCGAGGCGCCTTACAGCGCACGGCCACTCCACCGCGGCGCAACCGTTTTCATTTTTATTGACACTCGCGTTACGGACGCATATGTCCGACCGATCGGCTATATTTGCCTCCGCCACAGTTTAGTCAAATTCTTGTGTGCTTTCTTTTGCTCCCGAACCATTTTTCATGCATACACAGAAAGATGTTTCCTTTGCTTCCAGGACGCCAGGGATCCTTGTTTCTCAGCTAGGTAGTTTGGAATTCTTTAAGTAGTCGTACAAGTTTTTGTATTGCTCTTGGACATTCATTGTTCTTCTTCTATTTGCCCTGTCTTCAGCTCGCAGTAAAAAAGATTACAACAAGAACATGTTATTACGGTATAGCTGCAAATCATGCCCGATTAAAATATTCCTCACTTGCGCTGGTACACGTGCCGAAGCAACTTGTTAATATTTACTACTAAGTTTAAATGTGACAGCGTTCCACAGCTCTTGATGATGGAGACAGGAAAGGGAAATGCCTCTCGTATTTGCTGGATGTACTGACAATACGTCTTAGAAATTACTTACTGAAAACTGTTGTGGACTTCAGTCCACAAACTGGTTTGATGCAGCTCTCCACGCTACTCTGTCCTGTGCAAGCCGCTGAATAACAACGGCAACCCACATTTATTTTCAACCTACTTACTGTACTCGTGGTCTCCCTCTGAGATGTACACTCGCCGTCTTCCCTCTAATGATAAACTGACCATTCCGTAATGTCTCACCAGGTGTGTTCCGTACCGCCTCATAAAATGTTTGTCAAGTTATTGGACCAAACTGCAGTGTCATCAGTACCTAGACACTAAGCACAATACTTTAAATTTTGCTAAGCACAACACAGCCGCGGCAGATTAGCCGTGCGCACTGAGACGCCGTGCTGCGGAGCCCGCGGCCGTTCGCCATCGGGGAGTCGAGTCCTCCCTCGGGCATGGGTGTATATGTTGTACTTAGTTTACCTTAGTTTAAGTAGTATATAAGCTGTTGAGTCCCTTAGATTTACAAACATTTACAAAGATTTAGAGTGCTACCAATCTAAGAAGAAGGAAACATTGGAATCTAAAAATATCTGCTGTTAAAACTAAAGTTCTGGCTCTCTTCAGAAAAATCCCAGGTGTATAAAAGATTGTTATCGAAAACAAGGTACTTGAGTTAATCTTGAGTTATTTAGGAAGTCTGGACATAGACAAAGACATAGGAAAGACTCCCATGCCCGCTTCCTCATTAGTTACGTGCTCTACCCATATAACCTTCACTATACTTCTGTTAACACCACTTCTTCGTCTGTCTCGAATGTAGCGTCTTACGAAGTGGTACGCGTGCGACATAAAATATAACAAAGGAAAGAGGATTTTGAAAGGGGATGCTTCTGCATAAGAATACTGAAAACTAGTTGGGCAGATAGGATAACAATGAGATATTGGATTAAATCAAGTGGAACGTAGATTTTTTGGCAGAGCTCAACATAGGAAAAGAAATAGGCCTACTAACAAGGTACATGAAGATACACAATTGGTAATTTGGAAGAGAGAAAAATGAGAATTCTAAAGGGAGATGAAGGAAGATTGATCATAACAATTCAGTTATGGGGAAAGGAACTGGCTGTGCCATTTGAAAGGAACCGTCCCAAAATTTTGTTGGAGCAATTTCTGGAAGTCGCGGAAAATCCAAATCCGAATGCGACTCCAATGGGCAAGAAATGTGCCACGTCACGCGGCTTGGATTTAGTAAGCTAGTTCGAACTGGTGTAAGTTGCAGTAGTTGCGCAACGGCGAAGAAACTTGCACAGAATAGATCAGTGTGGTGACTTGCATCGAGCATTGGTTGTTACTCAAGACGACTGGAGTAATTGCACTATTCTTCGTTACTTGTTACAAGTAATTACTGCACTAACTGTAAGAAAAATTAATCACAAGGTATTTCAGTATTACGCAACAGCTTTCGATGCTTACAAGAATGAATAACACAGCGGAGAGTGAAATTCAAGTGGTGTTGAGTGTTCGTTTAGACAGCGTGAAATCGCCAAACAATGGAATAAGCTACACAAACGGCGTTGTAAGGTACATAGAGGCTTACTCTCCACTTTCCATGGGTGAAGTAATGAGGCATTGTGGTGTGTATCGGTGTCGTGCTCCTTAAAGTTTATACTCGTGGTACACAGAGACCAAAGGTTGAGTGAGTAGCAAATGAATGTGTGTGTGTGTGTGTGTGTGTGTGTGTGTGTGTGTGGAGTGAGTGAGAGAGAGAGAGAGAGAGAGAGAGAGAGAGAGAGAGAGAGAGAGAGAGGGGGAGGGAGAAAGTACAATTGCAATTCTTTTCGTACGCGCCTAAAGAGAAAGGGGCGTGTTAACAAGCTAGAGTTTAGATCAGCTACACTTCCCGTATCAACACCATCATGCTGCCATCATCATAACAACCTAGCTGTATAGCACACATCGCTCATATTTGTGCCCTGGGAGCGAGGTATTCATGAATGACAAGAAATACCTCCAACAGCGAAGATCGTAACAAATTTTAATTGTGTGTCTCAATATGACCGGTTTCAACAGAAAGCTACTGGCATCATCTGGCCCTACATACATTTGCTTAAAACTGCGAGCACAGTTCATATTAATCACTTTGTGCAATATCAGCTACTGTGGAGTGGCCGAGCGTTTTAAAGCGCCTTGCTGCGGAGCACGCAGTTGGAGGTTCGAGTCCTCCCTCGTTCATGGGGGTGTGTGTGCTGCCGTTAAATTAGTTTCTCTTAGTTTGTAAGCCTAGAGACTAATAATCAAAGGAGACCCACAGATTTTTGAACATTTAGTTTTTAATATCAAAATAAAAACTAAAATGTACTTGGCGCCACGAGTACGCTCCATCAATATATCCTCTCTGTTATAGTCAGAAGTGCTGTCTTTTGCATAGGTTTGTTCTTGGCGACATTTATAGGGAAATGCCGGCAGCAGACCCTCCTGCGGCAGCAGACAGACGGCTTCCAGGAATACGGCCGCGACCCACCAGAAGCGGCGCGTGGGCCGGCCGGCGCGGCGCATGCTCCGTGTGTGGTAACGTCTGCTGTGCGTTACGCAACAGGGGGGGGGGGGGGGGGCGGAAGTGACGTGGCAGGAAGCCGGCGCCTGCTAAGGACGTACGGCGCCGGCACCGCTGCAGCGACACTTGTCACAGTGTAATGCGTCTGTTCACAGCAAGAGTTTCACTTTTGACCGTCAATCTTATCCATGCAGTATTGCATGATAAAGAGTTAGTAATTTCCAGGCTATTTTACGACTGTTGCATCTATATCCCTATTCCACAAACCACCGATGCTTTGTGGCAAAGGGTATTTTGGATACCACTATCTTCTTCCTCGTCACATTGTTAGGCCCGTTTCTTTCTCGTTTACAAGGACTGGAATTCTCTCTCCCTGTTCACCAATTTAGAGTTATGTCTCGATTTTTCCCTGCATTCTTCAATCTTTTAATTTAAACTGTAAATTCCTAATTATGCCCGGACCCTATCATTTTTATATGGTTCCTTCCTTAGCAACCTTTGACATTTCTTAAAAACCCATCGTCTGCTGACTTTACTTTTTATATTATTTTTCTCTCAAGCCAGGATTCACTGCCATAAAGGGAGCACATGTACTGCCACCGTTTTACACTTCTTCAATTTTGTCTCTTTCCTAACTTTTTTTCTTAAAATTTTGTTAAGAGTCCCACATAAATGTAGAAATTTGTTCGTGTCATTTTCTATGTCTTTGTCTATGTCCAGACTACCTAAATAACTGAAGATTAACTCAAGTACCTTGTTTTTGATAACAATCTTTGATAGAACTGGGAATTTTCTGAAGTGGGCCAGAACTTTAGTTCTAACAGCAGATATTTTTAGATTCCAATGTTTCCTTCTTCGCACTCTTAACTAATGAGGTTTTCAGCAGATTTGGAGAGAAAACTTCTGGCATATTCCGACTAAGAGAAGGTTGGTGGAATGCATTCTGAGGCATCAAGGAATCGACAACTTAGCATCAGAAAGAAATGTGTGGGGGTAAAAATAGTAAAGGGAGACAGAGGGACGAATACAGTAAGCAGATTCAAAAGGATGTAGGTTGCCGAACGTATTCTCAGATGCAGAGGCTTGCACAGGACAGGGTAACCTGGAGAGCTGCATCAAACCAGTCTGCTAACTGAAGATCACAATAACGTTTTCTTCGCAACTCGTAGGAGCGGTGTAAGCTCCCAATTAAGGACTGATATTCTAATTAAGACCTTCTAGTCGCTTCATGTGTTTTCAAATCAACGAACTTGAGGCCGAATTCTCTTCCGTCTCTGTCTAGTAGTGAATTATGTGCGTTTGCTGCGTCGTATTTATTGAGAGTGGTGTAACAGATTTGTAATTGCATTGGTTGGGACAATACTAAAGACGGCCGCCACCAGCTAAGCACAACTTGAACCTGGCCATCGGAAAGTTGGAACGGGCGTGGCATACGCACAATGTGAACATTGCCATATATGACGCTGACGTCATAGTAGGTAGCGCCGCTTGGCAGCAGCAAGCATACATCGGTCACAACCTGAAAATGGCGAAGAGAATTCGGCCGAAAGCTTTCGTATTTAAAACCATGCAGCTAGAAACCCGGGAAAATCTGATCAGCAATCACAGACTGACAGAAGTTAACAATTCATTGCATACAAGGTACAATAATGGAAAAAGCGGTAGATTGACGAAAATGTTCAATGTTTGTAGTTCTATGGGACCAAACCACTTTGGTCATA
This sequence comes from Locusta migratoria, assembly GCA_026315105.1. Lineage (NCBI taxonomy): Eukaryota > Metazoa > Arthropoda > Insecta > Orthoptera > Acrididae > Locusta > Locusta migratoria. The sequence continues at coordinate 76,479,438 of CM048746.1, read as the reverse complement.
AGTCTCTAGACTTACAAACTACTTAAACTAAGATAAACTAACCTAAGGACAACACATCCATGCACGAGGGAGGATCGAACCCCCCGCGGGAGGCCGCGCGATCCGTAACGTAGCGCTACTCCCGTGCGACTGATTAAAATCAAGATGTGAGGTTATAAGTTCGATCTCTGCTACTTCTTTCTCTTTTCTACACGATTCTGGCACTAGTATAGCATCACAGTGAAGTTTAATTTTAGGTCTCCTGAGAACATCCGAAAAGCCCTATTCTGTTGTTCACGCTCACTGATATTGTGCGACTTCAATTTCCATGTTATGACGTCACAAACCTCATTACGTTTTACGTTAGCTTTCACGATGTGAGAAAAGCTTTTTGTTTTTCTTCCGTTCCGTCTTTTAACTACGTCCGCAGAGCTTTGTGTACCTTGGCTCTCAGACAACAGAGGCGCGCAACAATGGCTGCCTGTGCGCAGACAGAGGCCTCCTTGTGGCAGCAAGAGAACGGGAGCACTCAGGGTACACTGCCGCACCAAATACAGGAGAGACCGCGTCCCAGCCACAGCGCATTCCAGCCTGGAGCGCCAAAATTACAATATATGCTTTAAAAAACAGTAATCTAGTCAAACTCATCTCGCTCCGTCACATAAAGACGGGGACGAGGTTTACGATGCGTTTGTCGTCTGCCGAAAGCCACTGGATACAAGTACGCACTGTGGAAAAGCCGCCACCATGATGACGGAGACATGGACGCAAACGGAAACTGCAGTCTCACGGGATACAGTGCCCGCCTCGCACAGGACGATCTACCATTGTAATGCTCTTGCGGCAGCTGTTGATTGTATCTAGCTCACAGGGCTAACTTGGAGTCACAGATTTTAAAATCCCCTTAGTAAATGAAAGTAATCGTTATAAGTAAGCCTCCCATTTTGAGCGTCGACGCTCTGGTTCCGCAAGAAAATCTGTTAGAATAACGTAAAGCGGTGCATGTACCTAGCAGACGACCCATCTTCTTACTATCGAAATGAAGCCGCCTTGGTCATTGCACGGTGCATATAGGCCTAGTATCCGTGAACATGCTCTCCGTTTGTAGATGGGGCAAATAAGTGCTAAAACCAGGGTGAAAACAGATCCAAATGTCGAGGAGTTGGCCGGCCACCCTACATTACAGATGTCGGACGTCGCAGACTGCTGTGCGGCCTTTCGGACACAACTCTTCAGCCTCGTTCCACGGCCTGTGGTTTGGCGAGCATCGTCTGAAGTTTGTCAGATCTCGCGCCACGGGAACGCGACGACTTTTCGTAAGTTCGCATGCCTCCTGGTGGCTGGAGCAGGCACGGCCTTTCCTGTGAATTGTCGGTAAACCTCCAGACATAAAGGGCTCGTGGCGCGATTTATGGCAAGCCCAAAGTCTCAGTACGATGAGTCTCAGTACCCACTATCTGTTGTGGTCTGTCTTAGTTTGTGAGTTCAATTTGAAGACATTCAGTTTTTGGCCGTTTTCAAGGCGTAATAATTATGGAGTGATCCAGTAAAGTAATTATGGAGGTTTTAGATCAATCATCCTATCAGGATAGGAACGTATGAAGCACAGACACGCACTCTACCTTCCCACAGGTAATTGAGGGAGTTTGAAAGGGGTCAGTCAGATTGTGGCCTTGAATGGCGGGATGGCTATTTCCGAGAATCGCCAAAACAGGTTAGACGTGCTGCGTCAGTTGTTCAACGCAGCTGGTTGCAATGGTCACGTGAACATCGTCACACCCGTAGACGAGTTCTGGATGTCCACTCAGCACAGACGTTTGCCAAGATCGTCGTAAAAGAGCAGCAGTGGACAGATCATACAGGTACCACAGTACAAGTAAGACCGTTCGTGAGCCACGGGTGGCAACACGAACTACTAGCAGTGAGACTATGAGCATGCACAGCTGGGCCGTAGTCTTCAGCAATGAAAGCAGACTCTGCCTACAACAAAGAGATGGTCGTTTGCGCTCACGATATAGAGAGCGGTATCTTGTAGAGATCATTCGTCCGGGACACACTGGTGTCAACATCACAGGCCTTACGGTCTGCGGCTTGATAACCACAACTTCAGTTCACCTTTGGTGTTACTGGAGGAGTCTGCCTAGCGCTCGCTACGTGCGCAATGTTGTCAGACCCGATTCTTGCAAAAGGAAGGTGATTTTCTATGAGGAAAATGCTCGCCTACACACTGCGCGAGAAACGCATCGTGTTCTGCAAGACGTGCAGCAACTTCCTTGACCAGCAAGATGTCCAAACTTGGCTACAATCCAGCACGAGTGGCATATGATGCATGCTACTCGTCAACCCGGAACGCTTCGTGAACAGGTGGAAAATGGGTGGAATAGTGTATCGCAGGGCAATATTCGCCATCTGTATTTGGATTGGATGCCAGAATTAACCCATGCATTGCCTCCCGTGAAGTCTACACCACGTCGTAATATGGGTGTTTCAGCATGGATCGACACCTGGTACCTCAGTACAGCTTGAGCCACTGATCTGTAATAACTTGATGTACTCCATAAGCAGCAGTAATTTTTTTAGTGAATTGGAAAACTCTCAAAGGCGTAATAATTTTAATTTCCAGCAGTGGATTTCTTTCTCGTAATTGTGTCGATTACGAGGATGTAAGTGTAGAGGATGGACAAGAAGTGGCGCTGACGCGCTGGTGGGCGTGCAGCCCCGCTGTTCCGCAGGGCGCCAGATGGGCGGCGCCGCCCTCCCTGGGGAGCCAGATACACAGAGCGCGCCGATCAATTCCACCGAGCCACGCGGAAATTACCTTGTAACCCGAGCAACTGCCGCCCTCACCGTCGCCACGCTCGCCTCCTTAAAGAAACGCCCGCAACACACACTAAGGCCTACCTCACACGCGGCGTCTTTGTTACACATGCGGGCTGGGATGGGGATCACTTAACGGTACAAGTTCCCAGTAAACAAAAGTGGAATGATATCTGTCGTCGACATGGTATACCAAACTGATGCGATATTGTAAGGTTGTTTTATCTTTCGATCCTGTGGTCCGTGCTTATGTTAGCGTAATAGGATTTGCAATTACTTCACCTTGTATCGGGGTCAAAGCATAGCTGACGATAAAACACATTGACAAACGTACGAAGTTCGTCAGCATTACAGGGATACAGAAAATTGACTACTTGAACACTGATTGCTACTCACAGGAGTGGCCTTCAGGATTTTGGTTCAGTTCCCTTTACTGGCTTTTAAACAAGTTTGTAAATTTACCCTACTACGTCTGATGATGCCCATACATGTGTAAATAAGTGAAACATGGTTTTTGTGCAACCAAGATTGTTTCTTTGTATCTGTAAGGCGGGGCAGGGACAAGCTGGAGGCGACTCAATTATGCACTAAGTAAGATTCACATGTGCATCCATCGGCTAGTGCAAGGCACCGTGACGGCCAAGAAGTACCGTACACAGTTGGAGACGATCACGTTTCCCACTGGCAGTGGCATTTTCCCACAAGAAAATGCGCCACGTCACAAGGCCAGGAGAGTGATGGAGTGGTGCAAGGAAGACAGTGGCGAGTCGCAATTGATGTGTTGGCCACCCAACTCGCCAGATCTGAACCTAATCTACTGAAAGTGGCGTCAGAACTCATTGTCTTCATCCCGGAATTTACGGCAATTTGTGTGCGCAGATATGGTGACAATTCCTTTCACCGACCTTCCATGGTGACACCAAACTTCCAAGGACTCGTAGCTCGCCGCGGTGGAGTAGCCGAGCGGTCTAAGGCGTCTTGCTGTGGAGCGCGCGGTTGCTCGTCGTCGGAGGTTCGAGTCCTCTCTGGGGCATGGGTGTGTGTGTTGTCCTTAGGTTAGTTTACCTTAGTTTAAGTAGTTTGTAAGCTACGGACTGATGACCACGCAGTTCGGGCCGATAGATTTACAAACATTTGAAATCGTAGCTCTCCTGTCCAAGGCGCGTCGCCGTTGTTCACTTGGCAAAGAAAAACATAACGGCTATTAAGAAATGTTCTGTCTGATCAGTGTTTGCGTATTTATGAGTATGTTTGTGTGTATGCGTGTGTGTGTGTGTGTGTGTGTGTGTGTGTGTGTGTGTGTGTGTGTGAGAGAGAGAGAGAGAGAGAGAGAGAGTGTTTACTGGTCGTAATGTGTTTGCCTGAAGTGTATCTGCGGAAACTGGGTAAGCCCTAAACATTTATCTAATTGGATCTGGAAAACCGCCTAAAAACTACATCCAGGCTGGTCGGCTCGCCTTTGCTCGTCGTTCATGTGCGATCCACATTACACTTGGCGTTCGCCCGTCTCCCCGTTTCCAGGAAGTGGCGTGGCGCGGTTATCGCGATCGGCTATACCGACGGATAACCGTTCACAACAGGTGTACACACTCTGTGTACTTCAAACAACGTCATTCTTTTTCGCACATTGGTAGATGTACTGATTAACACATCAGTTTGCCTCTATTGTGGCATCGTACATGCCCACTAAAAAAAAATCTCGCAAACGGCTACTAGTGCAGAGTCATTTGCGTGCGTTGGCCAGTCCGCTATTTCTCGTTCATATAGAATCGCAATTGCCCTTATGACGCTAAATGCAACAGGCTCAGCACTCCCCAAGCAAAAATCGTCGATGTTACCGATAGTCGAACCCGCACAGTTCCCATCCCAGCCAGGTCGCTCAGTTATGGTAGCTGACGTCCACATACCACACCGTAGTTTGAGGTAAGACTTGCTCTCTTACTGGTGTAATGATAAGGTAAGTATAAAATTAACCTTAAGTACTGAAACCGAATTGTAGAACATCTACCTGAATTGCAAAGTCTATTTTTTTCGTTAGGAACCTCTTTCCCAGAAGTCTTTTGACCAAAAGGAATCGTCATGTACGGCTACCCATATCATCACGTAAAAAATAAATCTGCATTCTCAGATTTCATTGTCTCTCCAACTTTTTCGTAGGTATCAGTCTACCATCTACCTATAGGGTCATTTCAAGTTTAGAGTTTGCGCACATTGTCACTTAAAGGCAAGAAGTGTCAGTACAGAATACTGCTCGGCCGAATTGTAACACACCATGGAGAAGTCATTGCAACGTTCAACTTCTGTCGTCAGACACAGAACTTCCAAAATCCGTCTCTTACTAGAGGGGAGACTGCGGTCATTGACACCAGCGGGAGAGCACTCCCTACTAGTTACGGCTCGTATATAATGCAACTGAGCTGTGAGCTGCCTTCACGAAGGCTTTGTCGACCCGGACAGTACACAACCTTATCGCAACAATGCATTTGGTACCTTGGAGTGTATTACTAACACTACGGACTCTCAGCACCCTGGAAAACACTTGGAGTGCAAGCTAGGTCAACAAATAGAGCAAAATTTCGCTCATGAGTGAAGATCGCCGTCGAGGAGTGTGGAAGATGTCAGGACATAAAGCAATTCGGAGGTTGCAGCAGGAATAGCTGATAGCTATTTGTGGTAATCTAACAGATGTGCAACCTACTGCCAAACTCAATAAGATATAGGCCAGGCCTACAGCCAACTTTCCAGAGCTGGGTTCGCATTTCAAGACGACAATGCGCGAGCACTCTGTGGCCTCCTCATAAACTAATACCACCAAGAAAGGAACTCCTGAGGTAAATGCGGACACGGGGCCGCGGCGGAGCGGCCGAGCGCATTGAGGCGCTATGCTACGATGCGCGAGGCGGTTTCCCGTCGGGGGTTCGAATCCCGCCTCGGGCATGGAGGTTAGTGCTGTCTTTAGTATAAGTTAGGTGATAAGTAGTTTTAGAGTTTAGGGAGTGATGACCCCGCAGTTAAGTCGCATAAGCTTTGGAAACATTTGAAAATTTGAATCTGCGGACACAAATCCGACTGCGTATTACTGGAAACTGACCTTGTCAGAACGCCGTCACATCAACCCTTCTCACATACTGGATGACCTCAGAAAGGACCTCAAGACTGGTACAGTGGAAACTTGTCGAACTTGAAGGGGGGTCGAAAACGAGCTTGTGGACAGCGTGTCAAGGACAGTGAAATATTTCCAGAAAGTGTGAGACACGGCCGCCTACTGCAAGTCCAGGTACACGGAATAAGTGTTTAGTAATAGATCCCAGTACGTTGTCCTTGGCGGCCAGTGTTCATCAGAGACAAGGATTCGTCGGGAGTGCGATAGAACCGCTCGTTCTCTCTAGGTATACAAATAATCTGATGGACAGGGTAAGCAGCAATCTGCAGTTTTTTCCGATAAAGCTGTCGCGTACAGAAGATGAAGGCAGATACAAGATGATTTAGATAAAATTTCTAATTGGTGCCTGGAATGACAGGTAGCCCTCAATGTCTAAAAATGTAAGTAACTGCAAATGAGTAGAAGAAAAATGTCCGAATACATCTTTAGTAATGTCCTACTTGACAAAGTTTCGTCGATTAAATATCTAGGCGTAAAAGAGCACACAAGAAAAGTTGTAGGGAAGATAGTCAACTTCGATTTATTGGGAAAAATTTGAGAAGTGTAGATCATCTATAAAGCGGACCGCGTATAACACGCTAGTGCGACCCGTTCTTAGTACTGCTGGAGTGTTTGGCATCTACACCGTAGCGGTTTATTGAAAGACAAAGTAATTCTCAGGTGAGCCGATAGATTTGTTATCGGTATATTCGTCAACACGCGAGAATCATGGAGACGCTTCGTGAACTTAAACTGGATAACTATGGAGAAAAGTCTACGTTCTTATCTGGAAAACTTACTGAGAAAGCTGAAAGCCAAACGAGTCTATTGTCGCCAGCGTATATTTTGTGTAAAGACAGCGAAGACAAGACGCATTGGGAGCTCGTACTCAATAGTTTTCCGCTCATTCTGAATCAGGGAAAGGATGATTGTGATAGCGGCACTAGGCGCCTTCCACTACACATCATTAAGTGGCTTGCGGAGTACGAATGTGGATACAGATATATAATAAACTTGATATTTAGCTGCATACAACTTCTTCAAATTATTCTTTGCTGCATTTCATTATATGTATATAGGTGGTATAAAACAGTAATTATGTTCTATGCGCTTGCGCATTCATGCCATCAAACGAATGATTGTGTTCGACTACACGTTGTTATAGAGACTGGTGGAGGCAATACACAGGAGAAGTAGATATGATAGCTTATCGGTTTTCTTGAAGGAACGAGGAACGTCCGCGTGTTCTCTTACCGGGAAGTTACAGCACAGCCGGAAGGTTGGCTCACTACACAGATAAATCACAGCCTGGGCGCAGAACGCTGCGTTTCGTGACAAGCGAAAAGGCTCGCAATAGCACACTCATACAAGGCTTCCAATTTGGTGCCAGTACAAGGGTTCCCGGAAGAATATAAGAAAGTCGAAAATATCCATGCTCCTAGGAAATTTAGATTCCTAACTCGGCCGTGAGTCTGTGTTGTAATGAGACGTGGACAGTAGAGGGATCATATTGCAGAGGCGGGGGCTGCGGTGCTCACGAGTAGCACAGGGAAGTCTAATGCAACGACCTTCAGCACTATTATGTTCAAATGTTAGTGGAGCTTAAGGGACTTAAATGCGGGGCCGTCAGTCCCTAAACATACAAACTACTTATGAACTAGCTAATACTAAAGACGTCACAAATATCCATGCCCGAGGGTGGATTCGAACCCCTGACCGTTGCGGCCGTGCAAACCGTGACTGACACTCCGCAGACCGCTTAGCCATCGCGGCCGGCTGAAATGAGGTTTCCAACATACAGCCAGGTGAACACAGCACTGACACCCACGTCCCGTCTCAGTTAAACGCCATGGAAACGTTTAGTAACCATTGTAATATTCTAACATGTTATTTATCCTTTTGGAAAGATATGGTACACAACCGGCCGTGGTGGCCGAGGGGACTGAGGCGCTCCAGTCACGGTCTGCACGGCCACTACGGTCGGGGGTTCGAATCCCCCCTCGGGCATGGATATTTGTGCTGTCATATTTCGTAAGTAGTTCATAAGTAGTTTGTAAGTTTAGGGACAGATGACCCCGTAGTTAAGTCCCATAAGCTTCACAAACATTTGAACATTTTTATGGTACACAAATTCCTTCGTTATAGTAGATGGGTAGTGTGATAGTTTTCTGCTGTTCCTTACATGTATACAGGTTTGGACGAAACTCTTCACCATCCAGTGATGCTGCCAATATTATTGTCTATTAAAGTTACATGAAGATGTAAACCAACTGTAGAACGATTTACATATATGTATGGTGCGGAAATTGGCAGTCGACACTAAATAGTTAAGAGTGAAAGATTATCCACACGAGTACTAAGAGGAATCCGTTAAATGTACTACCACAGCTGCTGCTGAAATTGAGCTTGGCGTCGTGTGTAACCTACATATTACAATTACGACCGACTTAAATTGTTTTACTGGCAGGACCCTTAGAAGGTGGAACAGAAGTAATGAAAACGTGGCCGCCCTCTTTCGGAATATTGCTGTGCGGTTGACGGAAGACATCGAAGTAGAAAGAAGAACAGATTTTTTATGGTATCGCGATTTAGAGGAGAGTGTGTAACGGAAATGATACAATACGGATTCATTACAATAACGGCGCTTTTCGTTGCGGTAAGCTCTGCTTTATCCTCCGAATGCGAAAATGTACTGTTGGCTCCCAGCTACATATGCAGAAGGGAATGTGAGTTGTAGTCATCATGCAGCTTCCACCCTACTCTTCCTGAGCAAGCCTCTTCCTCTGCTCATAAGAGCAGCAACCCACATCCATCTGAATCTTCTAACTGTAGTCGCCTATTGGTCTCCCTCTGGGATTCCCCCCCTCCCGCCCTCACACACACACGCTTCCCACCAAGGCTAAATTCACGATTCCTTGATTTCTAAGAATGTGTCCTACCAATTGATACCCCCCTTTTATTATTAATATTTTGCTCATGGTATGCCAGAAATTCTTCCCCTCGCCAATCCTGTTCAGTACCATCTAATCTTCAGCATTCTTCTGCAGCACCACATCTCAAAAGACTCTCCTCTTCCTGCTTGTGCTATTATCGTCCATCTTTCACTCCGCCGGCCGTGGTGGCCGAGGGTACTGAGGCGCTCCAGTCACGGTCTGCACGGCCACCACAATCGGGGGTTCGAATCCCCCCTCGGGCATGGATATTTGTGCCGTCCTTAGTCTTAGCTAGTTCATAAGTAGTTTGTAAGCTTAGGGACTGATGACCCCGTAGTTAAGTGCCATAAGTTCTACAAACATTTTTTCAACTTTCACTCCCGTGTGACAATCCACACAAATGCCTTCGAAAATACTTCCTGAAACTTAAATTAAAATTCAATGTGAGCAAATTTTACAAACTTTTTCTTCCCATAGCTGTTCTCCATTTTATATCCTCTGTCCTGCGACTGTCATATGTCAACTGTCTTGAGCAGTTAAACGGGCAACCCACGCGCAATGGAAATATTCTAGACCTTATAGCCACAAACAGGCCTGACCTTATTAACGATGTCTGTGTAGAGACAGGAATTAGTGATCATGATATCGTCATAGCGTCGATGGTGACCAAAGTTCATAAACCAGTCAAGAAGGCTAGGAGCGTGTTTTTGTTGGGAAAAGCCGACAAGCAAATGTTACGATCGCACTTAGAAAATGAATGGGCATCGTTTAATTCTGGGACTATGGATGTAGAGGAATTGTGGACTAAATTTAAATGCATTGTTAATGAAGGGTTAGAGAAATATGTGCCAGTAAAGACGATTAAGGGTGGAAAAGATCCACCGTGGTATAATAATAATGTTAGAAAGCTGCTGAGAAAGCAAAGGCTGTTGCACTCTCGATTCAAAAAAGAACACGCGAATGATGTCAGGCAAAAGTTAGTAGAGATTCGTGCGTCTATAAAAAGATCGATGCGTGAAGCATACAATAATTATCACAGCCATACCTTAGCAAAAGATCTTTCCGAGAACCCGAAAAAATTCTGGTCCTATGTAAAATCGATAAGCGGGTCAAAGCCCACTGTCCAGTCACTAGTTGATCATTCCGGGGCAGTAATAGAAGAAAGCAAACGGAAAGCTGAAGTTCTAAATTCAACCTTTAAGAAATCTTTCACGCGGGAGGACCGCACAAATATACCATCATTTGATCAACGTACTAATTCCGAAATGGTGGACATAGCAATAGGTATTTCCGGTGTAGAGAAGCAGCTGAGAGAGCTAAATACGAAAAAGTCTGCTGGTCCGGATGGAATACCAGTTCGATTTTACAAAGACTATTCTGCGGCATTGGCCCCCTACTTAGCTTGCATTTATAGCGAATCTTTAATTCAGCGCAAAGTTCCTAGTGATTGGAAAAAAGCGCAGGTGACTCCCGTGTATAAGAAAGGAAAGAGAACTGACCCATACAATTACAGGCCAATATGGTTGACATCGGTTTCATGTAGAATTTTGGAGCATATTCTCAGTTCGAATATAGTAAATTTCCTTGAAACGGAAAAGCTTCTTTCCATGAATCAGCACGGGTTTAGGAAACATCGTTCATGTGAAACTCAGCTTGCCCTTTTCTCACATGACATCTTGCGAGCCATGGACGAAGGGCAACAGGCGGATTGTGTTTTTCTCAACTTCAAAAAGGCGTTCGACACGGTGCCACACTGCAGACTGCTAACGAAGATACGAGCTTATGGAATAGGTTCACAGATTTGTGACTGGCTGGAAGACTTCCTAAGTAATAGAACGCAGTACGTTGTTCTCGACGGCGAGTGTTCAGCACAGACGAGTGTATCGTCAGGCGTGCCCCAGGGGAGTGTGATAGGACCGCTATTATTTTCTATCTATATAAATGATCTGATGGGCAGAGTAAGTTGTATTTGCGACTGTTTGCTGATGATGCTGTGGTGTATGGGAGGGTGTCGTCTGTAACTGACTGTAATAGCATACAGGTTGACTTAAGACAAAATTTCTAGTTGGTGCGAAGAATGGCAGCTAGCTCTCAATGTAGAAAAATGTAAGGTGATGCGCATGAGTAGAAAAAACAATCCTATAATGTTCGAATACAGCATCAGTAGTGAGCTTCTTGATGCGGTCGCGTCGTTCAAATATCTAGGCGTAACATTGCATAGCGATATGAAATGGAACGAGCATGTAAGGACAGTTGTGAGTAAGGCAGACAGCCGACTTCGGTTTATTGAGAGAATATTGGGAAGATGTACTTCACCTGTAAAGGAGACCGCGTATAAAACGCTTGTACGACCACGTCTTGAGTATTGCTCAAGTATTTGGGACCCGCAGCAGATCGGTTTGAAGGAAGACATAGCGGCGGTTCAGAGGCGAGCAGCTAGATTTGTTACCGGTAGGTTCGACCAATGTGCGAGTGTCACGGAAATGCTCCGGCAACTCAATTGGGGATCGCTGGAAGAAAGACGACGTTCTTTTCGTGAATTTCTGTTAAGTAAATTTAGAGGGCCGGAATTTGAAGCTGAGTGTAGTACGATCTTACTGCCGCCTACTTACATCACAAAGACAAGATAAGAGAAATTAGGGCTCGTACGGAGGCATATAGGCATTCTTTTTTTCCTCGTTCAATTTGGGAGTGGAATAGGAAAGGAAATGCCTTGTAGTGGTACAGTGTACCCTCCGCCACGCACCTTACGGTGAATTGCGGAGTATGTATGTAGATGAAGGTGTATTTTACTGGCGAAATAACAAATCTCAGTCGGGGGTTCGAATCCCTCCTCGGGCATGGATATTTGTGCCGTCCTTAGTCTTAGCTAGTTCATAAGTAGTTTGTAAGCTTAGGGACTGATGACCCCGTAGTTAAGTCCCATAAGTTCTACAAACATTTGAACAAATCTCGTCTATCACCTTATTGTTTCGTTCCCTTATCTAATTCCTTCAGCATCGCCAGATTTTCTTACACTGCATTCCATTCCCCTTGTTTTGCTTGTGTTTATGTTCATCTTATCTGCTCCTTTAGGGTAATAAAATAAATCTGAACTCAGACGGAGATATTTAGGTGTTCTATATTTTAGCGCGGAATTCGAGAATGGAATGGTAGATAAACAGCGTAAAAGTGCTTCGATAGTCCCTTACCAGGCACGTAAGTGGGATTTAGAGAGTAACGAAGATGAATATGAACATTATTAGAATACACATAACATATGCTGATGCCGTAGCGAAACAGATGAAGTAGTGCAGTAGTAGTAGTATTGGTTCTCGTGTACGGTGTGGGCATCCTGTTTGCGCGATTAGTTAAGGACAACGGACGCACTCCTAGCGCATCACACGCACTGCTCGGACAGTGGAGGAACGTCGGTGTCGCCGAGTAGCGCTTTAAAGGACAGCGGCGGTGGGAGGCGTGGGAGGACAGGTGGGGGCGGAGGGGAGGTGGGCCGGGGAATGTGAAAGCCGACGCGCTCCCACGCCGCCGCTCCTGCGTGCATCTTCATCTGTCACCACACCTGCCCGCCTGCCTCCACACGCCGCGAGCTGCACCGGCCGCGGGCCGAATTCACTGGCGGGTCAAAGTGGGCTGGTCCTCACATCCCGCCTCACTGACACGATTCGCAAACGCTTCACACCTGTCTCATATCTTCATGACGGGCAACACTAGTAGCCGAAAGGTGAGGTCCACGCCCCCAAGGAATATCCTTGAAGCTATTTTTATTTTTTGTCACCCACAATTCAACATGTGTTTTAAATCTAAACGTTGAAAAGACATGCCCGTTCAAATCCACGCATTTTGGTTAATGATCTTAAAGAACTTACTGTGTCTGAAAACTAACCCCCCCCCCGCCACCAAAGAAAAATTCAAATGTTTGTATAGCTTATGGGACTTAACTACGGGGTCATCAGTCCGTAAACTTACAAACTACTTATGAACAAGCTAACACTAAGGACGGCACAAATATCCATGCCCGATTGGGGATTTGAACCCCCGACCGTAGTGGCCGTGCAGCCCGTAACTGGCGCGCCGCAGTCCCATCGGCCACCGCGGCCGGCCCAAAGAAAAATATATCATTTATGTCCCTGTACATAGTACAAGTGATTTCGTTACGGCTTCCTTTAACTTTCAGAGAGTATCGGTTGGCCGTCTTGACAAGTGACCCTCGCTTATAAATTAATGCGAGCTGACAACTCACGGCTATGCGGATCGGCAGATACCGCCAAGGTTCCGCGCTGAATTGTCGCGCCGTCCCCGCCGGAGGTTTGATTTCTCCCTCGGGCACGGTTGTGTGTGTTATCTTTAAGGCCCCTACACACGCTGAGATTTATCGTACGGCCAACAAGCTGTCCAACGTACCAACCAATTGGTAGCAGCCTATACACGTTCCGACCAACAGCACGCACCGCTACCTTGTTCTGTCTGTCTGTCGAACTGTTTGTTTTCGCGTGTTCGCTGTGCAGACGACCTCAGGCATGGAAGTTGGCCGGGATGCGCTACACACGGTACAATTTGTAGGGTGAAGTGGTGGGGAATCGGAGATCGGGTGGTCAGGCACAACCAACCGGCCGACATGGAATGTTGGTCGGGTAGCGCCTAAAACCGCCAATTTATTGGATGAGCAACGAATTGGTCCAATATCGCATCGTGTGTAGGGCCCTTTAGTGCTAGTTAGTTTAACTAATTTTTAATCTTGCGAATCATGACCATAGCAGTTTGGTCCAATAGGTTTACAAACATTTGAAAATATTTGAACTGCCGAAGTCTTTCTCCCGGGTGGTTTTCGCTTCTGGCAAAATTCCATGACGAGCGATTACGGCTGATATGGGGAAGTAGCTTGGTCATCATATGGTGGGTGTAGCTCGTGTCAGTTGCACGTGCGACGCAACTGCAGCTATTATTCCGCACTACGCACAAGGTCGGCCTTGGTTTATTGCTGGCGGAATCACCGTCGCTGCCCAGTGGCTACGACAGCAGCGTACAAGTCACTTTCCTAGCTTAACTTTCCACTGTTTCGTCTCATCTACGATGGTCATTCGGACTCACAAACTAATGTTAACATTCATACGTAAATAGGTGACGGATGCACATTGTTAGGTACGATGTAGGTGAAAAGTCGCTGGAACGAGTAGCAACCGTAAAACCGTAAGAGGAAGCTAAGGTGGAACACCCACACAAAACTAATTGTCGAAAAAGCAGGTTACAGTGGGAATGCCACTAGAATAATCTTAAGGAAATGTAAAAAATCCGTCAAATATGTGGCTCAAAAACAGATTTTCACAGTTTGATATTCCGACGCCATTTCCAAGAAGGATTCATAGAAGAATTACAAAAGTTCCAACGAATAGCGGCACCATTCTCAACGAATCGTTTAGTGGGACCGAAAGCATTTCGCACACGTTGAACACGCTACAAGGAGGCGTCATGTGTCACAGGAGTTGGCGTCGAAATTGTCAGAGCGTACGATCGAAGAAGTAACACGATTCTTCCTCCCACAAATTCTTCGTGAAATAACAACGAATAGAAAATCAGAAAAATTTGAGGTCATAAAGAGCCTTATGGACAACGGCACTTTTTTATGTAAGATTCGCAAACGGGCAGGGAAGGGTGAAAACCACAAACAGTGAGTATGAATATATATGTATATATGACGTAAGACATTTCCAACAATAAATGTTGCTATTATTACGATACACACGCTACAGTTTAACTGCACATGCCAGAATCCTGACACTTCTTATTCCAGTATTTAAGCCTGACGACCGTCTTCCTCGTCCGTGAGGTAGCTCCTCCCCCCCCCCTCTCATACCAACAATAAATCTCTTTCGTCGCCGCGGCCGAGCGCATTGAGGCGCTATGCTCCCATGCGCGAGGCCGTTCCCCGTCAGGGGTTCGAATCTCCCTCGGACATGGATGTTTCTGTCGTCTCTCAAATCAAAATGTTCAAATGTTTGTTAAGCTTATGGCACTTAACAGAGGGGTTATCAGTCCCTAAACTTACAAACTACTTATGAACTAGCTTATACTAAAGACGGCACAAACAACCATGCCCGAGGAGGGATTCGAACCCCCGACGGAGAACGATCTCGCGCATCATACCGTAGCGCCTCAATGTGCTCGGTCGCTCCACCGTGGCTATGTCGTCTCTAGTATAAGGTAATACTTAACTTTTACATAGCTCAGTACTGCAGAATACTGAGACATAGTTGAGCTAGAGGCTGCCTAGTGCCTGTCCGATAGCCAAGTCTTCACTGGTGCCTATCTGATTCCGAAGTGTTAACCGGTTCCTATCTCAGTTCCAAGTGCACGATGTCGTTCAGTGGTGGCCACGAGCGGAGTTGTAGCAGAGGGCGCTCGTGGCTGACGTAAGAACGCCGCGCCGTGCGTGCATGGCGGCGCGCGGCGAAAGTAGGTGGCGCGCACTTTAGACTTGTGCGACACCACAGGAATCAAAGTTTAAAATAACACCGCATAAATATAGAATTGTCATTTAAAGCAGTGAAAGTCTCTGCATACCAAAGATACTTGACGACGGCACTTGTGCAGAAAGATCTAGTACAAAAATAAATACGAAAATTTAACAGTGTTCTGGACCAACTTTTACAATTAGGTCAATCTACGACATCTGTTACACAGTGCACCCAAAATATTATTCTCATTTTTCATTCTCAATGTCCATTTCACTTTCTCGATTCGTCTCCAGAGCTGCATTACAACACTATAAATATTTTTATTCTTTCACTTTGACTGTCCTCGTCCGCTTAAAGTAATCTAGGGAAACCACGGAAATCAGGGTCATCGGCTGCGGTAGATTGGCCGAGCTCCCTAAAGCGCCTTGCTGCGGAGCGCCTGGTTATTCACCGCCGGAGGTTCGAGTCCTCCATCGGGCATGGGCGTGTGTGTTGTACCTATGTGAGTTTAATTTGTTGTAAGCCTAGGGACTGATAACCCCAGGAATTAAGTCTCCTAGAGTTGCAAACATTAGATTTGAAACAAGATCGTCGAAAGGGTACTTTAAGCACCTGATTTGGAACGAGCATCTTATTACGGCACAGACGGCTTTCGCCGAATGTGCCGGTTCTGCGAACACACAAGGGTTGCTGACTGGCGCAGCTGACGCGGAGCGCCGGGCATCGAACCCGCGACTGCGCAAGGCGTCCATTAGGGCTGGCAGAGGTCGCCTCGTTAGAGATGCACCGCCACCGCCACCGCCGGCGGACAGCAGACAGTAGGGACGCGATAGCCGCGAGCACCTCGCCAGCGTTGCCAGCTCCCTACGCCAAACTAACTTGCAAAATCTCATATCTCCTTTTATTTGCATAGTCTTTCCTTTTGTCAAACTGCTGACCATTCATATTTGACATAACTAGAATATCATTCCTGAACAGGAAACGCGAATTAGAACAAAAATGTTTGTACAGCTTATGGGACTTAACTGCGGTGTCATCAGTCTCAAAACTTACAAACTACTTATGAATTAACTTACACTAAAGACAGCACAAACAACCATGCCCGAAGGGGAATTCGAACCCCCGACGGGGAACGGCGTCGTGCATCGGGACATAGCGCCTCAATGCACTCAGCCGCTCCTCCGCGGCGAATTAGAACAAAATACATCAGTCCATATAAACATATATTTCAGAGGCATCGACTTCTTATTCAAAGTCAAAAACTTTAAATAAATGCAGCGATAAGGGTTAGAGATTGCTTAAGAATTATCGTGTTAGCACTGTAGACTGTATATTAGAAAGTACAATAGTTATTAAATCAATACACCGTTGTTGCGCTACAGCTTATTGCACCAGACGTCACTCAGCACGAAATAACTGAATGAACTGTGTATTAGTTATCTCTTCCAAAAGTCTATCCTAAATATTAATATCATCATTACATTATTACAACTTCCTGTGTGAACGTTAATACTGTAATAAATTATATTAAACTATTTTTTGTATTTGCAGCAATTCGGAGAAACTAGGTGATTTTCGATTGTCGGCTAACAAGAATGTAGTTTGATTTTGTACTCTTTAAATCTACCAGAATCAGCCGAAAATCGGCTAGGTTGGCAACACTGCAGCTGTGTTAACTAAGTGGCTTATTGTGATATGCATAGTAAGAATTTCAATTATCTTCTAAAGTTGCCACTGTAATAACTACTGGCTGTGTGGTCACTGCAACCAAAAGCCATAATAAAGAATTGAAAATAAATAAATAACCTAGGTGGCCTTCCTACAAATAACCCACCTGAAAAACGATTTTACTCCTCTTCCTCCCGTTCCCTGTCCCTCCGTCGCGCATATATTTCACTACATAAGGAGACACTTGGTTTCCCCAATTGTGGAAGTGCGATGAAATCGACCTTGAACTGTCGTTAATTTCCTCAAACACAGAACAAATACTTTCGCCAAGAAAACCTAATTCGAATTCGAACCACTATCACATTAGGCAGGATTTCAGCTTTACCCCTGCATAGAGCAGAATGTACGAGGTATGTCCAGAAAGTAAATTCCCTTTGGTTATATAAAACAAACGTGTACAGATACAGAAAAAATATTAATTGTACAAAAATGTGCAACTGTTCAATTACTTTTCTACGCAGCTTTGTAAATTTTGTAGGCACTTGTGATAGCGTGGCACAAGTCTTTGTAAGCCTTCTTCATAGAAGGTTGTCGCCTGTGTATTCAACGGTGTGGTAACATGTTCTTGACCACCAAGGACAGATTTTAGGTGTAAGAAAATATTAAAGTCGCTAGGAAATTGTGCTAAATCTTCAATTGTGTGAACTAGTTCGTCAGTAACCACAGAGGGGAGTCCACTTCGTTCTTCATTGAACAGTCTGACCCATCTTCTAATCATTGAACCCTCATAGCATTTTGTGCGTAAACCTCGCAGATTGACCGATGAAATTCCTTTGGTTTAACTTTCTTTGGATTTAGAAAACGAATCACAGATCTGATTTCACACGCGGCGGCATTTTAAATTACGGCTGACGTTATAAAGAAGCACTACAAAGCAAACGTCGGCAGCAGCGATCTGAAAATGGCGTACATGTCTTCTTCAGTCAGAGTAACTGCCGCGCATGCTCGAACTGCGGTCGTAGCGCAGCCACGGATATAAATAGAAACGGATATAAAGCACACTTCAAATATAGATGACGTTAACAGATTTTTGCAATTTTAATATAAAAAAAAAAAAGAAAAGAAAAAAGAGAATAGTTTCCTCTAAAACTGAACGTCGTTCCTTATTTATATCCCATAGGGTTACAAACATTTAAACATTTGCATATTTGTAAGTCGATTTCTGTAGAATGTTTTGCCACGGCGGAGCGACCGAGCGCATTGTGGCGCGAGGCAGTTCCCCGTCGGGGGTTGGAATTCCCCCCCTCGGGCATGGAAGTTTGTGCTGTATTCTTCTGCCTGCCTCCCTCGGCAAGTTTCACCTCTCACACTTCTCTCCTATGCTAAATTAGCGATTCTTTGTTGTTCAAGAATGCGTCCTATCAGTCGACCACTTCCTTTGGTCAGGGTATACCAGAAATTTCTTTTTCCCCTCAATTCAGTTCAGTAAATGCTCATTAGTTACGCGATCTACCACCGAATATGATTAATAATAAAAGAGAAAAATCAAATGTTCAAATGTTTGTAGGGCTTATGGGACTTAACTGCGGGGCCATCAGTCCCTAAACTTACAAACTACTTATGAACTAGCTAATACTGAAGACGGCACAAATATCCATGCCCGAGGGAGGATTCGAACCCCCGTCCGTAGTAGCCGTGCAGAATGTGACTGGCGCGCCGCAGACCGCTCGACCACTGAGGTCGGCTATTAAAAGAGAAATACAACGATGTGCACTGAAGTAAAGCTTTGCGCTTTTGACACCTGTGAGGGTTTTTTTTTTTTTACTCTGAGGTCCTTCGCATTTAGTGCCAATATAGTTTGTCTCTTTTTTGTGAAACTGGTGCAGTCCAGTTCGAAACTGCTCGCTGCCTCCCGACGTACGCCATCTTCATACAATGCATTTTGATGGAGCTGTCGAGACCTACACAGCAACGGCAGTCGCAAGTGTGGACTGCACACAGCAAGGTAGTGACAGAAATGCGGTGGCGTTGCATGTGTGCAGGCGTGCCGTGCGACGGGCACATCGGTCAGGCCGGCGGTCGCGTGCACGCTGACAGCTCTTTTTCTGAAGTGGGGCAGGGCAGTGAGCACCTCACGTGGGCTTCTGCACGACGGAGGCGCACTTCTGATAAAAGCTGGCGCCGTCACAGGTAGCCTTGCAGGCGTGAGTCGAGCAGTCAGTTTGAGCAATGATTTTCAAATTGAATCATGGGAATGTAGCTGAACGAGGGGGGGGGGGAGGTTAGTACCACAATAACAAGTGTGAATATCACATATTCAACACTTAATTGTGGTATATTCAAGATTTACAAACCAGCACAAAACGAGCATTAACCAGTGAAAATTGGCAGTGAAAAGTTCATTAGTGTTCACTGCAAAGTCCACACGTCATCAGGAATCAATTAAAATATAATCAAGGAAAGGAGTATGAGGTTGAAACGAGAGAGAATTTGCCGGCGGTGGATGGCAGTTGTCCGCCAGGACCTCTCTGATGGACGTTCCAGGACACACACACACACACACACACACACACACACACACACACAAACACACACAAAGAAAAAAAAAACCGAGGTCATGGTGAGCTCCATTTAAAATGTCGCTCCCTGTAGATTGCCAATGCCGTAAACAGTCGATCCTTCAAAAAGCTACGAACGGCTTTCCATTGAGTTGGGAGGGAGTTCTGCTGGTGACTGCCTCCAGAGCTTCCGACATCCTTCTCAGTCACTCTGATCTTGGTGACCCCCAATAATTATAGTTCCAAAAACTTCGTCTTAAAATTAACGTCTCCATTGCAAGTGGGAATAGTGCTAAGACATTTTCGACTCGCTCAGGTTTCGGGGATACACAAAGAACGAATGATATAGGTGAATTGGGAAATAAAATATATGTGGTTTACAATGTCCAGTACGCCCTTGTTCCTGACGTCTGGAAGGAATTGTAGTACCCTAAATTTTCAGGATGTAAGCGAGACTCTGAACAGTTTCCGTTTTACTTTACCTGCTCAATCTTAGGACATTTGTCTGTCACTTGTCGCTTGTTTCATCTCTTGCCATGTTTGTTGAAGTGGAAAATGTCGATTTACAATGTCGTTGAGAACTCACTTTAAATTGTGCCTCTTCCGTACCTAGGTTAGATTTGTCATTTCAGAGGTCGGAGGCGTACCACTCACAACATGACCGTGCCTACTAAAACAGTGTTGTGTTCAAATTCATCTTCCAACTTATGAGACCTTTTCTACTATTAAACCATATGAAATCACATTTGTTACGCTTATCCTCTTCCTTCTTCATTCCTTACGTTGTTCTGTACACAAATGCTAGTTTTTGGAGCTAGCCGGCCGCGGTGGCCGAGGGGACTGAGGCGCTTCAGTCACGGTCTGCACGGCCACTACGGTCGGGGGTTCGAATCCCCCCTCGTGCATGGATGTTTGTGCCGTTCTTAGTCTTAGTTAGTTCATAAGTAGTTTGTAAGTTTAGGGACTGATGACCCCGTAGTTAAGTCCCATAAGCTTAACAAACATTTGAACTTTTTTTTGGAGATATTACAAAACTTAAGTGTGTACTATTTACACAAAAAAGATATTTGTAAGGAAAACAAATGATTACAGTGACCACTGCAAATGTTTTGAAATAAAGCAAACCGCGGATAATGTACACAAAGTCTTCTGTCTTTGATTTAGTTGGTCCCCGTTATCTTTGGAGGTGAGTATATTCGTGGCCAACGTCTTATGTCATGTCATGAAACGTCAAGTCGTGTGATGAAGGTAGTCGATAACTCCCTCGCTTGTCCAACTCAACAGGCGTGCGGCGTTTCTAAACCTTCTAATTTGTAACTGGCTGTTACCGTATTAATGACATACATGCGAGTACATCTTGTACTTCATTCTGGAATTTTAGTTTTACCGATTACTGCTACTATAGCAAAATACATAGTTGCTCATTATACTGTAATCCAAGATCTATAAAAGGGTAAAGCAGTCAACAATCCGAAGATTGGTTTGAACACCACAGTGCTTTACTAGGCATGGTCCTGTTTGGAGGTGGTATGCCGTTGCCTTCCTCCGACCATCGAACTGACTTACCCAGCCAGTTATAGGGGGACCTACAGTTTTACGTGGGTTAAACGGTGCTACTCGGTATTTTTCAAATGAGCAATACTGCCAGAGGTGAAAGAAGGAGAAAGTGACAGATAAAAATCCTAGGACCTGGCGGGGATCGAACCCGCGACCTTTGGATTTGTAGTCTAACACTCTACCACTGTGCAACCGAGGCGCACTACTCCAAGATCTATACTACACATAAATAACAGTGTATGAAGTCTGATTTGGTCGTAAGCTACAAATCCATAAACTGGAAGCAATATTTCATTAATCCAAAAGATGAGTTTCGACGAAAGCCTATTGGGCATAGAAGTTCGAAGCTGTTACTGTAGCACACGTTAGCAATGGTATTACTTCATGTTTATCGCTTATAGTCTGCCTGGCTAAAGTATTTGTCGTTCTAGATGTAGTTTTTTTTATCCAAAAATTTTCAAATGTTTGTAAACCTATGGAATCAACTGCTTGGTTATTAGTCCATAGCTTACAAACTACTTAAACTAAGTTAAACTAACCTAAGGACAACACAAACACCCATGCCCGAGGGAGGACTCGAACCCCAGACGGCGAACGGCCACGCGCGCCGTAGCACGGCGCCTCAGTGCGCTTGGCTATTCCGCCACGGCTATCTATTTCCTTTTTTTCTTAAACGAAATACAAAAGCAGAGGAGAAACTTCTTTAAATAATCAGAAGGATTGTTGTAGAAACCTTATTTTAGGTCGCGCGTTTGCTGAGCTGGACTAGCGAACGGGCTCGTTTCCATATCGCTTTGCTTGACGTACGCGCTGTTCCTGTCATTCCAGCTGTTTGTAAGACGATCGGCATCTCTTAACGACAGACTCGCCATTTAGTACTTGCCTGGCGACGTGACGTCATGTTGGCATTCTCTGTGATGTGAACGCACAACCACGCCAGTGGCCGTGGTTTTTTGCGGTGGTGGTGCGGCAGCAGCGAGATGGTTGGCGCAGGAAATGGCGGCGCCGGCATTGGGCGAGGCGAGGCCGGCACGTGGCCTCCTGATCGATACCAGGCTGGCTGGACGCGCGGCTCCACTCTGCGGGCCGCCGGCGGCGGCGGCCACATGTTCGCCCAGCCTCGCCCACCAGCCCGTGCACACGAGTGCCTGCCTGTCGCGACAGGTAGCACGTGTCCGCTGCTACGACCCACGCTCGTCCCTCCTGCCGCATTACACATCCAACTACAAGTCAGATTGCGTTCACCAAGAAGCGAGTGTCCTCCCTGAGACTTTAAACACACATCATGCAGCTATGAATGGTATCACACGTCTTTGGATCCTCTCCTGAGGCAAGTTTGTTCACAGTTGTTGCAGCTGCCCCTCCAGTTCCCGCGGATTGGTACTGGAGCAATGTCATCAATTATGGAGAGGTCCAGAGTCTTACTGGCCACGACAGGACCTCTATGTGCTGTATTTAAGCAGTCCAGATACGCGCGTGCTGTGTGAGGACGTGCAGTTTCTTGTTGGAACACTGTAGCAGGATAGGACGTGCGGACACATTGTCTATGACGTATCATTCTGCCGTCTGCGAATGCTAGAGGTGACCCGAGCGCCTATCCTGTGGCTCCCCACTTCACAAAGCCCGCGTGTCAGGATGTTCCCTCTGCTCTTGGCGTCACCAAACCCGAAGATGACGGTAATCGGAGTATATGAAGAAGCGGGACTCATCACTGAACATGCCAATCGTCCTCTGTCCATTCCTCCCGGACATGGCACCAAACGCCGGTTTCGGTGATCTGGCGTACATGGCGACTGGCGCATGGCGCGGGAGGACACCAAACCAGCAGATGCGGGTCGTCGAGACACTGTGCGGAACTCACAAGATGCTGAAGGGTCTTCAGCGAATGGCGGGATCCCTCATTGCTTGGCGCGCCTTACTTACGTCCTCCTTCCAGGAGGTGGTGTTCCTTGGTCGACTCGAATCTGGATGACATCACAGGATGCACCCATGTGCCCATTAATTCCAATATAGGGCCACAGTGACATCTGAATGGGACACATGCCTGGCAGACGACACGAACATCCCACTTTATTCCAAAAATGTTCAAAGAGATGTTGGGTTTTGCAGCCGGTCGTCGTAAACTTCATTGCACGATATTTCGACTGGACGTCTGCCACTCATCTGCCTCTGTCAAATGTACTCAGTTGGTGGCTATGCTGCAAATCTTTGCACGTCCTTCGTATTATACGTAAACGTCTTCACACGTGTTTCTAAACCTGTTGGAAAAAACTGCTATGGTCATCAGTCTCTAGACTTACAAACGAATTTAACTTTCACTAAGGACAGCCGCTCGCGGTGGCCAAGCGGTCTGCGGCGCACCAGTCACGATCTGCATGGCCACTACGGTCGGGGGTTCGAATCCCCCCTCGGGCATGGATATTTGTGCCGTCCTTAGAATTAGCTAGTTCATAAGTATTTCGTAAGTTTAGGGACTGATGCCCCGTAGTTACGACCCTTAGGCTTAACAAACATTTGAACATTTTTTAGACCTACCCAGCAGCAGATGTAGGCTCAGATCATAATCTTCTTGTGGCGGAGATTACGGTGATGCTCAAGAAGCTGAAAGTTTCGTCAAATCGTAGACCCACTGACACCAGCTTACTAAGAAACAGTAATGTTAACATGGAGGTGTGCCAGGAGATAAACGAAAGCTTAAATAAATTAATAAATACCTGTTCGGAAATTTTGAGTCAACCTGAAGACATGAGGTAAAGTTTCAAGTCAGATATTATAGAACCGTGTAAGACGCATCTGAAATCTGAGAAAAGAAAAAATCGGAAAGACTGGATGACTGATGAATTATTAGTGCTCATGGAAAAAAGAAGAAATCAGAAAAAAAATACAGACAGACTGAAATATAAAATAGTGCAGAAAGACATCAAGTATAAATGTCGCCAAGCAAAGGAGGAGTGGTTTAAAGAGAAATGTACTGAGATTCTGCAAAGACTGCACGATTCCCACAGTGTGCAAAGAAAAAAAAAAGATTTTACTGGAGATATTCAGAGGCAGAATACATAAATTCTTAAATATGAAGAAGGAAACATTGTGCTGGATATTAAAGATTAACTGACTCCATGGGAAGAGTATATCAAAATCCTATTCAGTGACCAAAGAGAAGAAATAACTGTCGACAATAACAACGAAACGGGACCATCTATTTCAATGGAAGAGGTACAAGCGGCAATAAAATCAACTAAAAGTGGGAAAACTCCTAGCCCTGACGACCTACCCTTGTTTAATAAGAGTCAAGAAGTATGACTACCTAGGGACCAGTGTCAACTGCTCCAACTGTTCAGAAATAAAGATTCGTAGAAGGCCCCTGCGTCCTTTAAATATGAAACAGCGAAGCTGTTCTGTAGTCGCGATTTGAGCCTGCATCTAAGAACTCGGATGCTCCAATGTTGTGTGTTGCCAGTGCTACTGTATGGAGCAGAAGGTTGGACCCTCAATATATATTGTGAGCGGAAAATAGAAACCTCCGAGATGTGGTTCTACCGTAGGACGTTGCGAATATCATGAACAGCACGTGTTACCAATATGGAGGTTCTGAGAAGAATGGGGAAAGGCGTAGAGATGTAAGTGAAAGAAGAAAACTAAAATATCTCGGCCACATCATGAGAAGTCCAAAGTATGAGACTCTGCAACTCCTAATAGAAGGGAAAATAGAAGAGATCTGCTGGAAGGATTTGGGAACCTGCAAAAATGGTTTAATGTCTCGACGTCTGACCTATTTTAGGCCGCAGTTTCCAAAACTAAAATAGCTATGATGATAGCCAACCTCCGAAACGGAAACGGTACATGCAGAAGAAGAAGAAGAATTTAATTGTTGAAGTTATAAAGTTATTGTAACAGTATATTTTTTCATAAACGTGATTTGTACTTGCCATACGCTAAATAAATAACAAGAGGGAACCACGGTAATTAGAACACGGGTTATTACAAGTGGTCACGTAAACAATTACGCTACCCGTGCACGGCTTCATGACCGACCCTATCTTCTGCATGCTACACATTGTCCACTATCCACGGATACCCGTACATTCCATTAGTAAATTCCCGCACACGAAGAGAGACAAAAATTTTCGTGTCATTAATAAATTGTACGGCTGATGCTGATTCACAGACGTTTCTTGCATTAGTTGCGCGCTCGACTACTGGCGTTCTCGGATACTGTGTGGAGCAGTGCATGGGCAGCACACCGCTGTCGGGTTTCTTGACCTCTGAGGCAAGTAGCTCCTCAGTTGCCCCGAGTGTACACCGTTCCCGTCGTCCCACCGAGGAAAAATCTCTGGCAGTCCGGCATTCATTTACACAGGCGAACAGCTGGGGTCATCAAAGCACGCGACGATTAGCACGAAAACGACGTGGTGATAATGCAGCTGCAATAGAGGCAGGTAAAAAGCGGCGGGGAGCGACGGCCTGGGTGCGTGTCGGCGGACGGCGACCCCTCTTTGTCTAGCCCAGGCACTCGCCTAGCAGCTGCGCCAGCGGCCGGCTTTCCCCGAGCCCGCTAGCCAGTTACGTCGCGCCGCGCCTGCACGACACCATCACTTCTGTCCACGTTTCCTGCCATGGGGACACCAGTCAAAAGTTACAAAGCACAATGGCCAGTGCTACCAAATTGGTGCATGGAGTCAGAACGTCCTACCACATAGAATCAAACTCACGTTCTTTAAAGGGCCGAATCTGTCAGTTTTAGTTAGCGATTACAGTGGTTACAGCGTCTCAGTAACTCTATAAACTCTGCATCACAATGGTTTCACTGCGAAACTACATACTTTATCTGTGGTCTACAGATGAGACAGATTTCATATAGTACACCAAATAGTGGTTTCGCAGTTCAGAGTAGTACACATATAGCGAGAACCTCGCGGATCAAGAGACGCGGGACACTTTTTTGTACAGTTACGATAGGGAAGATGAAATTTTAGGTTTCCCATCTAAATGGGGTAGATGCAACGACGCTGCGTGGCTTGTTTTTGCGTTTTTAGAGTCAACTGAAAATACTGGAATATTATCACTACATCCTTCCACGATTTTGACGCGTGACATCCGAAGATTGCAAACAAAGACGCAAAAGGAGACTCGCTACAGAAAGAACAAAGAAATAATTCTCCTCAAACTTTTTTCTCCCAGGAGCACTGATATGACACTTGCGGCAGGGATCCGAACCCACGATATTTGGCTCCGAAGACAAAACGCTCTACTGACTGAGCCATCCGAGTACAACTCATCGTCCCTAATCTTAGCTTTACTCCCGCCAGCACCTCGTCTCCTATCTTAGAAATATCTTGAAGTATTAGTACCCCTGGAACTGCAACACTTCCGCAATTATTGACGGCTATACAAATAATACGGCTCAATATTGCAACTACTTATTGAGTCCATGGCACGTCGGCTTGCGACGCGAAAAGGAGAGGCAGAACGACATTAGTAGATGTCCCATGACTTTTGTCATTCCGCGTAAATTGATGATATTTTATTGGAAACAGCAGCAACCATAAAATACATACTGCAGGAGTTTTTATCTGACCGAAAGGCTCTGACATTGACGCAGTTTCCCTCCTCGTCTTGTTGCAACCTGCAACTGCAGGTAACTTCGATTCCGAGCAACCCTTCTGCGAGAATATTCCACTTTAAACTGTAGGTAGCGTGAGTACGAAAAGAGCGAGCCACTGGGTGTAGGCAGAGAGACAAGTTTGAGGGTGGAGAGTGGCTGGTGACCGAGTTGTGGTGTTTGGTGGACAAAAGGCGGGGCAGGTGGGCGGCGCACACAAAGCGCTGCGCCTCCATTGTCCGCCACCACCCTGCAGACAGCGCTGCCGCGCCACCACCCACCACTGCGTACATCCTCTAAAACTTCACTAGCAACTCTGTCCCTCAACACTAACGCCGCATCTGTCAACTCTACACCCGGTTCACAATCACAATTACATTTAGGTTTTGGTCACTTCATTAGCACTTCTACATGTCACGTTCCAGTTCGACCAATATAACCTGTAGCACGTCTCTAGTCGATGTGCATACACACGAAAGAGATTTTATGCAGTTCCGCTGCTCGTGTGTCTATCACACACGTCGAATACATATTTGGAACTTCCATAGCCTCTCTCTGTGAAAGTTATTGATATACAGTGCCTACAGACCGAAGGCTCAATGGCAATGCTAAATTACTCATTCATGTGCCTGCGTGTTGGCCACGAAAATGGAAGGAGTTACTGAGGAAAAGCGCCATCCCTTCATCAACAGCTAGGTGGTGGTACGTGCCGATCCACCAACATGCTCGATGAGATTTCAGCCAAGGGGGATGGGCTGGCTAACCCATTCCCGAATATCCTCTCGCTCCAAGAATGTCGTCTTGTGTAGTTCGCGATCGAACTAGTTCGCAAGAGCGCTCCCACAGGTGAACTACGCGAACTAGTTCGCAGATCCCTCGCCTCTTAGTTCGTCCGCTCCTTTTCCGAAGACTGACGGGGAACAGCGAGAGGACGCGAGAACGCGCGAAATCGCGTGATTTCCTTCTGCCAGTTACCGACATTTCGAGCTGAGAGGCAGCTCAGCTGTAGTTTCGTAGTTCACTGGAACAATTTTTTTTTCTAAGCTATTCAGCAGTGTCTAAATAATATCTACTAGTAGTACTCTGTATACAAAGTACTTGAATACCATTGTATCGCCCATTCGTGTAAATAACTGGTTTATTTGCTTAAGTATTTGATGTCTAATTGCCCAAAAATACTGGTAATAGCACACGCTTGGGCAACACTGATTGTATAAAAAAGCTGTCATAACAAAAGAAAGAGCTCTTTTAGTAGCGGTAGCAGAAGCCAAAAAGAGCGGACGAACTAAAAGAGAGCGATCTACTGCGAACTAAAAGGAGAGCTACCTGTCGCGAACTAAAATATGCGCAATCGGCCACGAACTAAAATATTCGCGATCGGTCGCGAACTAAAATATGTGTAATCGGTCGCGAACTAAAACATGCGTTAGCGGTCGCAACTATTATGCCAAACGTATCTCGCTCCTTAGTTAGTTGGATTCTTTTCCGAAGACCGACGGGCAATAGCGAGAGGGCGCGCAGCAGAATTAAAAATCACGTGTTTGCCTTCTGCTGATGAGAGGCATTTCGAGGTGAGTGTCTGCCTGCTAGATTACATAGTTCAGTGGTACAAAATTTCTGTTTTGAAGTATTCTGCACTCTGAAATATCTGACTAATAAATTCCATAATGCCAAGATATAGAGATAACTCTAAACTTAAAAGCGAGAAATTATCACAAACTGTTTCTTTTGTTTTGGGTGATGTTGTTAGCGGTTCAAGCAGCAAGCGCATGAAGCAGCTAGGTAGGGGGACTTCTCCCTTCACCTGCCGCTCAGCTGTCACTGGGAGCGGGCGAACTAAATGCCGCGAACTGAAGTGAGCGCTCCCGATCGCGAACTATTATGCGCAAGTCTACAAGGGTAACTCCGACTCCGTAGATAAATGCTGTCGTACCTTCATATTGCCAGAAGTTGGAGCATGTCATGCATCCGCAAATAGCGTTTAAGATAATCATTTTGGTACTCCACATATTCTGGTATGGACACGTAAAAAGTTGCGTGGACGTGCTGCCTCCAAATCTTTGAACACACTATACTCACCGTTACTGTCACAATGCACTCATTCTCCATGTGCATCTTTTCAGGGGTGCATTCAGCGTCGTGAGGTATTTAGCTTTAGTACCAGTTCGTAATATTGGGTGGCAATAAGAAATCTGTGAATACAATCGGCGCTTCTTTTACTCTTCGTGTCTGCTTCTATAGCGGAAACAAGTTAGTCTGCAAGAGGTGGATTCACGAAGACTGTGAAAATGGGAAGCTAGGTGCTGACTCGCAGTTTCTAGAAGTGAGCGGATCGGGGACGTGTGGTGTGGTTAGCTTTACGAGATCGTAAACTGCGGGTGAAAGCCTCGCACTGCGCACGGCGGCCCTACCTCAACACGCCACACTCTACACTTTGCTTCTGGCCTCGGGAAACAGTGGCGACCGCTGTTACAGCACTGACCACCCTCATTACTGATGCCTTCCTCTTTCGTTGGTAACTCAGATGTTTTCCGTAATTATAAGGCACTTAAATCTACCATGCTATGCTGTATTGTTACTCGTCTAGATTCCGTTAAACTTGCGATAAGGGTCAGCTTTGTTTGTGTACAAGGAGCCTTGCGCATGCGCAACTCGCATGATGTCATTCCATAGTGGTCATACACGTATTTCCATGGTGTGCACAGCTGTAAGTGCTATGAGCTTCGAGCTACCGCTAACAAGGGAAACTCCCCCTTTGTACACCTCCCTCATATTTAGTGGAAGGGTGGCACAATTGATAGCTAGACAAGAACTGAAGGAGTGACACAGGAAGAAGTTGAACGGAATTGCGAAAAAAGAAGCAAAATAGAAATGTGCAGAAGTCCAAGCGCATGATATGGTGTATTCTGATATTTATAAGCGCTCTGCCGTCGTGGATATGTAGTTAAAATGTTGGAATGCCACGCGGTGGATTCGTGCTCCATATTTTTTTATTTTTTCATAAAATTTTGAACTGTCCGTCCGGTTATTGGCGTCCCTGTTCTCCTTTATTGACGTTAGCAATTACATATTAGTTGTAGAATGGTCTTGTGGTAACAATAAACTACCGTCACAGATAAATGTAAAGAACAGGAAGAGCAAGCGATACGTCACACAGACCTCTCACAGAAATGAAAACAACAAATCAACGGCTTTGAACCAGGTTAGTACAAGCCGTCACACAAAATCAAATATGACATAAAAGTTTTCTGGGTGTTGTACCCAGACGCGGTACAACACCCAGAAAACTTTTATGTCATCTGACTCTGGCCGCGGAAGCCTACGTAATTATAAAATCAAATATGTTCTCCGAAATTGCACGAAATACTCACATTTACTTGGGCATTAAGGATTTCATACGGCACACATGAAAAACTTCAAAAACTTTAAGAACTGTTTTGACAGAGAACAGGGACAACAGTGAGATTGTGCAACTGTTGCATCTTGTGAGACCTTTTCTTTAGAAGTAAACACATTGACGTAATCTGGGCAAGGAGGCCTATCGCATTCACTCACCCGGCGTACAAGTTACGTGTGTCTATAGGTGATTGCTATCATATGACGCTAATATCGTCACCAATTGGAAAATTCGGGTGGCTTGGTGCCTTCTCATTGGACGTTTGCAGCTTTCATTCCACAGTCACTTCCTTTCGGCTGCTATAGAGCAGTGGTACTGCACTAGCGGTATACCATAACAAGCGAATAAACACGGCACTGCCTGAACGAGCAGTTCACAATTTCATGAAAAACAACAAATAAATTATCGAGCACACGGGGGCTTTGCAAGCGGATCACAGCCCTGCCATGAGCGCAGAACCACAGCTGTAGCAATTAGATCGTCGTTACGTATTTTACACTTGACCCGTTAACTGGTTCTATTTTGTTACTTTTTTATAGTTCCTTACAGCTTCTTACTGTTTTAGTACCCGACGTGTGTTCAGTTTTCCACGGGCTACGACTGCGTCATCTTACCACTAAATCTGAAGGAGGTGCTATGGGGCGTTTCCATTGTCAGCACCCACACCTTGCAGTGTAACGAGACATGCCTTGGGCTTGCCTCGATATTATTTACTGCCTTGATTTACCGACCGAATATACAAACATCACTAACAGCTGTCTATAAGTGAAGCACA
Organism: Locusta migratoria; assembly: GCA_026315105.1. Classification (NCBI taxonomy): domain Eukaryota; kingdom Metazoa; phylum Arthropoda; class Insecta; order Orthoptera; family Acrididae; genus Locusta; species Locusta migratoria. Next base: position 76,448,561 of record CM048746.1, on the reverse strand, counting down.
AATATTGTGGGAGTTGGAGTTGCATTTACGCATGCCCATGAATGGGAGTGACTTGTAAGATGGTATGGCTACCTGCCGTGTTTGCTGCCATTCACCATTTGGTATCACAGAGCGAATAAGAATTATATGCTACGGAGTAATAAGTGGAATGGCGGCAGCCCACGGGGAATGGAAAGAGTTCAAGAAACTTTCAAGTTCAAACTTTGTAGAGAAGAATGTACTTGCTGTAGTACACAGGGTGTTCCATTTAAATTTTTCACACAACTATCTCTGGAACGACGACAGATATTGAAAAACGCCTTTCACTGGCATGAACGTCCATTAAAGCTTATGAAAATAAGTGCTATGCAACAGTCTAAAACATAAACAAATATTATTTTCAACACAAACTTATATGGATTTCTAACGCTATCAATAGTATGAAAAATCACAAAAGTATGGAGTTGGTTGCATTGCAGTTCTAAATTACATCTGGAGAAAATGCGAATCGAAGTTTATGTTTGAAATACATGTAGCGTGCTTCATGTATCTCAAATATCAACTTCACTTCGCATTTTCTTCGGATTTAATTTACGTATTGCGATGCAACTAACTCCTTACATTTTGTGATTTTTCATGCTATTGGTTGCCTGCGAAATAATATTGCGTAGCGATTAAAAAAACTTAAGTATGTGTTGAGAAAATAATTGTACTTTCACAAGCCCTGTCGTATGTCCATACCCATGAAAGACGTTAAAAAAATCAAATGTTTGTAAATCTAAGGGTCTTCTGTCGTTATCACTCCCTAACAACTTACACTAACTTAAAAATTAACTTACAGTAAGGAAAACACACACAGCCATGCCGGAATTAGGACTCGAACCTCTGACCGCGCGCTCCGCAGCAAGGCAACTTAGACCACCCGGCCAATCCACCGCGGCGATGTTTTTTAATATCTTTTGTTGTTACAGAGATATTTACGGTGAAAAGTTTAAACGGGTCACCATTTATTGTAATTAGATCGGCTCCCTATTTTGTATTGGATTTCATCTATGCGAACAAGAGCTCTTTTATTCTATACATACTCCCGTAGTTAGAATTAGCAGCATTTTCTTCCGTGTCTGATTACAAACTATTGTCATGTTTGGTATGGTCGTGTGGTTAAAGACGTCAAGGATACACCATAAATGTTACCCACTGCATAACTAGACATGTTCACTTCAACCGAATATGACGAATTCATGACGTTGGAGTTTTGGTGACAGACAACGCTTACGCGCGAGATCGTGACGTCGTTGTAGTAGTGTTATCGCTCTAGATGGGCTTCGACCAGATGCTGATTTTAGCTGCTAAATCTGTCATTGCATTTAGGCTTTTTTCTTTTTTTGGCGATAGATCCTAATAACTGTTTTCTTTAATCCACAATCGGTCCCGAAAACAAGGAGGAAGTGTTGAGCAGGCGTGGGGTACAGTTGTGTCGGTCGCGTGTCTCGTCTCGAGGCAGGGCCCGGCCGGCTGCGAAGGCGGGCCAGGATAGGATAGGATAGGATAGGATAGGATGGCGGCGCAACCGCGTAAGCGGAGCCCCGGGCTTCGCCGCAGATCGAGTTCCGCGGTATGCGACCTCCGCTGTCCCCGCCCACCGCGCTACGCCGACATCCGTACGCTGACACTCCACCGAATATCGTCCCGCACCTTCCAACCCAATCCTCCGCCTTCGACACGTCACCACAACCTTGTCACCACAACCAAACTTCACCGATTTAGTTTTGTGACTCATCGCTTGCCTCCTCCGCGTGAAAAAAAGGCGGCACGATTTGCTGTTACGGCATATAAAATCAAAGCAAACGTCTATTTCGTAATAGCAATCACGTTACATTAGAAGCGGTCCTACTTCACAGCGACAAAATAACGTGTTATCATCCATTTACTGCGTTATCTACATCGTATGTAATCTCAAAGAGTTTCCGGTACGAGATAAATATGTTACAGTAGCAAAGAGGACCAAGTGCTTATTAAATCTTTACACTTCAGTGTCTACGTTCAGTAAACAAACATCCTCTTCGTGATGGAGACAGTGGCGGAATCGGAAATCACGAAGTTGTTATTTACGAGGTCATATATAATGAGAAACAACACTCGTCTGGGGCACGGCAGAAATGCCTTTCACGTGTGAATACTTGTCTAATGCTGCAGCCCACCCGGCTGCTCAGATTACCGGCCGGTGTAGCCCCGCGTCGGTATACAAGCGGTGAGCGAGGGTTGGCGGTAAAACCGGCGTGGTGACCTGGTTATTGGCCGCTTCCCGCTTCCGGTCACCCTCTCCCTCCTTGGGCGGCGCAAGGAGTGTGGAGTGCATTCCCCCGCTGGTGTGGCACTTCATTTGCGGCGCGGGGAGGGGGGGGGGGGGGCTGAATGAGTCCAACAGGTGCTCCGCCGCGCTGTTTTCATTTCTCCCCTCCGTCGGCACCCACAACCCGTTACATAAAATACGGCGGATTGACAGCGGCCGCGGGGAAGGCTCACCGCCCATTTTATTTTGGATAGCTTTGTGGAAAAGGGGGAAAAGTCTGTCATCGAATATAGTAACAGGCCAGGAATATGCTTTGCGTTGTCCTTCCATAAATTTGTCCCGCCGTCTGCTCCTCACCAATCGCTGTAATGTTTTCTAGGTGCGAGAATGTGATGACATTCCTTTCGTTCTCATGAACACGCGGCATTGCTATTGTTTCTAGTTATAAAATTTCATTTTGTTCGGTTCTTTTCAGATAATGGTGTGTGTGTGTGTGTGTGTGTGTGTTTACACGCGTTCTTCTCAATTCGACTGCGTGAAGTAAAAAGTACTCGATTTAAATACCGGAAGGCTTTGCGAAAGGCATTGAGTGTTGGGCCGTCTTTTTTGTGTGATGTCATTAGTACGGAGTTATTCAAAAATGTTCAAATGTTTGTTAAGCTTAAGGGACTTAAACTGCGGCTTCATCAGTCCCAAAACTTACAAACTACTTATGAACTACCTTACACTAAAGACGACACAAACATTCATGCCAGCCGCGGTGGCCGAGAGGACAGACGCGTCAGTCACGGTCTGCACGGCCACTACGGTCGGGGGTTCGAATCCCCCCTCGGGCATGGATATTTGTGCCGTCCTTAGTATAGGGTAGTTGACAAGTAGTTTGTCAGTTTAGGGACTCATGGACCCGTAGTTAAGTCCCATAAGCTATACAAACATTTGAAACAAACATTCATGCCCGAGGGGGGATTCGAACCCCCGACCGTAGCGGCCATGGAGACTGTGACCGGCGCGCCGCAGACCGTTCGGCCACTACGGCCGGCGCGAAGTTATTTCCTCCGAAACCACTGACCAATCGCAGGTAAGAAAACATGAGCAGTTAATACGAAGTTTTTCTTTTAATATGGCCACCACAAAGTAGGATCACTCTAAGAACTAATCTATGCGGTATTAAGTAACTACATTCTCGCTGTTACGAAGACAACTACGTCAACGTTTCATACAGCTTTTTACGCGACATTTGGTTTCATTTTATCTACGTTCAGGGTCGACATCCAGTCGTTGTATCTTTGGTTTCCAGGCAGTTCATCCTTCAGCTCGATACAGTAATATGGCATTGCAACCTTCCTATCGAGCCAGAGCTTACCGTAATTATTTGCTACGTCACTGTTACAGTCTGTTTCACAATTCGTATTATAGGCCTCGGGGTTGTAGACGGAGTTTACCGGAAAAAGTTTTTATAATAAATCCATGTACACAAGCGTACGATTTGGTTGTAAAATAAATTTGAATATCGGATCACTTTGAAATTTTCAAGTCGACGATACGTATACAACCAGAGAAAGGCCTCGCTGTCAATTACTTGTTGTAATATTGACATCATTACGACTTATGTCACTGTATCAGTATAAGAGGAGTCACGAAAAACTGGTATACCCGCAACGGAATTCAGTGAGGCTTTCTGCTTCTGATGCTGCAGTGTATCGAGAAGTTGTAACACTGGAAAAGGGCAGCGAAATGCAGAATGATTGCAGCGTATTGAAAATTGAAATTGGGCCTCAACATTAACGAATGTACAGTTCTCGGTTTGCTTATGAAGAAAGATCCTTTATTGTATAATTAACCTATAGCACAAAATACACTGGAATCAGTTACGTTTAATATGTGGGAGTAGAAATAATGGGCGATGTCAAATGGAATGACCATCTAAAAGTAAACGTGGGTAAGACAGCTGCCAGACTGACAAGGCGACCACATGAGTATCGGATTTTAGAATTTCCTTATATGTATGGCACGTGTAGTTCACAACTCAAATAATCAGCCAAAGCCATTCGACGCAACTCTTAAAAATTGTCGAGAAAATCGACTTTGAAGTTTTGCAAAGTACACATAAGCACCAATAATTAAAACAGTTGCAGCATCTGTCGGTGTAGCTCAGGTGGTAGCGTTCTGGCCTCAAACCATAGAATCGGTGGTTCGAATCGCACTGTGACAGCTGTATATATATTTCGTTTTCGAATATAAACATTTTGGGAGCTCTAATTCCACGTATTGCGTCAGTTTTTGTTCAAGTATATGTAGACGATCTGAAAACCTTGATGTCACATAAAACGATGGTTGATTAGGTTAGCTCTTGGAAATCAATTAGTAGCTATGGAGATGATTTTCCACGAACAGTGTCGTAGCTCTTGACAAACTGATCAAAGACTACCGTCGGCAACAAACAGTGAAGCTAATACTGTAAAAAAATATAACACGTTTTTTTTTTAAATTGAAACCATCGTTATTAACAACCATCTATAAAATATAGAAAATTACGAATAAACAAAAATAGTGCATTTTCGTAAAAAATACCATTAGATATTAAAATTGTATAAATACTCTAACACGACGAAAAAATAAAAAAAACTGTCAAGACAGGGTTTGAACCGGTACCACCTTAGCTACACAGACAGATGCTGTAAGTCATTTAAGAATTGGTACTTAAGCTTACTTGCAAAATTTGATTTTCTCGATAATTTTTGAGACTTGCGTCGAATGGCTTTGACTGGTTGTTATTTGAGTTCTGAACTTCACGTACCACAAATATCAAAATATTCTAAAATCCGATACCCATGTGTGGTATCATGAGATTCATTGGAAGAATCCTCAGGAAGAGCATCCGTCAACAGAGAAAGTAGGTTACAAAACAGTCGTTCGGCCGACGCTTCTTAGCGTGGGATCCGTTCCAGGTGTGGTTAATAGAAGACAGAGAAGATCCAACGGAGAGCAGCACGCTTCGTTACGGGCTCATTTAGTACGAGCGAAAACGTCGCAGAGATGATTAGGAAACTCCAGTGGCAGACGCTACAAGAGAGGTGTACTGTATCGCAGTATCTGCCAAAGTTCCGAGAGATGTGTTTCTCGAAGAGTTAATATTTGCTTTCTCATATGTATATCTCGTGAAACGACCACAAGGATAAAATTAGAGGTATTGGGGCCCATATGGAGTAGTTTCTTTCCGGCAACCATACGCGACTGCAATAGCAGGAAGTGACAATGGTAGAAAAACCCATGAGGTGTCTTGCGGAGTATGGATGTACAAGTAGAAACCGACATGAAAATGAGGCACTGTCGACTCGAAGCTCGTAGTTATGAGAAGTAGAGAGTACATTACGCCACTTGGACACTGAATACGAGGGTGATAAATTTCCGCGAGTTCGTCAACAATATCTTCGTTAGAGATGGAGCACAACCTGGGACTGTTTTGAATGTGGAAATTGTCGGTTGATGGGTAGATGGGACCAAACAGCTAGGTCATCAGTCCCATGACCTCTGTATGGAGTACAAGCTAAGGTATGGTCGATGTAGAAATAAATCGCCCGTGCTTCAAAGGAACCATCTCGGCAATTGCCTGAAGCGACTTAAGGAAAAGACGGAAAGATCCTAATTAGAATGGCCGGAGGCGTACTTTAACTGCCATTATACCGAATTGCGGATTTAATTATGCAGACAGTTAATTGATAACAGACGTCTGAATTGGTCAGTGTTTCGACCCAGATTGAAAATAAAGAATAGTGAGTTTCGTGCACTAACAAATCATTTTATATGAACGGTGTCTATTGTTAAAAGTGACTTCTAAACGTGCGCTATGTGCTTGTCCACAGTTTGTTGTTAAACATACAGGGACCAGTTACACAGGTAAAATACTTTATTTCCACCGGTGGAAGGACAAATCAAATGTTCAAATGTTTGTTAAGCGTATGGGACTTAACTACGGGGTCATCAGTCCCTAAACTTACAAACTACTTATCAACTACCTTATACTAACGACGGCACAAATATCCATGCCCGAGGGGGGATTCGAACCCCCGACCGTAGTGGCCGTGCAGACCGTGACTGGAGCGCCTCAGTCTCCTCGGCCACCGTGGCCGGCCTGGAAGGACATTTCATCACACTGCAGTGTTCTTCAAATATTTTGGCGACACATATGATTTCTGAAGGAGTGCCATAAGTCAGACGAAGTAAATTATTTCTTCTGTGCAATTCGTTGCTGCTTTTTTAACGTCAAGTTGTAATATATTATATGCGATATTTTCCCGAAGCGTAGTGCAATTTCAATGTGCTGTTAGCGGAAGTAACTTATTTTGCGCTTGCAATACTGAAACAAATGTACAGCAGCCAGATCGCAGAAGCTAATGTATGTTGTTTGAGTACAGGGCACGCTCTGTGGTGCTTAAATATGGAGCAGTGAGACTGTTTCATCCAGCGAGTAATTGTGTGTTCGCTGCTTTGATAATATTGTCTTCTTTCTAGTTGGCATATCAGGTGCCAACTGGAAACTACAGAAAAACTAAGTTCACTCCCGTAAGGAGGGCACAAATCACTTGTTTGTACTGTCCGTCAGTCTGAGACGCTTACCGGATTACATTAATAGAAGATATACAGAAGAAGATCCAGGTTCGGCACGTTTGGTTATAGGGTCGCTCAGTAGACAAGTTAGACTCGGAGACGCTCAACAAACTGAACGGCCTATGCTTCAGGGGAGGTATTTTATTATACGCACCAGTGACAGTTATAAAGTTAATAGTTGGGTAACATATTACTTTCTTCCAGATATGTGTCGCGAAATGACTACCTCGAGAAAGTAAAAGAAACCACAGCTCATATGGAGGTTTAGCGGAAATAATTCTTCCTATGCGTTCTTTGCGAAGGGGACAAAAAGGGGGAATCAGAAAGTGGTATTCTTCACTACAAACTGTAAGTTGCTTACGCAATATAGATGTGAAACATCTTTAGACGCGTTATGGATGCACAATTTCTAATCGTAACTGAACTAAACATCCTACACGTTTCGTGTTATTACAACAAACAACCATCCTAATCACCTTTCAAGAAGATTATGTCACAAAACTGGTATTATGCAATCTGTTCAGGGTTGGTGTTCATTTCCAAGTACTGCAGGCACCACACAGGTTGTAAACGGAATGTGTGTTATTTAGAAAGTTGCTGTCAGGCTAAACTGTATAGCGTACGGGAGCTCTGTCAACGTTGTTGCAGATGTTATTGCCGACTACATCTGTGAAAGCGAGTGGGTAGTTCAGTCTGCTAAAGCACTGCCAGTGGAATGTTCTGAGTACCGGTTCGGAGCACCGTTTCGCTTATCCTTAGCTGCGGGTTGTGTATTTGTAGTGATGGTGGATATAATAATTACCTGCCTCTACCTTCGACAATATCGATATTTGACAGGTGATTAGTTGCGGGGTTAGGGAACAAAACAACATCAGTTCCTCGAAACAAAACTACACGCGATGTGTTCCAATTTAGTCAGGGGATTCGGCTAGTACAAGAGGAAAAGTTAAAAACGAGATAACCTCAATTGTACAATCTATCGATAAAGCCAACATAGAAGAGGGAAATAAGCAGATGACATCAAGCGACGGAAACTTCAAATGTTCAAATGTTTGTATAGCTTAAGGGACTTAACTACAGGGTCATCAGTCCCTAAACTTACAAACTAAGGACGGCACAAATATCCATGCCCGAGAGGGGATTCGAACCCCCGACCGTAGTGGCCGTGCAGACCGTGACTGGAGCGCCTCAGTCCCCTCGACCACCGCTGCCGGCGACGGAAACTTCCACCCGCTGATTCAATGCAGTTACGACCGTCTACTATCTGACCGAGTATGTCCCTAGAATAGATAACTGGATGCCAAAGAAATAGGAGAACGAAGCATACAAGCGATGAAACCAAAAAAGGATATATGGACGACAGAACAGGGGGGGGGGGGGGGGCAGGGGCAGGGATTTCCTACAGCCAGTGTACAACCCGAACCCCTGATATCTGACAATGGAAACCACTTCGATGGAGAGAACGAGGTCAATCATCCGTACCAATATTTGGGGCAATGAGTGCGGCATTCCATACTTAGCACGGAGGTCCAAAGTAACAAGCGTTCTTGCAAGTTATGAGCTACTGCATATTGTCTTTTGCGCTACTCATCACGTCTGTCATTGTTTTGAATTGTCTTCAACTGCATTCTTTGGGCACACTTCTACTGGATACCTTCTCGGTACCCCTTGAAATTGATTCAAACAATACAACGACATATGAACTGGAAGGCATGGGTACGCATTCTACGACACCGGCAAAGCGTTTGGAAGGAAAGTCACCATTTGGGCAGACTGACAGTAAAGCGTTGTGTGGATAGACGGGAATCGAGGCGTCATTTTTCGCGTGCTAAGGACGCGGCAGGGGCGATTTCTGCGACGCTGCGAGCATCCCTTTAATCCAGGCGGGAATGCAGCGAGGACTTTGAGATAAGCGCGGCGGCGTCAGCATCCCATCCCATCCCATCCCACGTGAGCGCGCCGCGCGGCCGCCGCTCGATAGTCGCGTAGCGGCAGCGGCGGAGCCCAAGGCGGGAGGAGAGCGGGCAGGGAAGAGAAGACGAAGAAGTGGAAGAAGGGGAGGAGGAGGAGGAGAGAGGAGAGGTGGCGCGTAATGAGGCGTACACCCCTGCGGCGCGGCGCGGCGCCGACCCTACCCTCCGCCGCGCCGGCAGGGGCCGGGGTCTGGCCGCCAGGCCGTGCCCAGCTGGCGCCGGGAACACGGCGGCCAGTTCTAAAACACCAGGCCGAGGCCGCCACTCCTGTGCACAACGCCGCCATCACCCAGGCCAAGGAATCTTTATATATATCAAAATTGAGGTGTTTCTGTCTATATTTCACTCTGCACACAAAACTACACGCAAACGAATTGTGTACTATGGTGGTAGAGGGTTGATAACGATAAGGGGGTGGAAGATATGGCAGTTGAAAATTACCGACCTATATAAAATAATTTTCAGCGAAAACTACACAATGGAGACGAACGAACTGTGTTGTTTTAGTACAAAGTCTCCCGTTGTACACCATAGCAGGTCCTTGTCAATAGGGATAAGCGGGTGGAAGATATACTGCTTGAAAGTCGTCAGGTTATATAAAATTCGGACTGAAGACCAGCGATGACTTTTGACACTATAGCCAAGGAGGTTAGAATAAAGGGAGATGACATTGTCTATGCCGAGCGCATACGTCAGTTAAAACCTGTCCGCCATCTTGGTCAGTTCTGGCATGCTATTTCTCCGTTATTACTATGCGTTAAGTCGACCCTCTTACTATTAATGCATTGAACCTATAGTCATTGCAAAGAATGTACTTTCAAACAATATACTTTCTTGAATAAATAGCAATTAATACTCATCATAACATATTTGAAAACTTATTTTTAATGGCTGATTTGGACTCTTTTAACACGTTGTACACCACGGCAAAACCGGAGGACGTTTTATTCCTGTTTTAACTGACACAAAACATATGCTCTGCAATAAGAAAGCTTCTACAAGGCTTAGCAATATGGTTCAGATAGGCTTCACTTTTTCAGCGTCAGGGCGTCTCCCTGTAGTCTAACCACCTTGACTATAATAGCCAAACAAAGAGGTTATATACAGCGAATCGTGATGCACATTCTTCAGTTGTTTCTCTGCAACGAGCGCACGAATAAAGAAAAATAAATGCATATTGCAGTTCGAAAAGTAAAACTACCAAGAAAGTTGCCAAAGCGTAAGAAAGAAATTTCGCGTTCTCGATCCGTTTCTAAAAGACAGAAAACGGCACTGAAAAGTGAATCTACAGACAATAGAAAATTGATATTAGTAGATATTGTTTATCTTACACTGTAGGCATCAGCGATTTTTCGATATTCCTATCCCTAAGGGGGTGAAATAGGGGATGAACGGCTTTTTGGAAATACGTTGCTATTAAGGCAATTCTGAATACAAAACTTCGGATTTAAAGTTTTGATTGGAATTTTAAAAACACGTGTTTCAATATTTTTGGAAATTCAACCACTAAGCGGGTGAAATAAGGAAAAAACTTTTATGGGTGCTAGAAATGCGAAAAATTGGATTTGAAACCACGGTTAGAATTACATAGTGTTTCGGGATGTTTTGAATTCTGCAATCAATGGTGCAATAGGGGGTGGTTCTATGAAAATTTATATTTAGAAGTACAAACAACCTATGCAGACCATCCAGTTTACGCGTGCGAGGCAGCGGGAATTAAGCTAGTAGTAAATAAAAATGCCATACAACATGTGTCCAATTATTGAGTACAAAGATACAGCTGAGGTTTCCTATGTTGCTACTCCGGTTGCTATGGGCGTATTTATCGAATGTTAACAGTGTAATGATACTGTTCAAGATGTAAACTCTCGCTTTAGTTTGCACTGAAATCTTCATTGTTATTTGTTGTAAGGCGCCTTGCTGTTGAGCGCGCGGTTGATCGCCTTCGGAGGTTCGAGTCCTCCTTGGGCATGGGTGTGGGTGTTGTCTTTAGGTTAAATTTACCTTAGTTTAAGTAGATTGTAAGCTACGGACTGATGACCACGCAGTTTGGTCCGATAGATTTACAAACATTTGAACATTTTGAGCTATTTGTTGGCCAAAACTACTGTACTGTGCAATTCAGATGTTTGTACATCTATGAAACTTAACTTCTTTGGTCATCAGTCGCTAGGCTTACAAACTACTTAAACTGGCCTAAGAACAACACACGCTTTCCCGAGAAAGGACTCGAACCTCCGACATGACATTGTGCGCACACATTTTCAAGAATACTTCCCTCTAAATGTGTTATTCGGATTTTTAGACAATTAAATGATTGGACTTGTTTTGTTACCGCATCGTCTTACAAGACACTGATGTCTACATTTTCATGAAATGAGCTGCCAGCATTATTGGAAAGGATTCCTCTGGCCACAAGAATGCGTATGATGTTCCAGCACGATGGGACTACTGCGCAGTCTACTCATCAGGTAACATCATCTAAACTGCTCCGTCTAGTACTAAGAATACTACTACTTTGGCGCACCGTAACAAATCACATACTCAAACTTTCATGTACTTCTAAGATATTCATACTTAAGTGCCTGTAGAGACTTTTGAAGACCATTTGTCTACCGTTCCATTCTCCAAAAACGTATGGGGGAAACACCTAAATCTTTCCATTCGACCTCTGATTTCTCTTGTTTTATCATGCTCATTCCACTCTACTTAGTTATATATATCAACTAAATTTCTCTTGCGAAGAAGAAAGCTGGTGACTGAATTTTCGTAAAGAGATCTCGCCTCAAAGGAAAACGCTTTTGTCTTAATAATTGCCACGCCAGCTCGCATATCAAATTCTCTATACACTCTGCCTTTTGCGTGGTAATAAACAACTGTCCTTCTTTGTACCTTCACTGCAGGACAGCAATATTCCAACAGCGAACGGACAAGCGTTGTTTAGACTATTTCTTTGGGGGATTTGTTACATCTTGTAATTGTTCCGCCAACAAGGCGTAGTCTTTTAGTTCGCCTTTCCCGCAATAATATGCACTGGTCTTTTTAATTAAAGGTATTGATAGCTGAATAAATCAATCTCTTAGTGCTCAACGTATTGAAATCCCTAAGGTAGTTCATATACTGTCAGAAAAACGCCATGGCGCGCTTCAATTTGTAATCAATTTCTGGTCAAGCTTCGCTGCTCTCTGATGTTTACTAATTTCTTCCATCAGATTACTGCCCCCTTTTAGCTGGCCAGCAGCTAGCTCCCGTCTCTGCCACTAGATGTCACTTCAAACGCCAATTAAATAAGGAACAGATAACATAAATATTAGTATGGAGATTAGAAACCTGTTGTAAAAAATTTCGATTCATTAACACAACATGTTTTGAGGCTGGGTTACTCAATTATCGAGTTCTTAAAATAAATACGGCATTAGGCATTATTGTTATTTATGAGGTTACAAGATAAGCCTTCACATACAAACAGAAAAATGCGGCGGGGACTTAAAGACGTATAAAAGCCACGCTTCAAGATCATTTCAAGATTACGTAAACTTGTTTACGTATCAGTGGTCAAATGAGAGACAAGCAAGAAAACATCTCTGAAGCTAAAAGTAGTCGGCAAAACACAGCTAAAATCAACAAGCAGTCTGGGGAATCTGTGACCACTGGCGCGTCCACTAAAACTGTCACAGCAACGCGTTACAGATCGGTATACTATCGCACTACAATTATTATTATTACTGCCACTACTGTTATTTCATAAAGCTGTGCCTATTACTTCTGGTCTTCCGGCAACTGACGTTACAAGTACTTCTCACAAAGCGATATCCATCGCTGCTATCGTTTGCCACAAGAATTCAAAATGCGTAATAGTAATCCTCGTACCTTTAAGGCTAAACTGAAAAGTTTCCTCATGGCTCCCTCTTTCTATTCTGTCAAGGAATTCCTGGAAAAATTAAGAAATTACACTTTTTCAGTGTAATTTTTAGTCTTGTGTGCATAGGACTGTTATGCATTTCAGTATATCTATTACTACTTTCTTGTTACAATTTTATGTACTGACTCGTTACATAACCATGGTCAATTTGGTCCTGCGGTGCATAAGAAATATATAAATGTGCTGTTCGTATAACATATATCCCGACTGCAGATATACTGGCCATGCCTTACGAACTGCTCCTTTGATGTCCCACAATCCCATCACCAACAGTTTTTTCTTCTTTTTTTAAATTTTTGTGTTTATTTATTTTGCATTGACGCTTTGACTAATGGGTGTGCAATTGAATCATGGCTTGTTAAATGGGCATAAGTTCATTTCACCTTTTTTTTTTTTTAGTAATGTTGTCTAGGTGTCTTTTAAATGTTAAAAGGACTTCATTCCTACCAAACACCAAGGTTTCTATATTTGCATTTTGTGATTTTTAAGACTGAACTCTGGGTTTGAACAAGTTGCATTAATTTGTTAAGCCTTGGGACCATGTGGAATTTTACGTACTTTTCAGATCGAAAAGTATGTGTTCATCTTACATATACAGTCCAGTTACACGGTCCAATAATATGGTGGTGTACCTTTCTCTGACAACTTAAGCACATCCAGAAAGCAGTACCCCGTCAAAAGAAAAAGAAAGTAGCGGCCATTCAGCAAGTACTATCATTATATTCTCCCAGGAAAAAGATACTTTCTACCAAGCAATTGTTAAAAGGGAACAGATGCTGTTTATAAAGAAGACTGAACGAACACTGTTGAGTGTTTGTAACATCACTGACTTTGTGCCAGTCTTACAAACGACAGTCCGTGTTTTCTTCATTATGTATCTCGCTGTTGTAAAATTATTAAATAATATTACACTGCAATATTGTTTAGATACCTGCAAAATGTAAGAGAGAACTGGTTTATATCAGTTCAGTGCTCTTTCCAGAAAATACAGCATGTCGCTATTGACTTTAAAAAATAAGGCTTTCGGATAAAAAAAATTATTTCAGTTGTGAATGACAAAAACATATAAGAAATGCTGTTACTGGAATTTTTTGACAAATGAATTGTTAAAAGTAATGTCCATGCACTATAAACATCATAAACATTGTGAATTACATCAGGAATGAAAAGTGTTCTCTCGCAAACATGTCCAATAAAAACAGTAGCAGCGTTTACAGTAGTTGTCTCACATCTGAACCAGATAGCAGGTAAAATTGTAAATAAGGAATTTCTGACAGTTAAACCACTTCTAATTTAAGCAGAAAACACTTTAAATCGACAAGGAAACTTTCCAAGTGTTCAGCAGTTAAAAGGAAGAAAATTAGTTTTATTTATCTATTTTTGTGTGAAATAGTCCACAGACTGTAGACCTATGAGGATTATTTTCTTTTCAGCTGAAGGCACACTCCATTACTATCATTTTTGGCCAATCAGCATTTATTTTTAGAGTACACTTCTTGTGCCTTGTGACATATATACTTCTAGAAAAATGGCAAAAGAACACCATGAATTCGTCGACAAAGCAGAGGGAAATATTATTGACACATTCTTGAGAATGTATAAAACACACGATAGCACAGAGCCATACGCACGTGAGTATCACCAGAAAGTGCGCAATGTCAACCAGTGTAGGATATGGGTCCACACAGCATGATGCACGATCCTGCGGGCCTTGGGGCGTCTTCCGCTCACATAGTTCAGCCCGCCTGCACTGATGAGTCGGTTGTGCCTCAATGGCTATGATGCTCGTATGCATGTGTGGTGTCGTGCGGGGGAGCGCCAAAATCTAGAGTGTATCCGACTGAAGTAGACGACCCGACACCCGGCATCATGGTGCGGGGAACCAATCCTACATTGGTCGCTCTCCTCTCGTGGCCGTTGAGGGTACATTAAACAGTACACGGTGCAATAAACCAACCGTTTTTCTACTGTTCACGCACCAACAAGGCGATATGCTTTTTCAACAGAACCTTGCACGTCCACATGTATCCCTTCCCATCAAACGTTCTCTTCAAGGTGTACATCAAACTATCCTGGCAAGCACGGTCTCCAGATCTGTCCCCGATTGAGCATCTTTGGCACCGAATGAAATGTCATCTTGCGTGATCTGCACGAAATCTGGCCCAACTGAGGCACCAGATGTAAACTGCATGGCAGGCTATTCCGCAAGACTACGTTTGGCACTGTACGATCGTCTCCATGGGACAAATGCATGTTGTATTGCTGCAAAAGAGGGGTATACTACCGTCGACATTGCGCAAGCTCCGGTGACTGTACTCGCATGCGTACGTCTCTGATGTGTTGTATATATTCTAAAGACAGTGTCAGTAAAATTTCCATTTGCTGATCGACGAATTCAGTGTTCTTTTTTCATTTTCCAGTAGTGTAGGTCCTGATGCATTCTTGGTTTACTAGAGGAGAAAAATCTAAATACTAATGGTTGAAAACACTACACTGGGAGAGAATAATAGACGGACAATGTCGTGCAATATTAATTAGATGATTCAAAACATCTCAACAAATTATTCGCAGCAATACTGAGTTGTAAATGTGTTATATTTTGTACTAGTTTCCACGATCTTTATCCAGTTAGCTATATGATCTAAGAGTAATTATTAGTGTTGCCGTATAACATTCAAAGACTCTTTTTTTCCTTTTATTGCTACTTTAACATAGTGACAGTCAAAAATTAATTACGCACTGTTATCCTGTTTTTATGTCCGACCAAAAACATCAATTACCAGTATTGCGACTGGGCTTAAAGAGTCTACTTTCAATATGTTCCCCTAGCATATTTGCGGATCGTGACTTTGTAACGCGTAAAACAGAGCAACGATTCGGAAACTGTAATACGATTGCATGGAACAGTAGCACTTAAATCGGAGCTAGCGACTCCAAGCAGCGAAAGGGTGTGAAAAATATATACCGTTAAGACGAATTTGCCGTATCGCAGTAACCATTAACTAACATAAGTTCATGAGTAGTGAAAATGTGGCAGCAGCTTAGGGCAAACGTAAATCTAACGCTCGATGTAGCGTTTCGCTGAGTGACATTTTCCCGTCAAAGAGGTTCATCAAGACAATGCACGGGTAAGTCTCACGATGAGAATTTTGGTGGTCTGTATATCGCCGGTCCAGAACACAGCCACAGATTTCGGAGTAAGAATGGTCGTGTAGTTGTTTGCATGAGACAGCTGAAAACAAAATGGATTTAATGGGAATCCGTGTTCGATGCAAGGGGGGAATTAATTAGCATTTGCTGCCCACCTGTTGAATTTACTGCGTGATTCGAAATCGGCTCACAATGGCGGGGCGAGGGCCATTTCTCGACAGCCGTGGCTGATCGGCGAGTAGACATAGCCGACGGAAATATAAGTCGAGCACGAGGGGTGGGGGGGGGGATGGTGGTTATTGGAGGAAGGGAAGAGCCTTGTGATGGACCATCTACCGTAAGTCGAGCGTCCATTCTGCTCGGCGACAGCACAGTTAGAAGTGCGGCGCTTTCCCCCGGGGTTGACAATCGCGCAAATGAATTATGGATGAGCAGATAACGGGGTCGTCCGGCGAGGGGGCAGGCGGCCGGAGGGGAGCGAGCAATGAAGAGCTCACCTCTTATCACGCGGGAGAAAGCACAGCCGGCCACGCACAACACAGCCCGCCCGTACAACACAGAGACACCATTACGTAACAAGGCTACTTTTGATAGCTTGCTTCCTTTTGCAGTAAAATTAAACGAATTTAGGTTTTTTGGTCAATTTGCCATACCGGTGTTATTTTTTATTGGTAAATTCGGTGCTATTTTGTTGGCAAATCCGTTCTTGCAAACTGTTATTTATGTACCTATTTTGGAGGTTTTTTCGTCTTCCGTATAATTATTATCTTCATTTTTAGTGCTTTTCTCTACTAATTTAAGTGCATTTTTTTTTCATTTTCTATACTATTTCTAATTAAAAATAAAATTTTCCCCGTTTATAGTTATTTTCTAGCGAAATATTGGTTTTTAGCTATATAATGCCATTTTTTGGCTAATACTATCTAGTTTTTTTAGCAGTTTTGGAGCTTTATCTCAATTTCAGTGTAATTTTTGCCAAATATGGTGATATTTGCCAGTTATGTTGTTAGTTTTTGGCAATTTCAGTACTTTATTTTGTTTACAAAGTTCTGTGCAACTTTTAGCCGATTTTTATTTCCATTTTTTGGCATTCCTGGTATTATATTTTCACTTTTCGATTTTTTTTTCTAAAATTCTTTTTTCTCCCAAATTAGGTGTTTTTCCAACTGTGGTGTTTTTTGATAATTTTGGTGTTATATTTTTAAATTACTCTGATGTTTTTAATGCCTGGTGGGGCCTTTATTTTTTCCGGTAATGATATATTTTTTATAAATTCGTTGTTTTCGCCTCATTCACTGTTTTTGCTCATTTTGGTCTGTTTATTGCCGAATTCTATTTTTGGCTTTTTGGTTTTTTGTGAGTTTTGGTTTTTTTTTTTTTTTTTTAATTAGAGATCAATGTTCGTTACATGATAAATGAACTTCCATTATGAGAAAAAGAAGAAAAATGCAATTCAATATTCCATAAGTATCAGCCATGAATATTTGCTATTTTTCCAAAGTTTATAAAAATTATGTAGTAAAAAAGACCAATTTCAAGTTGTTTCGTAAAAATAGCAGATTTTGATTTTTTGTTTACGTGATGACGTTACCAGGAGAACGCAAAACTTACGATATCTCACACGACTGATAGGCACCCACTCGTTTTTAAGATTACTTTGATAATCAAATGACATTCGTTAATATGAATGCAAGTTGTCTGATTCATCAATACATCACATCCTTGACCTGCGCAGCGAGTTAGTTTGCAAGACGGAGGTGAGCTGGACAGCGGACACCATGAGTGTCGTTTTCAGCCGACTTCACACACCAGTTTAGGCAAATGCTGTTCCGCTTCTCAAATGTTACCACATAGAATGCGATAAGCAAACAGTTAAAATACGCACTGCGTTGTTTCCACATTTTACAGTCTAGAGGACACGCACGACTTTCATCCCGTAGGTTATCTTGATGAGGTCAGGAAAGACGTCCCAGTGATAGAGTTAAATAACAAAATAAGATTTGTTGAATCCTGTAGTACAGGACTCCGCACTAGTGGGACAAGACATGTGAAAGAAGAAATTACTTTAAAAAAAGTTCAGAGTATCTAACTAATTAACGACAAAATGGTACTAATTTATAATAGTATTAAAGTGCAACTTCTATTTCTTGTGAAAAGTGTATCAATCAGACAGATGTATGAAAAATATTAGTATTGCCCGTTGCACCCTGTAATATTAAATAAGCAGTTGACTAGAAACGAGTGAACATTTTGTATCCAGTCAAAAGACATTACCTCCAGATTACATGTGAGGGCAAGAACAGAAAAGAAATTCGCCACTTTAAGTGTGTGGTGATTGCTGGAGGATCCTTCGATTGATTCGGAATGGGAAATTCAAATGTTCAAATGTTTGTATAGTCTATGGGACTTAACTACTTATGAACTACTTACGAACTAGGACGGCACAAATATCCATGCCCGAGGGGGGGATTCGAACCCCCGACCGCAGTGGCCGTGCAGACCGTGACTGGAGCGCCTCAGTCTCCTCGGCCGGCAATGGGAAATTACAAAACCGGTGAGCGCGGAGACTAACGAAGTGGCGGCTTTGGCGTCCATGACTCACGCGAAAGACGACGAATCAACAAACTGAACAGACTTGTAAGAATAATAGAAACTATTCTGTTACCATCTTCCATCTCGGCTTCTCAGGCAATGCCTGCTACGCTGGACAGACAGATCGCTTTGTCGAGCAGCGCATCCATACCGGAGCAAAATGCATAGCGGAGGGTAGTTACCATTGCGCCATTATTACATCTACACGGCTACTCTGCAAGTGTCTGGCAGACGGTTCATCGAACCACTTTCAGAAAGATCCTCTACTAATTTTCTAATATTAAGTGTGAGCAATACTGTAAGCTAAAGATAACAATCTGTGCACATTTCAGTCGAAACGCTAGTGCCGCGCAGCAGCTCCGCGTCGGAAGGTCGAGTCCTCCCTTAGACATGGCTGTATGTGTTGTTTTTAGTATAAGCAGTTGGTAAGTATAGCGACCGATGACCTCAACTGTTTGGTCACTTTCGTCTACAAAGTGATTGATTTTTCGGAACACGTAGGAGAAGCAATGCATTTTGGCGTAGGCAAGTTTAAAAGTTTGTACATCTATGGGACTTACCTTCTTTTGGTAATTAGTCCTTACGTAGATAAGTATATGGACTATAAGCCAAATATGCATAAATTTCAGCAATCCTCGGAAGCAAATGTTCTGTAAAAACATTTAGATGTCATTTGAAAGGGAGATAGTGATGTAACTATTCCAAGTACATACCATTTATAAAGGTAATAAAAGTTTATCATGTGAATCCCGAAAATCATAATAATTTTTTGAGGATTCAGTTATTTCTAACGTTCACCATTAAGGTCTAGGCTCTTGAAGGACTACGTATTCATACGAGCTACTTAAATTGATCGAGAGTTATTCTGTCGGAGAAATGGCTAATATTTCAGTATCGTGTTTTCCGTTTCATCGCTAGTCAAATACTTCGTTTTAAAACGAAAATCTATTACAGCTGGTATCAATAAATACGGAGTATTTCTCGAGTAAGAAAATCCGTTAACGAAATATCAGGTGTTGCTCGATGAAAGCCCCTTAGTATTGTTGCACAGTAGCTCATTTCTAGCAGTTGGGAATATTATCCGCCGCGTTTCGCTCGGGTGTAGCGCGCATGCGCAGTTCTAACAGTTCAATTTCAGCGCTTGCTAGAATCCTTCGGAATTTTTGACAGAAAGGGAATGTTATTAGCTACAATGAGCCTATGGCAGCGTGTGTACGAGCAGGTATTTAAGTGGTACTGCGGCGCGTGTTAAAGGCCGCGGCATTCCAGCCCTCGCCGCGGTACGCCCACCTCGGGGCCAAACCTGCTCCGCGGCAAAACAAAGACCAGGAGGCCGTCTGCCGGCAGGTCGTCCACCTGCGCGCGCATGCGCGGTCTACACACGCTGCACCAGCGGCCGACCACGGAGGGCCAAAAGGAAAGGGACGCACAGGTTGCGAAGGGAGGAACACAAGGTTGTAGCCTTTCCACGATGATGTCCAATATGTACATTGAGCAGGCAGTGAAGGAGTGGAAGGAGAAATTTGGAGAGGGCATTAAAGTGCAGGGAGAAGATATAAAAACATTGCGGTTTGCTGATGGCATACTAATTCTGTCAGAGACCGCAAAGGATCTGGAAGAGCAATTGAATGGAATGGACAGTGTCTTTAAAGGAAGATATAAGATGAACATTAACAAGAGTAAAACGAAGATAATGAAATGCAATGTCTGAAAATCAGGCGATGCTGAAGGAATTAGATTAGGTAATGAGACAATAAAAGTAGTAGATGAATTTTGTTATTTGGGTAGCAAGATAACTTCTGATGGGCGAAGTAAAGAAGACATAAAATGCAGAATGGCTATGGGAAGAACAGCGTTTCTAAAGAAGCGAAACTTGTTAACATCCAATATTAATTTAAATGTTAGGAAATCCTTTCTGAAAGCATTTGTCTGGAGTGTAGCATTGTATGGGAGTGAAAAGTGGACGATAAGGAGTTCAGATGAAAAGATGATAGAAGCTCTTGAAATGTGGTGCTACAGACGAATGATGAACATTAGATGGGTAGATGACGTAAGTAATTAGGAGGTGCTTAACCGAATCGGGGAGAGAAGGAGTTTCTTGCATATCCTGACTAAGAGAAGGGATAGATTGGTTGGACACATTCTGAGACATCAAGGAATTGTCAACTTAGCATTAGAAGGAAGCGGGTGGGGTAAAAATCGTAAAAGGAGACCGAGGGACGAATATAGCAAGCAGATTCAAAATAATGTAGGTTGCTGAACGTATTCTCAGATGAAGAGGCTTGCACAGGACAGGGTAGCGTGGAGAGCTGCATCAAACCAGTCGGCGGACTGAAGACCATAACAACAACAAGTTACGTACTGAAATTATTTTTAAACCTTTTTTGCTGTTGATGACAATTCGTATGAGAGCCACCCTTATACTTTTTCTAGAATTTTACAATTAACTGCTGAATAATTAGAACACTTAATGATTATTAAAGGCCGGCCGCGGTGACTGAGGCGCTACAGTCACGGTCAGCACGGCCACTACGGTCGGGGGTTCGAATCCCCCCTCGGGCATGGATATTTGTGCCGTCCTAGTTCGTAAGTAGTTCATAAGTAGTTTGTAAGTTTAAGGACTGATGACCCCGTAGTTAAGTCCCATAAGCTTAACAAACATTTGAACATTTGATTATTATAGGTAGGTTAAATAAATAGTTGTCACGATGTGACAACTATTTAACACAATATAAATTATACTATTCATACTTGTCCGATATCGTATTCAGAAATGTAGCTTGCCGGCCGCTTGGAGCGCTGCTGGCGCAGCGTGTAACAAAAACAGTGGCAGTGTCGTGACTGTGTGCTGGACTGTGCTGCATCTACCTCCACCACCACGCCCATTTATACTACAGCCAAGGATGTACTGCACCTATCTCTTAAGTAGCTAGATGCACTGTTGGCAGCAGAATTTCAAGACAATTGGATTTTAAGAGTGAGCAAGAGTTGATATGTTTAGTGAAAGAAACTATAGGCGCCGATTGTGGGTAGAACACAGGATTTTTAAATGCGTAGATGAACACTACCCACTAACTACAGGGGCGCGAACACACACAACCACTCACTTCTCTCATAATTTCATCGCGCGATTATACCCAAGACAGAGGTCCCGCGAATGCCCTTCCTCCAGGAAATTAATGACTTAACGAATTCTGTAATTAACATTTTCACTAGGAAGTCATTTATAACACGAATTTGCACATTTACCTGTTACTACGTTTAGTGCGATGTTTACCTGGCGTGTGGTAATAAATATTTCACTCGTTGAAATGTGTAAACTGTTCTCACTTGGCGCTTTCATAAATAAACTAGCGAACCCTGCAATGCTACGCACTTGCGTATATTTCCCCTCTCCGCCTCACCGACCATCCCCTCCTGCGCATTTCCTCCCCTTCTCCTCTCTGTCCACCCCTCCTTTCTCCCCTCTGTGCCTATGTGCTCCCCTCCTCTGTCCTCTTGTCTCCTCTCTCCGGCTTTTTCCCTTGTTTACTGCTACTGCAAACGAAACAATCGTTGGGAATGGAAGCGGATTAAATTGACTGCGATCACTGCTTACGTAGTAGGAGAGCGAACTCCATCTGCTGGATCTATGAAGATAGGAGCTTTCATGACAAATTTTCCGATGATTATTGTGTATAAACCTATGTCCATCTCAATATTCATTTACATCGTCACGTAAACATCTGATGAAAATCGGACGAGATTTTGGTACATAAGTTGCACGAATCTGAGAGTTGTCCTGCTAAAACTTTTTTTTGTTTTATTCGCTTTACTATAAGGGCGGTTTAGAAAATGAAAATAGAGATACCCCAAAAGAACAGCTGAAAATTCGAAATTGGTAATTTTCTATGCGCATCGTCACCAAGGATTAGGTTCGTATTCTAGACTGACACCGTGGAATTTAACAGAGATACGTAATTTTTTGAGTGAGAAGGGAGTTGATGAAGAGAGAGAGGGCATGAGGAGATTGATAGAGAGAGGGGGAGCTATTGACAGTGGCAGGGGGATGGATGGGTGGATAGACGATGAGGGGGGGGGGGCGCGGTTGCTCGCCATCGGAGGTTCAAGTCCTCCCTGGGGCATGGGTGTGTGTTGTCCTTAGGTTAATTTACCTTAGTGTAAGTAGTTTGTAAGCTACGGACTGATGACCACGCAGTTTGGTCCGATAGATTTACAAACATTTGAACATCTTTTTGGGGGAGGAGGCAGAGATATGTAGACACAAAAAGGAAGGAGTAGGAGGTGGAGAGAGGGGAGGAAGGTGTACATTACCTAACTGAATGTTGGAAGGTTTTACAAGAGGAACCAGTGTACGTGCGTATCCAGTTCCTATGCATATTTACCAATCGTTAAGCCTTAGCGGGTTCGCTAGTAATACATACATATTTATAACATATGCAATATATACTTACTAGTATATAAAGTCTGCATAGCCACCAATGTTCATTAGAGAGTAGTGGAAAATTTTAAGTAAATCGACTTCGTATTTTAATATTAACAAAAATCACGTAAACATCGACTTGTAGTTTTACAATAGTAAAGATACCGACTGTTTCTGTGCCTTTATGCTTGTTAGGAAAGACAGTGAAATGAAATCACCGTTGAAGTGATTCGTGGAGACAAAACTAACTTACGTTAAGAACAACACATACAACCATGCTCGAACCTCCGTACACACACACACACACACACACACACACACACACACACACAGAGAGAGAGAGAGAGAGAGAGAGAGAGAGAGAGAGAGAGAGAGAGAGAGAGAGAGAGAGAGAGAGAGAGAGTGTGTTCATTTTATCTTCTTCGTGACGATTCCTGACATCATTCTGTAACTGGTTAAAGATTTTTATGGTTGTATATCAAAGTATTATTCCTTCCACACATAGTGTAAGTCATTTCACATTTTAGTATATTTACAGTCAAACATTTACAGTCTTAGCGGAGGAAAATATCAAAATTATTTGCGACTTTAGTATAAGCTGCAAGACTGTCAATGTTTCACTACAGGAAGACGTTTCACAACACTTATTGTCTGAATAAAATTTAACGGCTAAACTCTCGACCAGCGGAATGGGTAGCGTCGTGGTGCGTCCGTAGCAGAGTTAGGTTGGCAATGTAGTACATTTCGAGTAGCCTATTCAATTACTGACTGTACAAGGGTACATGACGAATATTTTTATTTTTACAAATATGTCATGATTTTAAGGTTTGTGGTTAGGCAGGAACCTAAGAGTACAGATTAAATTGTTGCAAGCGTTTTACCAAATTATGAACATTGAAAAAAATATTGTAATTCGTATCATTTGAAGGACACACACGTATTTCTATGTGCATAACAACTAAGTGTTACATCTGAACAGAAAGACAGTGCATGTGGAGAAACGTATTTTGTAGTGTACGATTTTCTACATTCGAACGTTGTGATTCATTTCGAAAATAAAATCATTCAAACGTGATGTTAACACATTCATCCCAGCATCCATAACGAGTGTTGCCAACACTGCCGAACCACAGCACTTAAACACATTAGGCCATGCCGCTGATCGAGACTTTTACCAAATTTATCTTAGCAGTACTGAATGAAAGTATATAGTAAACTAGCTGAAAACCCAGCGTTGCCCGGGTATTTATTTATTCCTGCCATTTTTCAGGTATATATTCATCTGTATAAGGGCTGTATGTCTTGGGAATATAATTAATAGTAAAGAAGTAATAGATTAAAACTTGCCGCATGATGGGGCGATTTCCGTGAAAGTTACTGTTTATGTGCTCATATCTCATGAACTACATGTCGTATTGTGATACAATTTAGAAGCTACACGCAACTATATGCGTGTATTCTGTGTATTTCATGCGGCTACAATTTGTGGTGTAGAAATTATAAATTGTAACGTCATAACTAATGCCGTAGTTTTAGTCCATGAACAGTGGAACGTTACTGTTTACGTGCTCATATCTCATGAACTACATGTCGGAATGTAATACAATTTAGAAGCTACATTCAACTATATATGTGTATAATGTCTGTAAAATTTCCTGTCGCTACAACTTGTAGTGTTCAAATTATAAATTGTAACGTCATACCGAGAGCCGTAGTTTTACTTCATAAAGAGGGGAAAAGTAGTAAGCGAGTAACATTTTTCCTTTCATCGTTTTACTGTGGTTGCCAGCGAGAAAAAGTTTAATAAAGGATTGAAATTATGTTTAAAGTTTGTTGCAAGTCGCTAAGTACTGTCATTCTCAAACAGTGTATTTCGAAAGTCTCGCCGCATTATATGGCATTTTTTGCGATTTCTATTGGTTATGACGTAACATCTTTTGAACCATGTGCCGTATTGTTACCTCACGGTAAGGAATGTGTGTACCAAATTTGGTTGAAATCGTCCAATGGTTTAGGAGAAAATGAGCAGCATTGTCGCAAAATGCAGCAGTTTTTCGCGCGTCTCATTGTGTATGACGTCATATCTCGTGAACTATATATCGTATGTGATTCTTACTCTTACGACGACGGTCTTCATGGATTGAAGCTTACGTGTACAAAATTTGAGAAAAAATGGATCAAAACTATAGATTTGTATACAAGACGTACACACATACGGACACACTGCTTTATATATTAGATGAATTAATAATACTTCAAGCAACAGCCACACCCTGCAAAGACGGCGTTGGAGGTTGCTGTCGTGAATAGGAAGATGCAACGTGGTAAACGCCTCGTAATGACATAGGCACGTCGAATTCGTACAGCGACGAGTAGTGGGCAGAACCGCTCAGGCAAGAGAATTTATAGCTGCCACTTATCTGCGGAATCAGACACCGCCTCCCCTCACTTCCCGTTTCGTTAGGTGCACTTATCGCAGACGACATCAACTACTTGCAACTCCACACCCAGATGAAGCGTGGCACCAGCTAATAAGCGGCGATACAGATCGGACGGCCAGTGTTGATTACAATTTATATTCTACATTTTACGTTCTGCTTATCAGCGCTGTTACACGGCACCTGGCAGTCGTTGGCGCTGCGTGAAACAATGCGGAAACATTGCCTTCATTTCTGCTGAAAGAAAAAGAGCACCGGAGTTTTCATTACCTGGGAAGAAAGGAAAAATAAACCAGCCAGGGGCTGTAATCAGGGACTCCATTGAACACCAGCTCTGTCATCCTCCCATCTTCTCCCCCAATTTGTGTCTACTCTACTGCACTGTCTTCGCGAAGGGAAGAATCCGCTTATATAATCAATGTAGAGAATCTTATTCACTGTGTAATATTTCTGGCTTAAAGCCATCATATTAAAATCAGAGTATTGCTTCAGTAACTGCCGGTTAGGACCAGTAGGCGACAGATGGTAAAAGCTGGTGAGAACCAAGACAGGTGGTACAACAGAGGTCAGTTTCTCGTGGGAAAGAGCACTGGGAAGTTTCCCCAAATTCTAGGGAAGTCCCCGAGCGGCAGGCACTGGACGCCGATTGGCTGTAGCACTGGTGGTCACGCGCCAAAACTTAATCATATTTTTATTTATACTTAATAAACTAATTATTTATTCAATGCCAAATTCAATTTAGAAAACCCCTCAAAAGCTAAGCTTTGCCCGAGTAGGTAAAGTATATTAACAATTCTAAACAAAATAATTAATTTAAGACGGACGATGCATGGCAGCCATGTTTGCGCGCCAAAATATGGAGGAAAGGCAGCCTTCCATCGAGCCGCCACACTTCAGAACAAGCACTCTGAGGAGTAACTTGAGTAGTAACATGTCGCATACATACGCGATCATAAGAAATTGTTTCATCATGTTAGAACCAGGCGAAATGACTTTATATTAACTTTCAGTTAAGGCAATGTGTGTTAAGTAGATGTTATTAAGCAGTTTGCTGGTTTTCTGCCATCTTTAAGTAAACCAGGTGGCATCCCACATGAACTTGAGTATTATTTCGTAATTAGATCAGCAATAGTTTAACAATTTCAGCCTCAATCAAGAACACCGACCTGCGTGCTATCATGTGCGTGGGGACATCTATGCCGGCCCCGGTGGCCGAGCGGTCTGCGGCGCGCCAGTCACGTTCTGCACGGCCACTACGGGCACTGATATTAGTTAGTTCATAAGTAGTTTGTAAGTTTAGGGACTGATGACCCCGTATTTAAGCCCCATAAGCTCTTCAAACATTTGAACATTTTTGGGAGATCTATAGAAGACATCAGGTTGGTGAACTTTCTTTATTTTCTACTCTTCACACAGTGCAGTGGGGAGTTACTACAACCCTCAGGCACACTGTCATTGCGGTACAAATGCAAACTGTTGTGCGTCATTCACGGCAACATGGAGGAGGAAAGAAAATGAAATAGGACACGTTAAGCACAACCCCCTGTTGTCATTTTTTGCTGTTGTAACGGTCTGTTCCGTCAGTTCTTGACAGGATATTTTGTACATTATGAATGAGACACACAAGATAACTGAGATATTCTGCAAATTTATTGCTTTACGAACAGGTGATCCAAACGAACCTAAAGTAACATTTTCACTGATACTTCCGACGGTTTTTGGTAGAACATCGTCATATTGAATTAAAAGTAGAATTTTCTCTTTATTTAGTTCACCGGTTTTCAGGTGACCAGGCCATCTTCAGGTTTAACCCTTCCTAGTCCACTGCCTGACTACGTGTCATATTGTCATTTGCCGCTATGGAACCTACTATATGGCCCAATTCAAAGTCATTGGAGGCTTCTTATCCTAAACGAAAATTTGTAACCCAAAGTTGAGGCTGTGCCTTGTAATAGCGGAGAAGACATGGGGACGGGGATCAAACTCTCCCCCCCCCCCCTCCCCAGCCATACCTCTAGAGCTTGCGTTTTTGTCGTTCCCAGTGAAACCTGCGTTTCACTGTTAAAACGTTGCAATGCCTTAACAGTTCAGTTGCAGATATTGACGTGGATGAACTGACCCACAGCCCGTCACCAGCAGATTATGTACACCCCTTCCCTCTAGAAGCCAGTAACAGGAACCGCCGGCATATACTGGAACCGCCATCAGGGAGTCCACGAGAAGACGCAGCCAATTAGGGAACACGGTGTTAGTCACTGGTTTCGACCTGAGGTTCAGCAGAGCGCGACAGGCAGGGCGGCTGCGCTTTTTCTTGGCCGGCCGATAAATTACAGTTTGCCGGGACCAATAAAAGGAGCGCGAGGGCCAATCTGGCGCCTCGCACACACGGCTATCAGCGCAAATATTTGGCCGCCAGTTCCCCGCGCATTAACCGGCCTTCCGGCTGCATTCAGCTCCAGTCTCGCCTTGTCCCCTTCAAAACCTTCACCAACCAGCTCCAGTTCTGTACGGTGGACCTATAATAGTTGGTTCACTATCTGTCGCTTCTTAGCTTCACAATATTTCCATTTATGAACACCGTCGTTGTTAGCAGGTTCAGTTTCGTGTTTTAGGAGTTTATCTATGTTTATCTAATGTTCAGTTCGTCACCGGTTATCGCATTAATTTAAGCTTTATAAAGTCTACGCTGGTACTTCAGCAAAAGAAAAACCGCAGTTCAAACAAATGATCCAAAGCAGTAGTGAACGCAGCGGCAAGTCATTAGCTTACCCTCCCAACATGTGCTGCCTACGTCACAGGAAGTAGTTGCAGCGTGTCCCAACAACGCTGACCGACTTTACAGACACTTTATAATAATAAAACAACTAGCAAACATGGACTCTGAAATACATATGTTCACTTCTTCATTTTCGATACCCATTTCTTCTACTGCAGGCCCTTTGCTTTCCATATTTTTGGAGCTGACAGTATGCACTAAAACGAGGAAAAAATGTTCAGTAAACGAAACCTATAAAACGGATACCTTAAGAGCTACGAGCATTAAACAACAGATAATGTCTTTCACATCAAATATAGCTCTTAAGGTACAAGCTTCAGAGCCCGTGTTTACGGGACTTGTTTTTTCTAGTCTCGGTGCACGGAACATGTCCCCAAAGTTTGCGGTCGTTTATTCAAATCACACAGTCCCTAAGAGCTCGAAACTCACGGCGGAGACAACTCACATGCTAGAACCTTCCAGAATTTAGATGAAAACTCGTTCCAAAGCTCAAAGTAATTATTAAAAAAAAAAAAAAAAAAAAAAAAAAAAAAAAAAAAAAAAAAAAAAAAATTCAAATTTTGGTAAACCTATTGGAGAAAACTGCTATGGTCATCAGTTCCTGGTTTTACAAACTACTAAAACTAAGGACAAACACACATACATGCCCTAGAGAGGACTCTAACCTACGGCGGGAACGGTCTCCCCGACCGTACCATGACACCTTAGACCACGCGGCTATTCCGCGTAGCAGTTTAATAATAGCATGAATTATTTTCACACTTGACATATTAAAAATATTACTGAGACTACAGATTTCGACACACAGTGATTGCCAAGCATTTCGAAGGCAATTAGTCATCAAACAAAATAAAACACAATTAAAAAATAAGTAACCGATCTTTAAAGCGGAAAACATAAGGGAACCTTACTTGAAATGTTGAAACCCGAGCCAGTTTGCAGGTTTAACCGTCTGTTAATTTTTAATCCTAGCGTATTCTATTTTGTTTGCAGATGGACTGTCGCGGTGGCGCGGCCAGGCGTTCTAAGGAGCCTTGCTGAGAAGCGCGCGGTTGCTCTCTGTTGGAGGTTCGAGTCCTCCCTTGTGTGTGTGCGTGCGTGCGTGTGTGTGTGTGTGTGTGTGTGTGTGTGTGTGTGTGTGTGTTTTTGTCCTTAGGTTAGTTTAATTAGTTTGTAAGCCTATGGACTTATAACCATAGACGCTAAGTTCCATAGATTTACAAAAATTTGAACAATTTTTTTTCAGGATGATCGACAATGACTATGTGTAGAAATGCAATGCCATTAAATCATATTTTAAAAACCAAATACGGAATGACTTCATTCAGTCTTAGAGTTATCCTGTTTATGTAGCCGCGCCGCCTGCTCTAAGGTAAATCTACTACGGTAACGTGATATAGTCGACATACTTTTTTTTTTAATATCTTATGTAGAATTTCAGTTTTTGTCATCGCCTAAATATTGACGTACGGTGGGTAGAGGATCGTGAAGACATACATTTCTAGCGAGGAATTCTGGGAGCGGGGGCATTGGAATTTCATCGCTGCCACCACCCCCACGCAAATTATTAATTTGCAATGCTGATGTAATACGAGTGAATTGTAATCATTGACTTAAAATTTTTCATTGCGACATTGGGAGTTACCCAATATCTGTCAAGTTCGTTTATTTTTCCTATCTCTGCCATGTTAGGCGTAACCACGAAAGTAGCTAGGCAACTTATCCAGTGACTGTTCGAAAGACAGTGAAATTAAAAGATGGGTCAGAAAAGCATATTAGTTTAATGTCACGTAAACATGAATGATTTGAGTTATTCAACTTTCATAATTGAGAATCTTGTACGAATTAAGTTGTGTAAAAATCAACATTGTTGCAGAATTTCAATAACTACGCTGTTTAGTATGTTTTAAAATTAATAAGCTTTACAAATGCTCCACTTTTTATTCAATAATAAAGTCCAAGCAACAATTTGAACATGTGCAGTTTGGCATCTGTAGTAGTGTTACACTGGCAAAAACATAAGGGATGAAATTCAACGTGTCACGGTGACTAGTGCTGCGTTGGAGAAATGCCCTGGTGAAAAATGGTTCTGACTGTTGCTTGGATGCAAGAGTGTCGTGATCGATACGTCACTCACGATGATGAGTCTTGAAGTCGCAGGGGAGCGGCCGAGCGCATTGAGGCGCTATGCTCCGATGCACGAGGCCGTTCCCCGTCTGGGGTTCGAATCCTCCGTCGGGCATGGATGTTTGTGTCGTCTTCAGTATGAGGTAGATTTTTTTGTAACGATGAATCTAACTATAAACAGGCCTGCGTATATGTTTACGCGTAGCCAGAGTCTGGGTGGAAACATTCTACCGCATCCTCTTTTGGCAAAATATCAGGAATCGAAACACCCAGCATATTCCGTGTTGAGTATTTTTGTTTTCTTTGTTTAAAGAATGTAATGTGCTCGTTCAGTTGAGATAGGTACAATGTCAGATATCTGTCGTATATTCATTCTGCGCTCTTCCATTACCATACCATGAATGTATTCAACGGTTCCGTCTACGTGTCAGCCATAGTGAACTTGAATGATGCCGTGATCACATTTTAAATTATTACCCGAGATATAAATACTCTTGAAAAGTGGCACCGAGTTACCGTTAACTAAGCCCGTTTATGTTTTGATCTGTCCATCTGTGGAACCTATCAAACGTACATTTTAATATCACAAAATTAGTTTTTGTCCTTCTGTTATCACATCGCGGTACACCGTCTACTTTAAATGGACGCATTTTAAAAGCACTAGCACCAACACATCTAATCCATTAGAACAAAATAACTACAAGATGCCGCGTGGTCTACGGCCCCATACTACGGACTGGGTGGACGGAGGTTGGTGTCCTTCCTCGAGCGCGCGCGTGTGTGTGTGTGTGTGTGTGTGTGTGTGTGTGTGTGTGTGTGTGTTCTTGGTGTTAATTTAAGTAGTTTGAAGTCTAGGGACTGATGATAACTATAGAAATTTGGTCCAATACGTTTTCAAACATTTGAACTACAAGACTAGTACCTAGAACGTGCATACCAACTCTGATACGGTGTAACACTTCCCTCTCTCAGTTAAACTTGCTCCTTCGTGTCTGGAGTCTCATTGCGACATGCAGACATGTCGGCCGCAGGAATGTGATCAAGGAAATAAAAGCGGTAGTGAGTTGTAATTACATCATTCTCTAATAGATAATCTCGTTCTCCTGCAAACCGCAACCCCTATGAGACGTTCTTTGGATCCGAAATGAGACTTCGGTGATAACCTTCCGCACCGCGTATGTGTGATTATATAAGTCACAATTCCAGTCAGTGTCTCCAAATAGATCAGAGCTTTTTTCAACTATCATCTAATTAATCGCTGTATATAAATCGGACAGTTGTACATACATTTTGCGATTTCGGAAACGTCTCAAATAATTTGTACCAAAATTTCGCTTATTTGCTTGATCTGTATAGGTGTTATTAATAAATTGAATAAGCGTAAATATATTCTTTTATTTCGTGTACCTCGGAAATAACGCTAACGATTTGTGTATTAATGTTTAATGCTACTCATTGATTAGAACAAGGAACTCATACGGTTTGTATATTCTTGGTTACAACAAGTAAGTCATGGTTCGTGTACTTGCCGCCTGTCCCTTCTCTTCTAAATGCATAGGAAACTTCTGAGAAAAAGATTTACTGTAACACTTAACTATGTGCAGTTTTTCCTTAACAACTGGAGACTATTCAGGCAGGACTGCATAACATTTATACGTTATAAGCGTTTCCTTCGAAATACCACAATGTTACAGAAAACAACACTAGGCCACCCGATAGTATTTGTAAGGCACAATCTAAAGATTGTAGCTGAATGAAAAATACTACTCTTAGTCTCTATCTGGAAGGCGGTCCTAGAAATTTTCAAGTCAACTTCTCAAATGATGTATGATTACTTTTTTCCAGTGCCTGCCATTTCAGGTTTATATGGTACAAACACACCAGTGCAGCAAACGTATAACCACGTTGCGCTTCGTACAAGCTCGACGTTTCCTCCTGGTAGACATACCGATGTTTCCCAGTGTCCTACCAATAAACTGTGTCCCGCCGTGTGCCACAAATACTACATTCTGGAACATCCAATTATACTCACCCGACACGATTCCTTGTGATGTCGATCGCGCGGGATCCGGTGCAAAACCAAAGGTGACATTACCCGTGCTATAGGGCGGTCAATATAGGCCAGAAATATATGCGCAGATGGTTTACCACGCCTTCCAGACATTTGGCAAATGGTCATAAATAATGGACCGATTATATTGAAGGTCTTTAACGATAAGTACATCTGTCAATAAAGTCATTTAAGAGAAAAGTAATACTAGTTATCCAGATGTTGTAATTAATGAAATATTGAGAGAATAGCACGCATTTAAATTTTCTAAGGTGAACGGGGACTGATGACCTAGATGTTTAGTCCCCTCAAAACAACATAAGGTGGACGAATATTCACGC
Source organism: Locusta migratoria (assembly GCA_026315105.1). Lineage (NCBI taxonomy): Eukaryota > Metazoa > Arthropoda > Insecta > Orthoptera > Acrididae > Locusta > Locusta migratoria. The sequence goes on along the minus strand of CM048746.1, from coordinate 76,415,889 downwards.
CTCTACGCTGACAGACTCCAGTCTTTACGATAGGCTGGTATTTTACCACATTCTAACTGAATACTACCACAATATTTAGAATGAAACTTTGCAGCGGAGTGTGCGCTGACATGAAACTTCCTGGAAAATTGAAATTGTGTGCCGGAACCGGGATTCGAACCTGCGACCTCTGCCTTTCGCGGGTAAGCTCTTCGAGTCCCCATGATCCGGAAATCATGCTGTTTCCTACGACGAATGTTATTTTGTTACAGGAATATGTTTAGAATGATACTGTAAAGACTTCCTTTGTAATATGAAGCCTAGCATTCCGCAAAACATTCGAAAAATCGCTCAAAATTGCACCAAAGCACCAGTTATCAACATAGAGCGGGAATTGAATCGATTATAAAAAACTAGTTGGTGCCCGGCGGCCGCAGAAGAAAAAATTGTGCAAATAAATTTTGTACTATGTCCATAACCTTCGCGTATTAGAGCAGGTTCACCTGCTCCTCCCCCGTTTACCTCTGTATGAGGGGGGATTCGAATCCCCGACGGGTAACGGCCTACCGGATCGTAGCATAGCGCCTCAATACGCTCGGCGCCTCCGCCGCGTCTCTGTCTCATATCGTCGTGCTGTTACGTTTAACCTAACCCAGAACTCGAAAATCGTGAAATATTCTGCGCAACACGTAAATATATTTGACAGGAAGGTGTGTGGGATTGTGTCACTGTCTTATGATGAGGATGAGACATGAGAGAGATAACGCATTCTGAAGAAAAATGCGACTGAATGAGATTTTGATTATACAAGAAGAAAACTTTGCTTCAGCATAACGCAACTCGAGGAAAACTCCTAAAGCCTTGTGCATTGTTGGTATCGATGTATAAAAATTTATTTTTCGTTGTTCCAAATATTTGAAACTTTGCTATATTCGAAGATGAGGAATACTTAATTTTTCTTTCGTCGTTACATTGGATCAGTTGCGTTAGCACGAAACTCAGAAAAAAGTAGATTCGTTTTCCACCGTATTTTTTTTCTTGTGTTTGTATTAGCGCAGAAGATCTGGCGCCAATAGGCTGTTTTATTTATTTATCTTTGAGTCTGCAAAGTGAGCTTAGCGCTGCTTATATTCGTCGGCAAACTTAATTGTAACGGCTGTTAGCGGCATTTTTCACAACTGTCATTTGCTTTGCACCCGATTCTACGCCGTAGGTGATTTTTTTCTTTCCTTTTTTTCAATCCCGAAGATGGGGAAAAGTGCGATTTAAATTTAAATACATACTACACATCTACAATTTAAAGCACCCTTACGACAGACTTACTAGAAGACGTGTGGTCGCACACTGTCTAGGCAGAGTGAACGCTGCGTCTCGAAACCTGTTTTTGGCCATTTACGACTTGTAATTCCACGATGGTGCTTATGCTACGAGGCATCGGGTCCTGACGCTTACAGTACGCTGCTACAGTGAGCACAAATCGCACCACAAACTTTGTGGCCGTCCACAGCAGTTCGTTGTCCATACACAAGCAGAGCGCAACATTACTTTCTGACGGCGGGATCACAGATCTGCCCCCCCCCCCCCCCCCAACACACACAGACAGTAATGGGAACCCCACAACGGCGCAGCTCTCCTAACGGTGAACTGCCAGATGTTATTGTACCGAGAAGCAGCTGGATCCTCTGTCGCACTCATAATGCTGCCGAAACCCACTGTACTAAGCGGGACCGGAAAACGAACGGTCCCCAGCCTTACGCATTTTCGATGGGACTGGTCAAATAACAGCACATTAAGTAATTTAATAACCAAAACAATTCAATTTTTAATGCAACAAGCCAAAATAGAAGATAGCCCTTAAACAGCTTAAATTTTATTAGCAAGATGGTGTTTTTATTTCCAGTGCTGGCTATTGTCAGACATTTGATAAAGTTTTACAAACAGGCAAAAAGATGACGTCATTTTGATTCACGCCTGTCACACTAAACGTGTGATAATAATCCTTCCAGTCCGCTGTTCATCAGTTAGTTTGGTTTTCTACTTATTGTTGTGCCGCCATCTTCCTCGTAACTTCTGATCTTGATAATTCAGTTTGTGAGGTTTAACGTTAAGGAGCAAATATTTCAATTTGGCGCCACTTCGGCGACTTCAGTGTCCCTAACATTTTCGACGTATCCAACCGGGCATAAGGGTCCTATCCTTTAACGTGCCCTTTCTGGCGACGCCTCACATCGTTCGAGTTTAAAAGTATTCGGAAAAAAAAAAAAAAAAAAATCTATGGTCCGAATGGGTTTCGACCCCTGACCTTCCAGTTTTCAGGCATGCACTTAACCGCTGCACTTCGCTGTCGAATTATCCGTCGCTAATAGAATAGTCTAAATTATCTCCTTGCCTCTAAGTGATATGTCTAAACAACATGCGAATACATTGTTAGTTTATTATCAACATTACCACCGTTAACGCTTTTATAACGGAGAAATTATTATTATTATTATTTTCAATTCACGCGTTTTTAAATGTTCTCTTATACGCTCAAATAACAATGTACATTTATTATTAAGGTTTAGGAAGTGTAGAGCCGTACATAATTACTGACAAAAAAGGAAGAAAGATTAAGGTTTAAATTTCAGTCGACGGCTTGGTCATTTACAGAAGGCAGTGACATATAAGTTACATCGTGGTAATTAACGTGGAATCGAGCAGAATTCGACAGCTAGGCTGTCGTAGGTTGGAAATGCACGTTCTGTATCAACGCCTGTTAACTCAGCGAAAAGTGTGTTAGCCTGACTTGTTTCGGCTAATACGCCAAAAACAGTTACTTATGGTATAATTCTCTCAGGGCCGGTTGCATAAATATAGCTAACCGTAGTTCAGTTTTGATCGAAAATCAGAAATAAAGTAGGTTCTTTTCTCTGTGCGAGTTGTATAACATTAATCTCAGATCACTGAACTTTGTTCAGTATTTAACTAATATGAGCGAAACAGATTTGACAACGTCGCTAAATAACAAGAGATAATTGCGATTGTATCGAATCGAGTGGTATCGAACTTGAGATTTATATAGAAACGACTGAAAATTCTCGACGTCAATCGAGTTTTGTCTGTGTACGTAAACATAAACAGAAAATGGAGAAGAAAACTCGTTCAGAAAATGTCAAGAAAGAGGAAAAAGATATTTTAATTGATATCGTTTTTCAATACAGGTCGCCGATTTACAATCTGGAAGCTTCAAGTTGCGTAAAATCGCAATTTCAGTAAGATCATGAACATTGGATTCAGTGCGTGATTTCGTTCAGTTTGTTTCTGCAACTGTGCGTGCAACCTTTGTTCCAGCTCTTCAACTATGTGCTTTCCTAATGGAAACCGCAATTTAAATTGCCTGTCGTTTTTAGCTCTAGCAGGGGATGCCTCTGTTTTGAAACACGCGAGGAGTTCTTTGGCGATCAAACTCTCTATTCTCGGATGAAACATCAGAGTAATCCGAAAGCTAAAGGCAACGTAACTTGTAGATCATGCGTATAAAACAGTCGGTAACAAACAACTTGTAGTATTATTATGCAAATAATTACAAATAGCGTTACTTATCATTTTATCTGAAGCAATACTGTAGAAAGGCTATTTATTCTTCTTCTTCGTATTATTAACTTACAGACACCGAAAGAGTTGTTTAACAATCCTCCCTCTGAACTTAGTTGAACCACGTTAAATTCGCCAGTCAAATTTGAACTTAGATCAAGGGTAATGATATTGAATTAAAGTTTATACAACACAATTTCGAAGTTCAGTTTGACTGGAGATCAGTTTCGGGTATTCGAACGAAGATTATGTTTTATGCAACCGGCCCTCAATGTCGTCGTTTACGCTGAACAGTCGGTCAGTAAAATTTAAATTTCTTCCCACAGCTAGGGTGTTAAATTGGGCAAAACTTGCCTATTAAAATAACTATGAACGAAATGCCACTGAACATTAATTAGTAAACTGCACTAAGAAACAACAAAATACTGAAGTCACCGACATTTAGTGCTATAAGGTGGAATGACTTCAATTAAAAGAATTTGAAAAACCACTACTTGTTTTAATCTTTAATAATGTACGGAGCGCATGAATGGACTTTTAATACAATCTGTGGCGTACTGAAATAATTATAAAAAAATATATTAAATTTTAAATACTCTGTCTCTTATGACTGGATGTTATTGCTTAGCCTACGCTTGCTGCAAACAAATAATATATTTCACCAGACGCCTTTCGCTTCTATTTATAAAGCACCTTCTGTAGCCATCCTGGAAATGCGGTTATATAATGCGTGTATACACTTCGGTGTTTAAGATTAAACACGGTATTGCCTCAAACTTGGCGTATAATTTACTTATGCCGTGTTTGCCTCTTGTTTACATATTCTGTTTTTTCTTTCGTTGTTGGCTGAGACTGAGGTTTCTGAACCTCAGTTGCACTTTTCTTCCGCTGGATTCATATTATTTCCATTCCCATCAGTAATGTTAAAAATTCAAAAGAGGAATAACACTCGTTTCACTCGTTCCGCAGCCAGCACAATATTCTTGTTTATTCAATTTGTCTTGTGTAAATTGTGTATATTTCTAACGCATGAATACAATTTCTCATCGTAGTTTTGTGTGTGTGTATGTGTGTATCAGTAACTGGCATCTTTCCAGCAGAAGAGGAGGAGGAGGATGGAAAAGAGCAGCGATTCGAGTTTGGAGAGGAGTTACGGATGGAAGGAGTGGTAGTGAATTAGTGGCGGAAAAGCCAATAGTATTATTATATGAAGTTCGATTCCATATTCCATACTGTGTTGTAATATGTGAATGACGAACAGCAAATATTTATTAGTTATTGCATTCTCAATGCTTTAAAACATACAAAACTTTTCGATCTTCATCTTGAAGATCGTGTTTTTTAAAGCACTTGAGAACGATCGCACAGCGACCGAAATCTAGTTATGCAACGACAAATAAATATTCACATACCAATAACTGCTTCGTAACATGGCTATGTAAAAACACATAAAAAACTCTAGTTCTCAGAGATCACATTATTACTATTTTTAGGTATGCCAGAATTTCTACATCCAGCATCGCTACAAAGTTGCCACTCTCCAGAAAAGACTGACATGCACACTGAAAAATTCCTGCGGTTTTGCAAATGACTAATGTTGCCAGCTCTCTCCAAGTCGATTGGTTGCTGTTTTGCCTGTAATTGCATGGAGACATGCTTCGCGGCAATAGTTACGTGCTAAATTTTATTCCATTGCACGTCCCCTGCACAGTACTAAACTTATCACGTTTCTCCTTGCACCATTTACAGAAACAAACAAAAACACACACACACACACACACACTATATATATATGAACATGCAGCGACGGTACTTGGTACCAATATTAGCCAATTTTCAATTCTTGTTCTATTCCATTCGCGTAACGATCGAGGAAAGTGAGATTTTCTGTCGCTTTCTTACATTATTCTAGAACTATGAGCAATATAGATACTGACAGCAGAATTGTTGACAATACAGATTCCCCAATTTAATTCAATAGGGCTGCCATTGAACATGGCTTTTGTTTCGGAGTCCCATTTGCGTTCTCTTTTAATCACTTAAAAATTTTGTATGGGTGTAGCGACTTGTTTTGATCGTAAAGTGTCTATTGTATTAGCTTCCAAACGCTGGAGCAGTACTTCAACATTGGTCGGTTTAGTACTTCTTCCTTTAGATTTCTATTGCAATTATTCTTCTTTCCCTTGTTGTTTGGGGCGTGTATTTGGGCAGCAGAAATTCCGTAACTTGTGTAGTTACGTGCGTGGCAGAGGGTACTTTGCTTTGTGTCCTGTTCCATTCGGACTTGGGATGCGGGAAGACTGTTACAACCAGTGTGGTTGTCTTTGCAATCCTACAGAAACGAGACGTAGGGTGGCTATAGCATATTTTAAGAGTCGTCATTTAATTATGGGTCTCGGAATTTGTTTTTGTGGAATAATTGACGCGGATATTCATGAATTTTCCAGTTCACGTTTTTCTTTATTTCCGTAACACTCCCCCATGGTTCAAACCAAAATGTAAGCAGTCGTGTTGCTCACGCTTGCAGTCATCAATATTCCCAGTTATCGTGGATCTCACACACTTGTGTTACGTAAGGAATACCCTTTCTCGACATGCATTGTCGCAATATCCTACCAATGGACCGGAGCGAACCATCTGTTCACTCGCGAGGGTGCCTACATGATGATTCCATTTACGCTATCGTAGATGTGTGAGGTGACTTACTGGTACGGTAGACATAGGATACAACGTATTTGAGTTACGCGAAGTGCATACATTTACATTTCTGATCAGTTAAGGCAAATTGCCAATCTTCGCACCATTACGAAATCCCATCAAGATCTGACACAATATTTATGTCATTCTTGTATAATGTACATGATACAGACTATGCGCAAAGAATGCTGTTACTGTTAATATTGTCCGCCAAGTCATTAACACACAACATCAACATTTACAGTCCCGAATACTTCTATCGATGGCTCTCGTCCTAAATAATGTGCTCTCTACCAGTTCTGTATCAAAATATCATTCGATACCTCATACGATCCGTAGTTTCGTCCTGACAAATCCGAGGGCGGCGAAATAATGCAACAAACGGATGGTAATTAACAGCTCTCTTGATGGTAGACATGCTAAAAATGCCAAAATCACCATCGTGTTTTGTGAGCACATCGAAACTCGAGTAATGGCGTAAGTATGATTTGGCAGAGACTTTGATGACAGAATGGCATGTCTTTGTCTACGTCCGCGTGAAGTGCGTGGCAGAGGGTACTCCGGCGGTAATGGAAAGGTGTCTTTCGTGAGTCACCAGTAGGTGGCGGGGTGTGCAAGACGCGGCGGTTCCACACAGCTGTGCCTCCTGAGCACACCCGGGCTAGCTCGCTGCCGCGATCGATAGCGAGCCCGTGGTGGGGGAGGGGGGTTATCGGGTTTCATTGCCAGCAGCTGGCGGCAGACCTCTTCACCTGCGGGCCACGTCTCCATCTACACCATTAAGAAAAACATCACTCCTGATCGCAGTTTCCCACGGTGTACCTGTTCCTCGGCTTTTAAGTCTTTATAAACTTTCGTTCCAATGGAATGTTGCGAGGAGGAGTGTTTTCAGGCCATCGCTGTTTGATAACAGCCTAACGATTTTTTTCTGCCACCAATTACAATTTTTTTTTAGTTAAATACATTAACAGCTTTACGATTCTCTGATGTCACTCTAATTCTGTAAGAGACAACAAAGGACCTAGATGGAATGGAAAGCGCACTGAAAGGAGTGTGTCAGATGAACATTAACAAGAGCAAAACAGGGATGATGAAATGTAGTCGAATTAAATGAGGTGACGCTGCAAGCAAGCTTAGGAAACGTGAAAAAGTAGATGTGTCTTGTTATTTAGGTAGCAAAATATGATGGCCGAAATAGTGAATATGGATGCATGACTAAGGAAAGAATAGTATTTCTGTCGAAGAAACATTTGCTGAATTATAATATGTATTTAAATGTTAGCAAGTTCAAATTCAAATGTTTGTAAATATAAGGGACGTAACTACGGTGGTTATTAGTGCCTAAGCTTACAAACTACTTACACTAACTTTAACTTGTGTAAGGACAACACAAACACCCATTGCCGAGGGAGGACTCGAACCCCCAACGGCGAACGGCAGCTGGGCGCTTTAGTGCGCATGGCTATTCTGCCGCGGCTGTTAAGAAGTCCTTTCTGAAATTATTTGCTGAAGTGCAGCATTATATAGGAGTAAAACTTGGATGATAAGGAGTTCAAACAAAATGGTAGAAGCATTAAATATTATATATATGTGGTGCTACAGTTGAATGCTAAAGATTGACTGTGTATATCGCATAACCAACGGGGAAATGGGAGAAAAGAAATCAAGTAATTTTGCATTGGAGAAAAGTTTAGGGAGTAAAAAACGCAGAGAGGGACCGAGAGACGAATAAAGTAAGAAGGCTCAAAAGGCTGTAGATGTAGGTTAATGTTTACTCGGACAAGAAGGATCAGGCTTTGCACAGGATACTGCATCAAACAATCTTGAGACTGACGACGACGAAACATGGCACAGCGTATTGAGCGTACTTTGATCGACAACCAAATTTTTTATTCCATACAAGTGGCACCCAAAATATTTAAAATATTCTAAAATTAACTATTTGGTAGTTCATGTGGTTGCTTTAAAAATTTGGTACGCAAGGGGGTGAGAATAGAAGAGGTCCAATGTTTCAAATGTTTGTAAACATATCGGACCAAACTGCGTGGTCATCAGTCCGTACCTTACAAACTTCTTAACCTAAGGTAAACTGACCTAAGGACAAACACACACACTGATGCCCCAGGGAGGACTCGAACCTCCGACGGCGAGCAACCGCGCGCTCCGCAGCGAGGCGCCTTAGACCGCTCGGCTACTCCAATGTTGTTATTGTGCCTGTATGTTGATGATTATAGACCACCCTAACAAGATTTCCGTGGCTTGGTTCTAAAAGGGGCAATGTCAGTATTTATCAAAACTGGTTTTATTGGTGTAGACCATAGTTTCACGTGGTCTTCATAATGTTAAAACGGCCATTGTCTAAGCCACATAGGATGAGAGAGATACTGGGATTTTAAGATGTGAGCCCCAAATATACTGTTAATATTTTTCAGAAAATTACAGAAAATACTCAGGAGCTTATACAGTGAAACTAAGATTTTTGACATTGGCCCTTTTAGAACCAAGCCACAGATTTTATTATCAGTTGACATCAAATATACACATTGCTGTAACCAGCGACATTCATCATATAAATATTTTTATTTCAGTTTTTTACGTGCAATTCATTCACATTCAATTATCAAAAGTCATAAAATCCACCAGAAGATGGAGGAATAATGCGCCGAAGAGCACAGCTGGATGAATGAGACTGATTCACAACAATGTGTATTTTCAGTTTATATTTATGACGACCACGGTTAAGTTTAATCAAATAGTAAGTCTCTCGCATGTCAGAAATGTTAGTTGTACTTACAATTCGTCCGTTCCATGCTTCATATCCGCGTATTTCTTCGTAGATCCATTGTCAGGATTTAAAAAAAATTACCGCTAAGATCTGCTTGTAACTGCATTAAACATTCACAATATTAGTACAATATCGCGGACACACACAATGCCCATGATTTCAATTATCGATTCTAAAAGCATCGATTTCTACGGCAATAATAGTTGGTTAGTCATTTGTTTAGCACGGAGCAATTTACGCTTGTATTAAAATTAGTCTTTTGAAACTGCTTGCCTTCAGTTAATGTATTATGCATGAATACATAGATTGCTTCTGCGATATACTTCAACAATGAATTAATATTTATTGATTACTTTTTACAACGTAACTCAGTTGTTTTCTTTCTTTTTTCCCATCGACTTTTTGCTCCATGTTTCTTGATATGTTGTAAACGGTCATTTTTTTTTTTGCTTACGCTTTCATATATAAAGAGGCACCGTTTGTTGGATCTTACACGATCTAAAGTTTTGTCATTTTAATTATAAGATGAAGACCTAACTATGTATTGCAAGGTGATTGATTTCGGTGGAAAGTCCAAAATATCCTTTTCCTATGGGCCTTCCGAATATCTACTTTACGACAGCGAATGACATTGAATATTTATCCGTTTTTTGTGAAGATTGCTTTTATTAAGTTATTTAATTACGACGAGACTCGTTACGGAAGTGCATTCTTTTCGAGTGACCTGCAATACAGAACACAGTGTTTTCGTATATAATAATAAAAATATAGTGACTGCTCAAATCTATGTCGGTGTGCATTTATTTTATCCATCAGTATAATATCTCTGAGTGTCTTTTGAGGCTTTTTCAGTTTCGCTGCCATTAATTTTGTCATAATTTATTTTGAGTAATTTTTATTATTTTTATTTGCACTTATGATTTTTCGACAGCACAGTCCACCCCATTGACATACAGTATTTAATTCATGTGTTTGCAGTAAATTTACTTAGCGCATTCGTGGAATGTCTGTGATACCAGATTTAAACAAAGATCGTATTATTCACTGTTTTCGTTTTATTTTTCAACGATATCATTTATGTTGATATTTCTACTGTTTCATTATTAGGCGTGGGAAATTATTCTCTGTCGAATGAGTAAATTACCTTAATGTCTATAGTTTGTCAGTTTAGTAAATAGATTTGCCAATATAACTTGTGTGTGTTAATATTAACACTCCCAAAAGCGATTTTGATAATCCGGTTACAGCTACTATATTTCCTCTTCCACATATGTATGAAGCGTTCGTAGGCCTATCTGTTTTTAAAAATGTCACCTAATCTGGACAGAGAGAAGAACATATCGGACTGACTAAAATTTTAATCGTGTCGTATGTTTCTTTGAAGGGAAACAGCCATCACGCTAATTATAAATGCAAAGCAGGAAAAGCTGGTTTCCAGAGCCTTTCTGGAAAAATAAACAGAAAAAGGAAAACGGATTTTCATCAGATTAGCAAAATTGATTCAGGGGTTCACATGGTAGCCGAACACGAAATTCGGTTTTCTTATTCTGGCAGTTGTCTCGAGTGTAAAAAGTAGTGAAAAAGTAAGGATTCAATCAATCTGAAACAGACGCCTCCGGTCAACACGCGAAGGTCGCATTGATAAGATTCAATTCTCTGTTATGTTAAAACAACGACTGGCCAAAGTCCTACAACCTCCTAACACCAGAGATAAGCAGCCCCCTCAACTAAACTTCCTCTCACAGCAATCTCTCTGAAACTGTCTCCCCACTGCTTTCCTGTTGATACATAAAAAAAAGTCTGCTTATACCGATGTATGACAACCGCAGACATCAAATCACGAAAGGTTAACATGCATTAACAGAAAGAATGAAAGGTGACTGATTATGTACTTAGGGAATACCATGCAGAAAGGGCTTTTTCAGACAGAAAACGCATTTAATTAAAGAGTGTATTTCAACTCCAGGGAGTAATAATCTGAAATTGATTCAATCACATAGGGCAAGCGCTCGCTGATATGTTCTATGTTACAGTGTAGCAACCAGTGATCTCTACAGAAGCCTAGCAACACTAGAGGAGCGACTGAAATCAATAAAATCAAGGAGGTTAAAATAGTAACATCCTTGAATAAAACGATGGCGTGCGTGTTTCAGGAGCAATTTCAAGCATACTTAATATATAATGTATACCAACTTACCACATGAAAGAATGTGAGGATGGACCGTTCGTATCACTCCTAGCAGTGAAACTTCGGATGATAAAGGAATGATATACAATCTGTATCTATAAAAATGTATGTATGTATGCTGGAGCAATTTCGACGAAATCTGCAGATTAGCTCAGCAGGTGATCCTGTAAGTTTGGTAGTGATCAGTTCAAGATATTTATTAACGTATAAGTAAAAAATTACGCCTGACACATGAAACGACAGTAGCGCCCCTATCGGAGAAATTCTTCTGTTACTGTCATTCCAAATGCCAGTCTTAAAACATTTTCCATATACGTTACAATATGATGTGAATATGGATTTAAACACGCTGAGGATTGTAGAAGCATGGTTTTCATTGTTTTGATGATATTACATAGAACATAACAACCAATGAAATACGTATATATTTTTTATAGATCTTTCTTTCTTTTCAGCCCTTTCCTGCACATACCGAGTCGGCTCGTTATTCTGGATTCGGCTTGCTAATATTGACGGAGTGGCCGGATGCCCCCCCCCCCCCCCACGGAGGAAATGTGTACCCCAAATGTCTTTGTTTAGTGTTATATGTGCGAAAGTGTAAAGTGTTATGAAATGTTTGCGAATCATGTAATCGAGGCGCACCGTGGGGACCAGCCCGGTATTCACCTAGGGGATGTGAAAAACCGCCTAAAAGCCACATCCAGGCTGGCCGGCACTCCGACCCCCTTCGTTAATCCGCCGGGCGGATTCGAACCAGGGCGGTCCACCTCCCCATCTCGGAAAGCGAGACCGCACGGCTAACCCAGCGGGTCACATGTATTTATAGATACATAATATAAATTCCTCCAGTGCGAAGTCGGGGTGGGCCGCTGGTAAGAACTGTGGAATACTTAGTACAATTTAAAAGCAAATCGTAAAAGTATGACTTAGCTGTCTGCAAATACAGCAAGAAGAAAAAAAAAGTACCACAACAGAAGATTCCTATCCCCAGTTCTAATAAATGACAAAGGCAAATCAACATAATTGTGAAATCAAACTACTGTATGGCTTAGTGAGCGGAATTTTTTTTTATTGATTAATAAAATAAATATAATGGATCATAGCTTGAGGTTGATCAGCCGAAAATGCACTGTAAATACGGACTGGTACTAAACCATTCAAATGTCTACGGTCGCACAGTTTGGGCATCCGGAGCTACTTTATATCTTCAGCGATCTGATTTGCTGAATTCATGCATCTCCACCCATTAATTTACGATATAGCAGAGCAGAGACAATTGCAATCAGTCAAATACAAAGTCCGTGGTATCTATCTGTAATCATATTTATATAGCCTTTCTCTTGGTCGCAAAGTAGATTCGATTTGTGGGAATCCGTCTCGAGCAAGTGTGTAGTTACGATCAAGTATGCTCCGGTCGTAGGATGGCAAACAAGGACAGGACAAGATTCAGCAACAAGGCAAGCTCTAGCTGAGGCAGCGAAGCTTAGGCTTAAAACTGTGGACATGAGCAACGTAAGAGCTAAAAGCCGACAACCACCGCAGCAGGCATACATCACCTTCCAACATAGTACACACATCACTTGTCGGTTGGCCGTGGCGACGTAACAGTATTCACTGTGGCACAACGCAGCTTATGCCGCACACGACGCGGTGCACGCTAAACATTTCTTTTTATTTTTTTACATCACTGCAGCCTGTTTCACGTTTCTACTCTCGTAAATTCACAGGCGTTATGAACGAGTCATAAAATTGCTGTACAACACTCTTTGTCTAGCAGTAATCATTACCATTGTGAAAAAAGTACGATGCGTGAACAAACGAAAAGGGATGAAACTTCCTGGCAGATTAAAATTGTGTGCCGGAACTGGGACTCGAACCTGGGACCTACCGACTGTGCTATCTCGACACGACTCACGATGCCGCCTCACAACTTTACTTCCGCCAGTACCTCGCCTCCTAAAGCGCCTTCTGGAATCTAAAGGGGATTTTTTTCAATGTTTATTTTCGCGGCCTTTATAAATCCATTTTACTGTTTTTTAAATTCAATTTTGTCGAAGCCGACAATTTGAGACCGTGGCTGTTTATAATGACATTTGTGTACAACTGTGAGGCACCACAATCTCACCAATATTTTACAAGGAGCTGTTAACTGGACCCAAAAGTAAATAACAACAAATGTATTTGGTCGTGAACAACCGTCAGATGATGAATTTTTAGGATTAAAGCCGGTATCGGCGCTATTTTAATATATAAATTGTATTATTAATAGCGCTTAGTGTGTTGCTACACAAGTGTTTGTTCGATTTTTCAGCTGTTTTGAATAAGTAAAGGTAAAGATTTACTGGGGATGTTGGTGTTTGGAGGTTGGAACTGAATACTCAATCAGTTATAGGGCAACCTACAGTTTAACGTCGATTTCGAACCACGGTGGAACTCGGTATTTTCTACAATCTCGAGTGGCGAAAGAAGTGAAAATTGACAAAAATCCTTGGATTGATTCGGTCGAAGTCGAAAAGTATTTACATGATTTCGTGTGTTCTTTGATCCACCTTCTTCGAACGCGGAAATTCTTCACACACCCGAAAAGTATTTATAAGTTTTCGGGTGTTCGGGGGCATTTTTACTTTCGAAAATGGTGGATCAAAGAATACGTTACTAAATTTTGCTTGAAAGTGAAATGAAATGCAGTACTACATTAGATATGTTAAGTGCCTTTGGATGAATCTGAGTAAAACAATAGTTCACCAGTGGCGCAACGTTTCAGAAAAGCTTGATAAAAAGTTGAAGACAACGGTCGGCCCTAGGACATCAATTACTAACGAAAGTGTGGAAGAAGTACAGAAAATGGTTGTGCAAAAACGCCAGATCACCATCAGAGACTTGCCGATGATGTCGGGGTATCCTCTGACTCATGCCAAGCGTTTATTATTTATCTATTCGGATGTTTTCAACAACGTTGAAACTTTTAAACTAATCTGGCAGATTCAGTGGCGAAGAAAGGCAGTGTAGAAAAAGAAACATGCCTATGTTATTCCCTCTTCTCCCCTTCTTTTTATTACGCTACATTTCCAAACTAAAACCTACAAGAGAGTAATTTTAAAGCCATGCAGGAAGATAGTTGTTAAACGAGATCTCTCTGAACTTGTGTTAATATCTGAAATATAGTCGTAGACCCATAGCCTTCACGTAATAGCTTAACGTTGTTGCTTCCGTTCATCGTTGCCAAAAATTATTTTGTATTTACTGCGATTACAATGTTAAGAATTACTGAGCTCCAGGCAAATATTTCGAATGCAAATAACCACACCAGCGTAATACATCCTTGATCCAAACACTAAACGAATGCGATCAAATCACAGAGTATACAAAAGGAACCTTACGACAGTGACATTTTATTATCGTTGTGTTACTGACGTGAATATCGCACCTACTCGATATTTGAACTATCGGTTGTATTTATGCAACTGTGTATATTTCCATTTAAGATCTCTACCTGAAGATGACCAACTGCAATTGGAATAAATCATAAATAAAATAATTTTCAACATTTGTAAGTGGGATGACTGTTCGATAGCTACACGAACAAAAGTTGTGTCTATCCGGACAGAACATGAATTTCTAGTTCGAAAATGAGATGAAGACAACAACTGCATTTGGTAAGCTCCCCTGGACAAAGATGTGGAAAATAATCGTCCGTGATTGGAAGCCCCATGCCGAGGTCTCTCTTAACGTACTTGCGAAAAGCAAGAAGTAGGATCGGGTTTTGAATCGCCAATCTCCCGAACGCGAGTCCAATATTTTCTGCTGCGCAACCTTCATCAGCTGCGGGTTTAGAACAATTCCTGCGTTCTAACGGTTGCTTCCACATGACTTTGTTATACAGTATACAACACAGGTCAATAAAGTTATATAAATTTTCCCCACAAATCTATTTAGTTAGTTTCCAATGTAACAAATAACGTGTTATGTATACTTGAACACTTTCTAAGAATCCGAAAAGCTTGCGCGAATACGTTAAAAATTTTCTTCTTTTTATCCCTGCGTTATATTTCTATGCGATAATTTTTAAATACCTATTCAAGTTTTCACCAAAAATAACAGTTATCCTCCATAATTTATAATACCCTTTTAACAAAGTTCCATAGATAAACTTTAAAAGTTTTTATTTTATTTACAAGCTGCAAATACCCGCATTATAGGGTTTTTATTTTGTTGTATATTTATTTATATCTCTTGCAGTTTCATTTTGTATGAAAGACATGTATTTTCAGTATATTTACTTTTCAAACTTATTTTTCTTGTTCGTACGCTTCTCCTCACAGAAAAACTGAAAAATGTGCAACACGTTTCACTGTATGTAACCTTGTTATACAATCTGAAAACCCATCTCTGGTTTACAGTCAGACGACTTTCAACCACCTTATCGTCCAAGTTCTTGCAGCTATGGTGTACAGCGGGAGACTTTGGATTGCAACTACACAGGGAGACCAGTCGTCTGCATTGTGTAGTTTTTGCTGTAGAGCGAAAGTAAGCACAAACACCTCAGTTTTTATATTTTTTCTTTCTGAACGTCAAGTTTCGAGGTCACAGTCGCGTCCACAAGCTGTCGCTCTTGTAATCAGCAAGCAGCGATGTGAGGTTGCGGCTTGGCACAATGTATGAGAAGGTCGCTGCAAAGAAAGAAACGCAATAATATTTAAACAAAAATGTTTACGTATAGCAGCAGCACTGTTACGTAAAGAAAAATACTTTATCGACTATGGATCCACGAATAATTTGCCTCAATTATACATAACATGACAGGAGTATGTACTCTGCACGGAACCAGGTTTGGAATGCGGGTTTATAGATTTCACGTATAGTGCTCAATCTTTTTGGAAACCAGTCATGCGGAGAGAGAAGCACACACCTACAGCAAACTGTGAGGTCCAAAATAATCTGTGTCTCTAACTTAAGTTCTCGAGGTTTACGAGGACTACATGACAAAATACAACACCCTCTCGATACTGTGTTTTCTCGCGTCCCATAGGCGTTCACTGTTGCCTTGCGGACAAATCTTGAGCGTACAAAATATCGTCACAGCTTCGTATCTTTGTGATCGAGGCAGTCCTTTCCTAACAAACGGAACGCGAAGGAACCCGTCAGATGTAGAGGTTTCCGGATATTCTAAGCATGTTATAACACTTTTCCGACAAATATATGAAGAGGAATGGCACTTAAGACTAGGTACGCCGACTTCTGAAAGTCAGTGTAGGTGGTTTCATTTTGCATTACCTCCTCGCTCTCAAGGTTCAAAATTGAAATGTTTGTTAAGTCGTATGGGACTTAACAGCGGGGTTATCAGTCCGTAAACCTACAAAATACTTATGAACTAGCTTATACTAAAGACGGCACTAACATCCATGCCCGAGGGGGGATTCGAATCCCCGAACGTAGCGGCCGGCTCACAGGGTTAAAATAATGTCCCAAGCAGTGAAGATACTCAACTCGTGGATCAGTTTCCCTGATTTTTACTTGCAACCCAGAAAAAGGGCTAATCATACTTGTTATAACTTTGTATGAAATTATTTATAGGAAAAAAACGAGAGAGAACATATATTGAAATTGTGAAATTTTAACGGTGTCTTAAAGAAATCTAATGATTGAAAAATGTTAAAATTTCGTTACTCATATGTATCTAAAAAGTCACTCTTCGACTTTTCTGAAATTTGGCTATACATTAAAAACTAAGGGACTTTTCTTTCTCTTACCGACGGTAAACATATTTATTGAGTGAAATGTTCCCTCCAAATTGGGGGCTAAAAAACTGCGATAACTTAGATATTAGTGAAGCGATTTTAATGGTTTCTTGTTATGAAAGTGTCTTTTGATGAAAGACGAAAATTGGCCTAGGTATATTTGAGGAGGAGTGAAAGTTAGGGGGCCAACTACCCCGAAAGAACCTATTTTTGCTACAAAAATTAGTTTTTGATTTAATCGAAGTAGAATCTATTAAAACTTCAATAGGAAGGCTAATTAAGTAACACGTAGTTTTTTGTATATATGTTTGACTGGTAAACAACCCTTATATTGCCACGTTTGATAAGGCCGATGAAATACCTTGTGAATCTACAATTTTGAACTGTTTAATCTCTTTAATATCCCGGTATATAAAGTCGCTGAATCCTAATCTGAAATCGGATTCTCAAAATTCAAGTTGGTTTATCCAGAAAAGCGGACGAAAACTCGGGGAAAAAAATTAAAATAAAAAATGCTGGAATACACCAACGCAACATGCGACTTTCAAAATGCCGTAAAATCTATTTTTGAAATAATTGCGAATGAAACATGTTAAAAATGTTTATTGATTTAAACCTCCGGCGTCAGCGTAATTTAGAGCGTGGAGATCGTACGGCCAGATTAACATCTCCCGCTGTTCGATTAAGGTGAATCCCCTTGCCTAGCTCACAATTTTCGTGTGTCACAACAATATACTCAGGCCGGTTTTCAATTTTTTCTCAAAAGATACTTTTATAACAAAATCATTAAAATCGCTTCACTAATCTCTTAAGCTATCCCAATTTTTTCCATTTTTACCCCAATTTTCGATGGACCATTTCACCCCTTAAATATGTTTTACGCCACTAAAATAACCTAAATGTCCCTTAATTTTTCATGCATTATAACAGATCCTATGCTCCGTTTGCATATCTTTTGGGAACCCTTTGAACTGATGGTTATTTATGCCGTGACACAGCACAACGCACACACACACACACACACACACACACACACACACACACGTGACAACACATTACAGAACCTGGTTGACTTCTACAGCAGGCAGTGGCGCATCGTTAATGGAGCAATGAATAGTCAAAACGTCTTTGCCTAATACACTTTTGAGTTCGCTTCTGTATCTGTGTCATTACGAAGCCCGGTTACTAGCCTTCTGCGTGAAACGCCTTTCTACTTACCCGTGATGATTTGCGTGAATTCGTGTGTAATGACGTTGTATGTTTTATTTCTTAACAGATTTAAATATTTTGAGACATCGTATTATTTCTCAAAAAGAAATTGTCTATTATTGGGAGGGGCTGAGTCCATAGAAATTTCGTACCTCAAACTGATGTCTAACAAAGTGGGGAGCAAAGCAGCTCATATTATGAGGTTTTTCTCATGCTCTGAATGGGGTGGGGGGCCCTGCAGCCGTAGCCCCCACACCATGGTCTCGCCACTGCCCACAACTAACCATGGCTATCACTGAACTCTGATTTTGCATCAGTTACAACTAGGAGACAGTGAGTTCGCCCCTCTCTCCCAATCACTGTCAAACGGGCTTACAAGCCGCTGTAGTGGGACACTGTTGTAACAGCCTGCCGGCTAGATCGGACTTGCGAGACCGCGATTCCAAAATATGCATAACTGACAGCTTTCAATTTTACCAAAATTTCCTGTTTTTATAATTTATTTTACCCTCCTGCCTCTTTTATTTTATTTTTTATTTTATTTTATTTTTTTTTTTTTTTTTTACACCAAGACCGGCGCACCCACGGAATCGGTGCTCCTGATACAAGTGCTGGAATAAAGGTAAAACAGTCAACAATCCGAAGATTTGGTTTGAACACTACAGTGCTTTACTAAGCATGGTCCTGTTTGGAGGTGGTATGCCGTTGCCTTTCTCCGACATTCGAACTGACTTATCCAGCCATTTATAGGGGGACCTACACCGGGTTGGTCCATTGAGGGATGCAGGAAGCACTTGGGAGAGCCCTTTGGTGCAGTACTTTCTGTATGGCGTACCGCTTCTTATACGGTTCATTGCGGAGTCATACTTAATGAACCATGTGCCATTCTTTGTCTTTTACTCGACACTGGGTGATCTGACTGTCGTTTGCCCAAGGACCGACGGCAAGACTGGTGG
The DNA here is from genome assembly GCA_026315105.1 of Locusta migratoria. NCBI lineage: Eukaryota > Metazoa > Arthropoda > Insecta > Orthoptera > Acrididae > Locusta > Locusta migratoria. Next base: position 76,396,764 of record CM048746.1, on the reverse strand, counting down.
TGCTGACTTTACTGCTATTTATCTTGCTTTGGTCTTCGTTATCTTATCTACACAAACACGATAAAGCAGTTACACTACTTTGGAAGCTAGCAACTATAAAACCACCAGGCACCAATTTGGAAACATTAGAAAGGACTCTGCTTTTATAAACTACATAGACTTTTCAAACGGATGTCAATATACCCGATACGACGTTTGCAACGTGGGGATATTAGCAGTTTTGACTTAATGGCTGTAAGAAGTGGAGTTATAACCGGAAAAATTATTCACTAACTGGGAATAGATCAGTAATAAAAACATAAAAAAAACAATATGACAGTAACGATATCAGAGGACGGGGTATGGTGAATAGATGGCAGGTGGACCACTTGTAGTTCTTGTTCGATTCCAAGATACGATAACAGATGGAAGAATGAAGCAATATTAGTGTTTAACGTTCAGTCGATGGAACTGTTATTAGACGGAACACAACCTCGGATTAGGAAAGAATTTGGAACATAATAGTTCCAGAGTGCTCTTTCCTTATCAAAGAAACCATCCCGCCATTTGCCTGGAACGATTTACGAAAATCAGGGAGGAATTAGAAAAGAATGAGACGACAACTGAATGACGTTCATATGAGAGTAGAAAATATAGTATATCAACGTGGATGCAGTGCACGAACAAGTATAATGGAGACTTTTGTGCAAGTAGGAGCTGTTAAAAAGCTGATATGATGCTAGAGACGCATATCTATTGCTAAACTTAGTTTCCACGGATGCGTAAGCTATCAACTTCTGCTTTTTCTTATTATATATATATATATATATATATATATATATATATATATATATATATATAATAAAATTTCTCTGATCTCTGTTGTCTGAGCTGTTTTGGAATGTTATTAACCGGTAAATTTTTCTATCCACTACCTTTTCCGTTTTTTCACTCTATCGGGCGATAAATTTTGAAACATATCAAAACCTCCTGCGCATGTAGAATAACAGTTAAATGTGATAGCTTACCTTCTCTAGTAAATATAAAAATGTTCCCAGATTTCTTAATAGGCATGAGAAATTCTACTAGTGACAGGATATGTGATCAAAAAATATGAATGTTTTGCTTCCTTGTTGTGTCGGGCACCGGCAGGAAAATACAACTGTTCAAACTACACAGAGCATAATCAAATGGTTGGAAAATAGAAGCCTATATTAGATAAAAGGCAACGACTCAACACTTCATAATGGATTTATCTATTTTATGAATACAGTTGTCAGGGACAAAATACTTCGTTTCCGGAATAAAGAGACATCGTGGGAAACAGCAAATTAATTACGTTAGGCTCTTCCTGAAGCATTGCATACGAAATTTTTTTGAGACGACTAGTGGATATTTAGTGGTGAGAACGGTCTCCGCAGAAAACGACATTCCGTCTAAAAATTATTGCAAGCAACAATTTTGTAGTTGTTATATACTTTCCCGGCCGTGGCACGAATTTTAATGCGTGTCTCGCCATATTATCAATATCACTGATGTGTTGAGACTGCAACTTCCTCTGAAAAATGAAATTATTTGGTAAGTTATTATATTGCACATTTAAATTTCTTTTGCTGGCTATGCAGCTTCTCCAAAAGAAATAAACAGAACATATATGCTTTTGACAAAGTAAAGAGTGTTTGGAAGTGAAATTCACATGTTTCTGACGAGGAAAGTTTATTGTCAACAGCTATTGCCAGGTTTGATGGGATAGCATAATTTCGACTTTTAATATCACAAACATTCCAAAGCAGCATTACAGAAACCGATTGATTACTTCACTATCCGAATAGATTAGGAATCATTCTGTAGTCTTGATCGTAATGAAAATGAAATGGACATGATAGGCCTATGCTACAGTTGTATACATTAAAGACGGAGCACAATGTTATTTAAGTTCTATGCGCCAGTACTAAACGAAGGTGGGTAGATAACAGAAGATTTAGGAGTACTATGGAAGGACAGTCGTTGCCCAACAGTGAGCAGCTTGCTACTGACGAACATAGTTCTTCGAAAGCACGAGGTATTCACAGGTAATTCTTATTTAGAAATTACTCGTCTCAGTATTAGCAATGCTCTGCTCTTTATTTTAAATGTGGAGTCAGACTGGTTGCGAATGCACTCAACTATTAATATAAGTTTTGAAGCACACACACTTTCATGAAGTGAATCCCATTCCAAACCATTACTGTACAACCACTAAAATAATGTTTTCACAATTGTGATATATGATGAGGCTACGTCGATTAATATTTTTAATATGATATTTCATTCTTGTACTAAAAAAGCCGATCGCAAAAAAAAAAAAAAAAAAAAAAAAAAAAAAAAAAAAAAAAAAAAAAAAAAAATGCAAATTGTTACTAAAATTATTTTCCGGAAGGATGATGGATGTGGCTCCAATGAAGCAATAAATTATCTATAAAAGAGCTCTTAAAAAAAAAAAAAAAGAAAGAAAAAAAAAAGAAACTAATTACCGATATGGTAAAAAAATAAAATAAATCGCAGTTTACCAGCAATTGCTTTAAATTTTGCGTACAACTAAATTCGGAATAATGAATGACATTTGGTAATTTATCACTTTCCTGTAGATTTCTATTTGGGTGAAATACGGATAATTTACAAAAATATAGATGTGAGAGGTGGTTATATAGACATACACTGACATTAAATTTATCATCTTCATCTGCTGAAAAGTTGCACCTCGAGCACCATAGCGTAGCGTATGACCTGCATTACTGACGAAAGAGAAAGTAGTGAAGTTGAAACGCAACCCAAAGAAATGTTACGGCTGCTGTGACGAGGCAGGTGCCCGGCGCCAGTGCGTGCGCCCGTGAATTTGGGTGAAGGGCCCGCCTGCAGCAGAAGCATCGAACCCGGCAGCGGAGGCCACGGCGCGCCGCTGGCCGTGACATTCGGCAGCAGTTCAAATTAAAATGCTCTGCCTCAGCGTCTTGAGCGCACGTAAAGGTGTCTTCTGACTTAACATCTCCCTAAAACTCACCTGATCGCTGCCTGCAAACATAAACTGTCACTACAGACGTCAAATAACGTCGAACTGCCTTTATATTTGTCTATACGATGTAAAATTGACATTCCTCACATACAGGACGATGCAGCAAAAATAATAAACTCACCTGTCAGAGCTCTCGGAGCTGTCGTAGCGATCTGCACATCTCTTCTTCCTGCAGTTGTCCCCTTCATTTGGGCATAGGCTTGGAAATTCCACATGTTCTGAGTTGGCACCACAAAGCATTTTCGTAGCGTGCACACCCAAGCTCAGCACGCCATTCACTCGGTAAGTTGAACACAATTCGCCATTGTCGTCGCGAATATAGAATGACGGTTTAACACTGGTTACGTTTTTAGCCTTCATACAGTCCTTATGTGCTATATTGAGAATATCTACTGTGTCTTTCACTTTGATATCATTCTCTCGTCTCGCCGTCCCCTGAACACACAGCCCGTCTGCCATCTTGTTTGGTACGCACAGCAACACTGACGTGACGTCACAGACGCGGCGGAGTGGGGAGGCCAGCCCTCCACGTGACGTCACAAGTATTCGTCGCTAGCCCCTCCTTTCTCCAACTCTCACTGTTCATTGGCCAGCCGTCAATTACATAATTTTCTAGCAGGAGTAATGACTTCGTGTGGGGATATTAAATATGGATGTTTGACCCATTGACCTCGAGCTACGATGTTAAGATTCAGAAAAATCAATCCCTCAAGTTTTTGAAAACCCTCTCTATCTATTTGTATGTGTGTCTCGCATATTTCCGTGATAGGTGTGTGCGTACCGCTAGATATACTGTCGTTTCCTTGTTTATATTGTTATTTCGACCCCACTTTTTAAATATTCTTGCAGTATTGTGATCAATGTACCAGTAACGCATACTTTTCATCTCGCGTCGGCGCACATCTTGTTGCTGCCGTAAACAGTTCACTCCGAAATAAAAAATTTTAAATGTCCTAACACTAGTTTGTTGTTCTGGTCGTGAGGAGAACGCATCAAAATGTTTAGGATAATATCTTACGTTGGTAAGAGCCTAATAACTATTAAAAGAAATAAAAATCCGATGTAAGACTTCTTAATAACAGTTTTTATTGTCACACATGGCCCTTTGGAAATGGTTTTTGTAACCGAGAGGCCATTCAGATAAGCTAAAAAATTCATTTTGAAAATTTTGTGATAATGTGTGTCAAACTGAACCAGTTCCTCTAATACGCCCTACCAGGACTAACAGCTGCTATACGACACTGAATTATTAATTTCTAAGTAATTTAGTATCAACATAAGCTTAGTAAACATAGCAACAACATCTTCAATGTTAATGAATATTTCTGCTAAGAAGAGAGAAAATTCTTTATCTTGGCACCTGTTTTTTTTAAAAGTAATTTAAATCATCAAGGCTTGTCAAACTGGTATGTCAACTTCATTTTTCAAAAGTTGTAATGATATTATGGGCTACCCCATGCTGAAGCTGATTGTAGACTGATAAATGGAAAAATTTTATCACAGAAATTCAAGCAATAATTAAATGCTAGAATCTGGAAGAACATTTTATGACCAAGAATCTGGAAAACTGTAGTTAAATTCAAGAACCATATTCCATATATAATTCAAATCATCCAAAGATGTCTTTCTTAGTCAAGAATTATATTTGTGGACCAAGATTGAAAATTGCACTCAGTAGCACAAGATTGAAGTAAATTTTCTCTCATTGAGGATTGTGGTTTGCTGTAAAGAAGTGTTCTCTGTAGAATGGTGCTACCTAATGGGGCATCTGGAACTGTTCTAGTCGGGGAGTTTGCACGCTACATGCAACACACTGTGACACTACTGTTGGCCATATTACCTGTATTACATTCAAGTCGTGATTCGTCTCTACTTGAATTACAACAGACTGCATTTTGTGTCAGGCCACTGGCCTAGGTATGCAAGCCTTTTAAGCCTGCATTGAGCCTGATAACACTTTTTTGGGTCCACTATGAGGCAATAGGACATTGTATGATCAATTATAGTTGATTGTAACATTTCAGTGATAAACATTAGACTTGTTGTTAAAAAAGATTGAAAAAGGGGGGGGGGAATTAAAAGAGTTGTACAAATCTTCAATAGTATCATGTATTACCACTGATAACAACAACCAAGGGTTGTGAGCTGTCTTCCAAATATTTCAGCTACTTAAGATTTTCACTCTTTGTACTGATAAAGAAACTAAGCATAATATTATATAATAATGGAAAGTCCAGGTTGGAATAAATAATATAGTGAGGACAGTTACAACTCACCGCAAAGACGTGGCGACGAGATGGAGTGGGGAGGCGGGTGAGGGGAGAAAATAAAATAAAATAAAATAAAACAATATATATATATATATATATATATATATATATATATATATATATATATATATATTACTCTATTTTACCTTATTTTATTTTATTTTATTTTATTTATATATATATATATATATGAAAATTCATGCACACTGCAAGTGCACAAGACCACATACACACACATACGCACGCACGCACGCATGCACACACACACACACACACACACACACACACACACACATATACACACACATGATCACACACCACTCAAATCAGGCGAGGTTTGGGATACAGAGGTAGGAACTGTAAGGTATGGAAAAATATATATATAGGGAAATTATCGTAGGTTGAGGCCTGGTTGATTTCGGGATCGGAGAATGTATTGTAGGGATAACTCCCATCTGTGCAGTTCAGAAAAGCTGGTGGTGGATGGGAGGATCCAGATGGCCCGGGTTGTGAAGCAGCCATTGAAATCAAGCATGTGCTCCGCTGCATGCTGTGCCACAGGGTGGTCCACCTTGTTTTTGGCCACAGTTTGGCGGTGGCCATTCATCCTAATGGACAGCTGGTTGGTGGTCATGCCAATATAGAAAGCTGTACAGTGCTTGCAGCACAAGCTGCATCTCGTTATTCCCATCTAACCCATCCCCACCACCGTGACGTAACCTTTCTATCCCCTCCCCCTCCCCTCCCGTCCCCGATTCGCTGCAGAGCGTGATTCGAAGTGTGGCAGTCGGAGGTGATGGTTGTATGACTGTGTTGTGTGCCTGTGTGATTGCGTGAGTGCTCTATTTCTGAGGAAGGCCATGGCCGATAGCTGAATGTGTTGTATGTGTGTGTCTTTTGTATGTGCCTGTCGCATCTCGTCGCCACGTCTTTGCGGTGAGTTGTAACTGTCCTCACTATATTATTTAAGCATAATATTGTATTTTTCATACTTGTTCCCCTACATCGAACAGCAGCAAAGGAAACCAAGGAGAAATTTGCCAACAGTATTAAAAGTTTAAGAAGGAGAAGGAGAGATAAGGTTTGGAAGAATATTTGAATAAAAATAGAGAGTTCCTTGAAAAGATCTTATAAGACTAAGACAATAAAGGATTGCAAGGGTAATGGAATGCAGTCAAATTAAATCAAGCAATGTTGAGGAAATCAAATCAGGGAGGAATTAACAGAACTAATGAGTTTTATATTTCGTGCAGCAAAAGAAACTGACACTTGGAAAAAGTAAAGAAGAAATCAAATTAAAGTGGTAATAGCAGAGAGAGAGAGAGGAGAGAGAGAGAGAGACTTAACATCAAATATAAATTTTGGAACTATGAAACCCCTTGTCGGAAGTGTAGTCTCAGATGGAAAAAGAGAATAAAAGCCACTGAAATGTGCTGACAGAGTTGAATTATATGTATCAATCAGTGTGACACCTAAGGTACCAATTCTGGTCTGATACAAAATAAATTAATGATGCAGCATGAGATAAGTAAAAATGAGTTGTACCTCTACCACCATTGAAACAACAACTGCAGATGAATCAGTTGACAGGCATATAAATGGGGCCAAACACTTTAATTAACCTAGAATAGTACATCTCTTGTACATGGATGTTGTATTCAATATCTAATTCAAGCGATTGTCTTTACTCGCTTCTCTGATTATGCATACTCTGAATTTTCCACACCTTAAACATTGTGTGTTAACTCTCTTTTCGACATTTCTACAAAGAAAATACATTTAATATGGCAAGGGAAGTTCCAGTGAGGAACAAACACTTTAATGGTAAAGGAGACCACTCACCTTATAAAATCAGATGAGTCTTCAACTGGTACACAAAGAAAGAATGAAAACTCACTAACTTGCAGACAAATCTTTGAAGGAGATGGGGCTGGTGAATGTAGCTCATTAAAATAATTGACAGAATGTATTGTGTTGCTTTTGATCACTCAAAAATATTGATGGAAATTGAATTATTGTAGTTTTAAAATGATATCCTTAAGGTTGTATGTAACTTATTACATGTATTTCTGTCACTCATTTTTCAAGCATTTGCAACACAATAACACAGTTCTTGTATTTAAAATTAAACTAGTTTAACTTAAATACTACAGATAAAATAAAGCCATCAGATTTAAATACTTTGGAAGTGATGAAGAAGATCCACATATCACTGCAATGTGGAGTAAATGTTATTTACATAGTTGCGAGTCTTAAGTTCTCCTGCAAACTGCGCTGAATTCATTTATATTCTTCATGTTGCTATTTAATAAGAAATTCATTAAATCAATTACCTTTCCAATCTAAATTGGTTTCACAATCACATACTACTGTAACAACTTTAAATGAAATGAAACTGTCCGGGTGACAAATTAGTACAAAAGTAAAGTATTGTGCTCCTAACAGAAGGTTTGTGAGCTGAAATACCTATTCAAACATTTCTTTAAGTAAAGGAAAAATTAATGTTTCTCATTTTGGTTTAGTGCAGTAAAATAAAAACCTGAAAATTTATATGAAATTATTCCTTTATTTTAGTTGCTGTCCATGTATTGAACTGCTAAGGAAATTTGTCTCAACTACAAGTTTAAGGAAATGGAACCGGCCCACAGTTTTGTAGCTCTTGTAGCTATCAGAGTGTCAGAAAAAACTTAAACCTCTCCAGTATCAGGAACAAAAATCCCATGTATTGGGAAATAATTTTTTTGCATCAATGATTATAACAAAAAAGATGGGAAAATTCTTTATCTCGGCACCCAGCTTCCCAACATTTCTTCACCAAATTCAATTTTTAAAGTAATTTACAATCATTCAGGCTTGTCAAATTTTGGTATGCAGGCTTCATCCTTCAAAAGATGAAAATCTGCTCATCAACAGGACAAAAATACCTGTTAATTATAATATTCTGGAAATTCTCTTTGAGGCAGGAGAATAAAAGATTGACTGTTGAATTTGACCCCAGGATTACTGCTAAAAGAATTGTTCAGTATGCTCTTGGGGTGATTGGGAATACCATTACAGCCTCTCCCCTCACATGACAGCGTTAAGACTTTTGGAAATGTCTAATGACTGCACAGCTGACTGTACAATGGGTTGGTGTATTTCAGCATCATGGGTAAGGTAAAAAAAATATACTGACCAGTTATTAGTGAAGATGGGTCACTCAACAAGTGTTACGGTTTACAGGAGAGCTAAATAGCTTGAGAGTGATGATCTATACCTTTGAAAAAGCAATATTTTAATGTTTAAGTTTTGTAATGTTCTCATTGATTGGGAGAAAAAAGATACTGTAACAAAGCATTGTTTTAAAAATAAGGATCATTTAAAATGCAAGTCAAGCACTTTAACAGTGAAACAGCAAGTGACAATAGAACTCTTATGAGATAACCAAAAGAAAATTAAGTGTGAAAAGACGAAATTTGTGCACAAAACAATGGCTATGCTACTGAATCTAACATCCCACTAGAGAAGGCACATGACCCTGCATGCCGGAAATGTCTTCAAAGGTATGAACCAGATATGGATTTTTTATTCACAAAACCTCACTGATAGTATAACTAGGATATCTAAGACCTGTTTTTTATAGCGATTTTCCTTTTTTCCCCCTATTGGTTAGGATTTGAAGACCTTACAACAGCCAGCCAACTAAGGAAACAATACATCCCGCATTGTGTAAATGAAATACAAGCAAGCATGAAACAATTTTTAGAACGGAAATCGGACTCAGCTGTAATTTCTGGCAAAACTACCGACTCTTTGGGTCTCTACGTATTAGAAAAATCCAAGATCCATACCTGAACACGAAATATTTTTGTTAGAATGTACTTTTCTAGATGCTGCTAAGATCAAAATGTGTTCTCAAGTGATTGTTGCAAACAATGCATACTTTTGGAGTTAAGTATGAGAATGTAAATTATTTGATAATGATTCTGTCCCTTATATGCTAAAATATGGTGAACTACTGGAGGAGATTATCAGAGAACACTTAATTCATATTGTGCTGTGTTCATAAATTCAGCTTGTTCGGCGATGTCTTGCAGAAGTATTTGAAATGGCTTAATGTTATTGTGTGAAAGACAAAGAACTGTTTTCATATGTTAAGGAAAATCAAACATTTGTTCTGATGAGGAAATCTTCTCGGGTTGACAGCTGAGTCAGTGCCTCGTTATCTGGCAATGTTTCAGCAAGTTGCTTACTTGCCATCTTCAGGCGAAGTGTCAGGTTCATGTCCCGCCTGGGTTTAAATAGCTGCTGGACACGCAGCATCCCTGCGCCTCCCATGCCAGTTGGGCCAATCGGGCACGTGTGGAATCGGCGACGCGGCGCGTGGAGGGGGGAAGCCGCGCCCGGTGGTGGTGGGGACTCACGCCGCCTCAGAAGGTCCCGGCGTCTCGTCCTGGTGCGACCTGTTCATTCCCTCTGACACTGCCGTCGTGGGTGTGTCAGTGTGCTCTCAGCGTATTTTTGACAATATTGCATCCCATGCGGTGCTGAGGTGGAAACCGCTGTCACAGTTGACCAAGTTGTCGTTTATTCTTATCTCCAATGCTTCTTTATAGATTGAGTCCCAGAAGCCGTTTGCTCGACACAGCAACTTGGTTTTTTCAAACTGGAAAGTGTGCTCCTGGCTGAGGCGGTGATCTGCTATTGCAGATTTCTCAGTCTGTCCCAGGCGGACGCACCTCACATATTCCGAAAGGTGCTGTGTGATACAGCTCTGCGTCTGTCCGATGTACTGTTTCCCACATTCACAGGAAATGCTGTAAACCCCTGGTATTCTGAGACCTAATTTGTCCTTCATGGAGCCCAGCATGTTCTTGATTTTAGCTGGGGGCCGGAAGATGGTGTTGATTTTATTTTTCCCAAGTATTCTGGCAATCGTTGCCATGGGTGGTCCAGCATATGGGAGGAACGCCAGGCGTTTGTTATCCTCTTCTTCCTGAAGCGTGTCTTTTCTCGACTTGCACGTCTTGAGAGCGTGTCTTATTTGTCTATCATTGTACCCATTCTTTCGGAAGGTGTTCCTTAGGGGCTGCATCTCAGGTGCTAGACTTTCTTCGTCACATATATCGTGCGCTCGGTGTACTAGTGTAGTTAGCACGGATTCTCGTTGTGCTGGGTGATGGCAACTGTTGGAATTTAGATACAGGTCTGTGTGAGTTTTCTTCCAGTAAACTGAGTGTCCCAATGTGCCGTCTGATTTCTTCTTTATCAGAATATCCAGGAAAGGTAGGCACCCATTTTCTTCCAACTCCATTGTGAACTTTATGTTCTTATGTATGCTGTTCAAATGGCTGAGGAATTCCTGTAGAGTCTCTACACCAAGGGGCCACATCGCAAAAGTGTCGTCCACATATCGATAGAAGACCTTGGGTTTCAATGGTGCTGTTTCCAAGGCGATTTCTTTGAAGCCTCCCATGTAAAGATTTGCTATACATGGTGCCAATGATGATCCCATGGTGACTCCGTCCACCTGTTGGTAAAACTTGCCCCCACATTGAAAGTATGTTGTTGTAAGTGCATGGTGGAACAATTCTACTATCTCTTCGTCAAAGTGATTCCCAAGTAGGTTCAAGGAGTCTTCTAGAGGTACTCTCGTGAAGAGAGAGTGACGTCGAAACTGACAAGTATATCAGTTTTATCCAGCCGTAATTCCTTGAGAGTCTTAACAAACTCCGTGGACTTCTTGATGTGGTGGGCACACCTACCCACCAGAGGCTTAAGAAGTTGTGCCAGGTGTTTGGCTATTCCATAGGAATGAGAATTTATCGTGTCCACTATTGGGCGTAGAGGGACCTCTTCTTTGTGTATCTTGGGGAGCCCATATAGCCGAGGTGGAACCGGTGGGTAGAGTATCCTCACCGTATCCTGTTCCATACCCGAGTTGTTCAGAAGTGAAATTGTCTTCTTTGTCACGGCTATTGTGGGGGGGGGGGGGTGGTTCTCCACTTGTTTGTAGGCCTGGTCCTGCAGGAGCGATTCAGTCTTTTGCCAATAGTCATCAGCTTTTAGCAACACTGTCGCATTTCCTTTGTCCGCTGGTAGGACAACTGTATCGTCGTCTTCCCTGAGGCTGCGTATTGCCCTGCGTTCTGCCGCCGAGATGTTCGATTTTGGCATTTTTGCTCTGTCCAGAACCCTGCAGGTCTCCCTTCCCACCTCCTCTGTGGCGTCAGATGGTAGTCCCCGTATGGCCTGTTCCACGCTGCTGATGATCTCTATTTTCGGTAATGTCTGCGGAACTGGTACAAAGTTAAGTCCTTTGGAAAGCACAGACGTTGCCAGATAATGAGACACTGACTCAGCTGTCAACCCGAGAAGATTTTCTCATCGAGATCCGCCGAGAAAGTCTGCATTCAAACATTTGTTCTGTTCATACATGGATGGAAATTTCCTGGATTGTCAATATCGTTTTATTCTGAGTCTGTGTTGAGCAGATGGGGAGTTGGTTTAAAGATACCTATTCACATTTAGATATTCTCCACTCATATTTCAAACAACTGTCAGTAAAATCTGTTCCTGTGATAAACTGGTTGGCAGCAATAGAAGTGCTAGATTTGACAACCTTGTAATATTAAAAACAGCATTTGTTTTTGAAAATTGTAAGTTATTGCAGAAGTTGTTTTGGAATTAGAAGGGTTTTAGTTATCCATATTCTCATCTGCTGGTTTAAAAAATAACAGATCTGAAGGATCAGTTGAGCGTAATTGCTTCTGGTCCTTTTGGTGAACAAGTAAGTAAAATTATTGAAGGAATTATTGATTGATTAAAAAAGTTAATTGTTTCCGCTAGTGCAAAATATTAGTATTTTGAGTGTAAACAAAATTAAAAAACCCATGTCCCCCAGTGATGCTAAAACATTATTTCAACTTTTGAATAATTTATTCCATCCAGATAATGTAATTCGGTTGAACTATACTAACATTTTGGCAATAAGTGAAAAAACACAAAAATTATCTGCCTTTTAAGTGTGATATTATTGTTGGATATCTTACTTTTAAAGATATTTTGATAATTCAAACTAAAAAACAGGTTCAAATAATTCAGTCACTGCAACCACTGAAGTTAATGCAACTGAACTTTGCCAATTTGTGGGCTCCCTGTTCATCTGTTGGAGAGATTTTTTTCAAAATATAATTTAACTAGCTAAAAACCTGGCATTACCCAAGTATTTATTTATTTTTCCTCCATTCTCTCTCTGTCCATCTCCTTTTTTCTAAAAACATGCTATATTTATCAGAGAATATATAAAAAATAAGGCCGTCTTGCATAATGAATAAAATTATACATGCAGTATCCAAACAAAGAAAGATAGCAATCAAAATACAAATGACATATAAAATTCGCATGATCTCATATTTATTGAGTTATGTGTTGTAATATTGTATAAAGCGGAAAAGTAGTAAGTAAGAAACTTTTTTCCTTTCGTAAATTTGCTATGGTTGTCAGTGAGAAAAGTTTCAATAAAGGTTTGAAATTATGTTTAAAGTTGGTTGCAAGTCGCTACGAACTGTCATTCTCATACAGCGTGTGAAAAAGTCTTGTAGCATTATGTGGCAGTTTGTTGCCACTATATTGTTTATATGACATTGTATTTCCTGAAAAATGTGCCGTATGTGGCTCTTACCCTGACAGCATTGTTACTTCACTGAAAGGAACATGTGCACCAAATTTGATTGAAATCGGTCCAGTGGTTTAGGAGGAAATGTGCAACACTGTCATTTGATGCAACAGTTTTTCGTATATCTCATTGTTTATGAGGTCATATCTCATAAACAATGTGTTATACATGAGCCTAACACTTACAGAGACCGTCCTCATGGATTGGATCTTATATGTGCAAAATTTCATAAAAGTTGGAAGAAAAATGTAGATTTGCATACAATACATTCACACAAACATACAGACACTTTGCTTTATATAATATAAAGATTGTCAGTGACTAGAGATGAATACTAAAAGAGTTCTACTGTACCATGTTCTATGTCAATAACGGAGTGTAGATAACAACTCGCCATAAAGAGGGTCACTGAGCCACAGATGGGCACAAAAATAGTCTATCACATTCACACAATTTGAATTTTTAGCCATGGCCTTCATCAGAAAAAGAAACATGTACATTCACACCATCACTCAGAGAACTATTCACACACAACCACCTGTATAGTTGTCCGAGTGATTGTGTGAATGTACGTCTTTCTTTAAGGCTTTACGGTGAGTTGTTATCTATCCAACATTATTGACATTCCGTTTCGATTTTCAATTGTAACATGTTCTATGATACCCCTTACAAAATAAAGCAATAAAATAATCTTGTATGCTTATTAGTAACTTGTGTTCTATCATTCATGTAAATAATTCAGAACCACAGTAATAAAACCATTTCTGCTAGGTGAAAAGTGAAGCAAATGGATTGTTTTAGAATGAAACAATGTCTTTAAAAATTGGCCTGTGACTCCCAAATGGGACTGAAAAGTAAATAAACTTAAATATGGAGAATGACAACAATGGAGGATTGGTAACAACTCACCGTAAAGAGTATCGCTGAACTGCTGACGGGCACAAAAATATTTTCGTGCTTTTCAGCACCTCTGCAATCTCCTATACGGTGAGTTGTTACCTATCCTCTATTATTGACATTCCTATCGAATTTTCCATTGTTTAACTATGGTGAATTATAGTTATTTAAGAATCCATAACACCTAGTTGGTCACAGAAGTCCTAGCAAACTTCATGTCTAAAAACAGTTGTACTTTAATGATTACTTTTAAAATTTTATTAAAGCCTGTCAAAGCCTTTAAAATCCATCATGCAATGCGGAACTTTCCATCCCCACCTTGACCTGGCATCCTTCCCCTCCACTCTCCACCTCATTCACAGTATAGATACTTGTGGTGCTGGAGTGGCCCGACATGATAGTTGTCTGAGAATAGTTGTCGGAGTGATTACATGAATGTATTTTTTTTTATTATTTTTTTTTTATTTTATATTTTTTTTTTTATGAAGGCCATGGCTGAAATTAGTTGTGTGAGTGTGATTATTTATTTTTGTGTCTATCAGCAGCTCAACGAGCCTCTTCATGGTGAGTTGTTCTCCCGTTATTGATATTCCTATCAGATTTTCCATTGTTACAAAGTAATTTTAATGAAAGTATAAAAGTAGCTTCCACTGGTTGTAGATATTCCAGTACAGTAAGTGTTTTAAAAACTGTATAAGATCTGTATCCATACATTATTTGGAGTCACTAAATGTTATCTTGTACTGTTTCAACCACACACAAGAGTTCTACATGCTGTATGTGTTTACTATTGATAGGTGTGCCATTTCTTTTGTACTACATGGTGAACTACATAACATATTTCAATTTCTGAATGGAGCAACATGAAAATAGGAAAAGGGAACCACCCCCTAAATAAGAGCATAGTAATATGTAACAGAAAATGGCATTCTCACTACCTTTGGAGAACACTCTTATTTCCAGCTGGAACACACACCAATATGCAGACACGCATACACAAGGCATCCAAATGTACTCTCCTATGGCCATGACAATATTGTGTGTCAGAACTGGTTCTTGTCTGGAGTACAAGGTTTCTCTTTACAGGATCTGAAGAATCGGTCAATAAACAGGATAAAAGAAACAAGGCCACTGATATGTGAACTCATGTGTTTAGGTGAAAAGGATGTATTAATCCCCAGTGACAGTATATACAGATGCAGGAGATGAAATATTTAACTGATGGACTCTGACAGATACAGCTCATGGGAGAGTGGCAGCCAGGACATGGTCATGGGAGAAAATAAAGAGGAAGCAATTATGGGGGGAAATGAAGAGTTATGTTGGTGTCTGTGAAACATTATGCGGTCAATGATATTCACTTTAGCAAAAGTTACTCAACAGAAATCTGGCTATCACAGTTTCTTTTTGGCTGTTCTTTACATACATTGTTAGCATGCCACTTTGCTGTGTATCTTTCAGTGCACAAAGCTTCTTTGAATGCAATTCTTTACACATTTCTCTTTTATAAAATTCAACATAATTTTCCTAAATATCCAAAAATAAAGAGAAAAAAAAATTCAGATTAATTTTTGATAAACATGTTGAAGTGAAATTGATATCAAAGGTTCTCTCTGTGAGTGCAAAGCAGACTATCAGACTTCTACAAGTGGTTCCCAAACTTTGCATGGATCTAGGCATCTCAGCATTATACTAATTCTAGAATATGACTTTAAAATAAAATTTACTTATCACAGTTACAATATTTACTATAATACATAAATGTATTCTTCTTAATAAATTCATTAAAAGATAAAAAATAAAAAAAAGATAAACTATATATAAAAACTTCCAGTATAAACATTTGCATATAGGAACATGACTTGACAAACAGCTAATGGCAAGCTTTCACTGTGTCAATTATAACATGAAATGGGGAAAAAACGTCTGTGGGCTAAATTTTTTGCTACTATTATAAAACAGTCACATAAATCTCAGTAAAATAAACAAATATAACAATTCTGTTGCATGTAACAGAACTTTCCGTCTTCTCACACAAAGGTATAAAAATGTCTTATGAGTAATAGAGATACTGTACAAATAATTATATTACACACAACACAGTTCCAATAAAATGGAATGTACACTTATGGAAGTCTGTATTTCTTTACTATTATGTTGTCCTTGCTGTAATAAAAACATCATGTCCACAGTGATGTTGGCAATATTCCTTCTACAGAACTTGGATTTGGAGTTAAAATTTCGTCTTTCAGAAATTCTGAGGGGAAGTTCACCAAGTAACCCTGGAAAGAGGAAGGACAGCAATTAAATGCAGCAATATAAAATAATCAACATAGATAACATTTAATTATATAACAAATACAGAAACAACAGAATTAAACATTTATTTTACAACACATTTCTTCAATGTACTTATTTATTTTTTGTATGGCTTTCATGCAGCAGTAACATAAAACAGATAATACTTTTTCAGGTTAAAGGTCATAATATATACACAACAAGTACAACTATCTAAATTTTAATATCCACGTTTCTAATCCAGGCCACAGTTGTTGGGTCAGCCCTCATGAAATCATGCCAGTTCCCTTGGAAGTCTCTTCCATAATGTGCCTGACTGCCTGTTTTGAGGCTTCACAGTCACATTCTGGCGACTCCACAAACCCCCATTTATGCACCAAGTCTGCACAGCGAGCGTGGCCCGTACACATTCTGTTTAATTTCGCCAATAGGTTCCTTTCTAGTTCTACGTCAATAGTGTTGAGGTTGTAGTTTTAAAACCTTTATGTTTCTCGAGGTTTTTAATGGTTTGACATTTCTGCCCCCACAAATCTCTTATGTTGTAAGATGATAGCTGTTCAACTTTCCTATCAGTGGTGTTTTCTTGAGTGGAGTCTATTTCAATGCAGTGCTGGCATATCATCATGAATAAGCAGGTCTATGTTCTCCTGAATCTTCTGGAATTCTATAAGCTGTGCTGAAGTTCTGTGGATATATCTATTACACAGCAGTGGAAGCCAGTATGTAGGTGTTGCACTTTTGTTACCAGATGTAAATTGCTTAGTAATATTCAGCTGAACATCTATTAGGTTGGTATGGCAGCTGTTCATCCACACTTGAGCATAGTATACAGCAGCTGAAAAAAACCAGCACTGTTGACAACATTCGCAGGGTATCCATCGAAGCTCCCCATGTTGTGCAGCATAATTTTTTGATGATGACATGTTTTAATCTTGGCAGATGTATTTTTAAGGCATTATTTAATTGAAAGAGTGTGTTCAAAGGTGATTCCAAGATATTTTGTAAAATTGTTTAGTACAGTTCCAATAAAGGGAACTTGAAGCTTAGGATGTGCTTTCTTATTAGTTAGGTGGAATGAACATACTTTTGTTTTGGTAGTATTAGGCTTCACCTACCACTTTTTATAAGACAAACTTTAGAATGTCCAGATAGTCTGTAAGGATTGTTTCTGTCTGTCTAAGATACTTTGCACTAGTCACAAGAGCGATATCATCTGCATAACAGTACTTCATTGATGTGATGTTAGGAAGCTCGGAAATGTACATGTTAAAAACAAAAGTGGTGAGGACTGAGCCCTGAGGTAGGCCATTGCTTAGTTCTCTCTCTTTACTTACCTTCAATCCCAAACAGACACAAAAATATCTACTGCTTATGTTATTGATCAGGGTTGTTAATTTCTGAAACTTTATTACACTTGTGCTGTAGACAGATCTATGAATGCTACAAATGTCTTAAGCTTCTTTTGAAATCCAGCTTTAAGACAGTGGTTAGAGTGAGCACCTGATCACACCAGCTTCTGTGAGGTCTGAAGCCTGCTTGCTTGACTGGTATTTGTTCCAAGATGTAGCCACTAATTCTTTTGTAGATAAGCCTTTCTAAGAGTTTACAAGTGCACCTTAGCAAGGAGATTGGTCTGAAATTTTGAGGGAGATCAGGTATTTTTCCTGGAATTATATGACCACTATTTGTGTTTCCTTAAGATCGTCGGGAAAGATTCCCTTGTCCAAAATGTTGGAGAAGAAACATATCAGCCAGATTTTTGCAGTCTTACCAAGATTTTTTTAAACAATTCAGGATGGATTTTGTCCAATCCAGCTGCCTTACAAAGTTTAATTTGTTTAAAGGCCTCATCCAAATTGATGATTGTAAACGGCAAGGAGAAACTAGATTTGTTAGGGCATTGGTTTTTCAGGGACTTCTCTCTTTATTCTGGAAGTTCGTAGTTTATTACTAGAAGCCATGGACATTTAACTAAGTGGTTCACAGTTTGGTTGACTGAAGTACCACAGTTTTCCCTGGGTTGGGTAAATTTGCCTCCAAGTTGAAGTAGTAAGCAGCAAGCCTTTCTGTTTGAATTTATAAAGTTCATATTCCGCATTGCTTTGGATCAGCAAGCCATCCTAGCAATGTTGAAGGGGGCAAGCTGGTCCGAAATGATACAGAATATGAACTTTAGAAACTTAAGACAACTGCCGATATTTTGACAGGAAGACACCCTGCCATTCTCAAGGCACAACTGCACTCAAGAAAACAATGTGCAAGCGTATTTAATACCCCGGATTGCAAAGGGTAGACAAGGAAGATAACACACACAGTACAAGTCACTGCAGAGTCAACACAATCAAAGATGACTAAACATCAAAAATTTTGATAGTGACTTAATCAACAGGTGAGGCAGCATTAATTTTGTCCCTCTGTTTTTTGACAAGAGAGAGTGCCAGATTCCAAGCAGAATTTAAACAAAATCCACCATCTCTGTTTATAAGGCCGCCTGATAGTTTAATTTCAACAGCTTCCTTACTAACACTATCCCATTAGGTGGAAGTGCATGCCAGAATCTCTGTGTTGTTGTATTCCATAGGATTACTGGTGCCAAGACAGAGTTCTGCAACAGCAGATTTGTTTGGCTGTTGTAAGTGTGGGTAACATTTGTGTTCAATACACAGGTCTTCCGCCATCCCGATTGTCTGACCAATATATGACATGCCACAACTGCAAGGAATGCGATATACACCTGACTTATGCAAACCAAGATCATACTTTACAGATTCCAACAGGGCCTTTATCTTAGAAGGTGGTCGAAAAACACATTTCACATCATACCTCCACGAAATATAATGAATCTTCTTCCAGTAATTTTCGGGTATGCAGCTGGATTCCATTGGCATTCTGCAACAATATTTCAGCCCAGAGTTGACCAGCCATCTTCAGGTGAGTAGGCAACTACTGAAGAGCGCAGGTATGTTCGCGGTATTTATGCTGAGTATTGCGCATGCGAAATACACTGGAGTCTTATTGCGCATCTTTTTCACTCTCCATGGTGAACCTGATATTCTCATGTTTTGAGTTTAAGTGACGGTGGAATTTCTCCAGTTCCTCTCTACCATGAGGCCATACAACGAAAGTGTCTTCTACGTAGCGACAGAACACAGTGGGCTTTAAAACAGCAGACTCAAGTGCCTACTCCTCCAAGTCCTCCTTAAAAAAATTAACCATCACAGGGGACAAGGAGCGCCCCATGGCAACACCGTCAGTTTGTTCAAAAAATTCGTTATTAAATAAAAAGTAGGTTGAGGAGAGAGTATGCTCAAACAAGGCTGTCAGGTCTTCACTGAAAATGTTACCGATGAGATGTAATGAGTCCATTAAAGGCACTTTTGTAAAGAGCGAGACCACTCCAAAGTTGACTAGTAAATCCGTGCTGCTCAGCTTAACTGTCTTTAAGCGATTCCCAAAATCTCCAGAGTTACGTATGTGGTGACAACACTTGCCCATGTACAGCTTGAGCAAAGAAGCCAGATGTTTAGCGGTAGAATAGGTCGACGCACCACTCTGGATATTTTGTGAATCAGTTCGCTATGGAGGTGTAAAAGAATGGCTGTCTTCCCTTCCTCGATGTGTTGGTCAGAAAAAAGGTTGATGGTACAATGGGACATTCTGTTTATAGGAAGCCTACTCACACTGATTTGAATCTGCGAGCTGATAGTTGTCACCATTCAGCTCAGTGTGAAGGAGTACTTCGTACTTTAGTTCGCAGGGCCCATGTCATTTCAGACCCTGAAAGTTTGTCAGCTGAGTTGTCCCATCTCGAGGTGACCTTTCGCCAGAATGGTCATAGTGAGAGACAGATAGAATGTGCGTTGTGCCTTTTGTGTTGTCTGATGTGTTAGGCAGTTTTGAAGGCTTTCATCTTGAGCTGATGAAGTTGTGCCAGGCTTATTACGGTGTGGGGGTCTGAACTGGGACAGTGTGCTGTGTATTCATTGAGTCATTCAACATTAGGTGAGGCCGGCTGGTATGCCCACAGAATGTGGGGGTGTTATTCAGAGTCCAAAGCATAAGGTAGAGCGAATTTTAATAATGCCACAGAATGTGGGGGTGTTATTCAGAGTCCAAAGCATAAGGTAGAGCGAATTTTAATAAACAGAGGTATCAATTAAATCCTTTTTTTTTTTTTTGCAGTTGTCAGCACTCACAGTTATTGAGAAATGGCGTTTGGATGGATAACTGGTTAACGAAACCTATTTGCAGAGGCTCTGCAGTCTGCATTTTGAAAAGGGCTAGCATTGACCAGGTCACATGTAAATGATTTTTTGCCATCACTGTGAGGTAACGGGTGCTCTCCCTTAATGTCATCAGTGCTATGGTCGAAATGTGTACTGATAGGATGGCTCTACTGTTGTGACACTTTGTAGTGATACATGTCCACTGTTATTAGTTTTAAAAATGTTCATTTAAAATGCCAAGAAGCAGTGCCAAATTGCATGCAGCTTTGAAACACCATAAAAACCTCCAAAATGCACAAATAATGTAAAAATATGGGAATGGGGTGAAAATAAAATATATGTATTTTCAAATATGAGTTTCTGGAAGCATAGTTTGTTTGTTTAATGTTTTCAGAAGGTAGAATTGTGCATACAAGTATTTTGTTTGATATGAAAGTACCGGACAGTAGCTATTTAAAATTTTAGATTTGAGCTAGTAATTTTAACTAGCTCTTATGCCTGTGCTTTGCAACAGTTGTTAAAGAGGGACCTATGTATATCATGGTTTTTTAGGGTTCCAGACCTAGGTCAGCTAAAACAGAATCCTTGTTGGATTGCTCTGTCAATAAACTCAGTAGTTCTAGCCAAGAGCCAAATTTAAGTAGAAGTAATTGTCGAAAACGACGAATTTCATAAAGTTTTTCCATACCAAAAGTACATATAAAGTCCATACTCCGGAATGATGTAAATACAATGTTAGGTTGTGTTTATAAAGTTAAGACTGTGGTGTGTAATTGTCTGTTTGGCGTAAACTTATGAAAACACTTCTATTGCTGAGATGAGAAATAATAACAGTGCCATGTATTGTTCCTATGGTGTAGTACTAAACTACTTATCTCTCACAGTAAGTGTATGCTGTAGTATTAGTATGTTGCAGTGGAGCACTGGGGACAATGTAGTTATTCTGTATTTAGAAAACTGTATTATCGAAAACTTGATGAATGCTGACAGTCTGGTAATTCAATCAACGGAGCAGGTCATGTCTGTTTAAATAAGACGTAATGGTGGTGTCAATGTGCGATAAAGTAAGTGTGGGTAATCGTTGAAGGAATGGCGTCAGTTGATTGTATGTATAGAACTTTCCAATAAATATAATATTTCCACTGAATTATCTTGACCGTGCTAGCAGCATCAGCCACTCTTTCAGCAGATACATGCCCCCACATCCTGCAATGATTACTTTGTAAAACATGAAGTTGAAATCAACCTTGTGTAATAGAACTACATATTCAGAATTCAGATTATAACTAACTACAATTGTCTCTGCAAAAGAAGATGTCTTTCTCTATCTTAATGTAGTCCACACCAAAAGTAAGAACTTCCAAATATTAATCACAATATTGTACCGAACAATGATGGCAGGGAGGTTTCTGATGAGTTTGTCACTCGCGTGTGGCAGGCACAGAGCAGAAATATCTCTGGAGTGAGCATTCAGATGCGCAGCAGAACAGATTTTGTGTCCTCAACATTGCGGTGGAAATGTCAAGTGATATAGGGAAAAAATCTACTAATTGCTGATTTTATCTTGGTCCTTTCCTGTTTGGTTAGGATGAATGATTATGTGTAAATGGCCCTTTTAGTGACACTTCCTCAACTTCCTTGTTGCCTCTGTGACAGATTTATTTCGATATTATTTCATGTAATGTGGTTGCTCTGCAAGGTGGGGCTTCTTTGCAGCCAATGCGGTACAAACTAATCGTAAGAGCAAATAAATCTGTGAAGAGAGAGGATTTGTCTCAATATCACGTGGCAATTCCAGCTTAATGTTGAATAGATGAACAGAATGCAATGCTCAGTCTGTAGATATTTCTACTCTACGTACAATTTAGTGGTTATACCCATCGAAAGATGCACTTATTTTCTTTCCATGACATGCAAAGCATATGTGATACAGCTAGGAAGAATTTTTGTTTTTGTTTTTGTCATACCTGGGTTAAATTTTACTTGCAGTGGCAATGGTTTAGTATGTTAACATTGGCAACGAAATATACGCTTTAGGGGGTTATTAATTTACTGATCGGAACAACATTAATTATTTATTTCATTATCAACACAAAGACTAAACAAATGATTAACTTTTGATATCTTTATTTTCTCTGATCTTATTTTAATTATTGAAGCCTTTATGTATTCATGTGATATGCACAAGTTATGTGTGAAAACACCCATTATTTTCTCTGATCTGATTTTAATTATTGAAGCCTTTATGTATTCACGTGATATGCTCAAGTTATGTGTGAAAACACCCAGGAAAATTCATCAAGTTGTTTTAGAGATAAACATGTTCAAAGAGACAGACAGACAGACATGACTGTCATAGATAAAAAATTTCAAATCATGATATTCCTTTTTTCCATGATCTGATTTTTATTAAACAAAGTCTATATGTTGTCCAGAATTACCCTCAAGGTACCTGTGAAAACCCCATGCAAATTCGTGAAGTAGTTTTGGAGATAAGACATTTTTAATTGTTGAACAAACATACATGTAAGCTACTGAATACACTTAAAATTAAAATCTTTTTTTTTCTTTCTTTTCTTTGTGATCCAGTTTTCATAAAATTACACCTATATGTTGTCCCAAACTTTTCTCCGGTTTCCTGTGAAAACCGCATAAAGATTACAGATTTATTATTAATATAGATTACTGTACTTTCTAACTCAGTTTGAAATATTATTTGTTTTGTATATCATTTTTAAGCTTGTACTACGCATATTTTGACATTCTATGTATTTTGTAATTTAAGTTATATTCATCATTTATCTACTAACGATCCCAACAGTGCTTCACTATTGCTAAATATGCATGGGTACTGGATATACAACCTATACCAGTAGTTCCTAAACTATCGGTCGAGACCTACCAGTGGGTTGCCAGAAGACTTTGAAAATATTCAACTAAAATAAGTTACTGGCTGGGGAAAAAAGGGACAGTATGTTTCAAGAAAGTTTTATAATATGAAAGGTTTTATACAAAAAGTTCTAAATAAGAAATCAAAGGAGCTAATAACATACGGTGATATGAAAACTGCACAGCTGTAGGATTTGTTAGTTATTGAGTCAAGGCAATGCAGTGCCCCCTTACACTTGTGAAAAATGTTGACGAGTTAGTTGATTTAGTCTTTCCATAACTGTGGGAGCATGCCTTATTTGCATGTTGTTTAGTGTGTGTGTGTGTGTGTGTGTGTGTGTGTGTGTGTGTGTGTGTGTGTGTGTCTTTCAAAGGCAGTTTGTTTTCTTTCACTATTAAATCTGTCAGCAGGGAGCAAGAGTCCCCGATGAAATTAACACATGCACATGATACTTCTTTGAAAAAATCTTTAGGCCCAATTTAATTATAATCCAAATACACTATATATACAAAAGCTTGTCAATTACAGGGATAAATAAAGACTTTCTTAAATTTGTTCAAAGAAAACTAGAAAATACCCCTCACCTAAAAAGTAGTTGTGAATCCAGTTGATTTCTCCAGAAGTGTCCACACACACACACACACACACACACACACACACACACACACAACATGCACATTTTCCAGACATTATAAATTTTTTGGATCCCATTACTTCTCTTTATCTCTCTCTACCTATCATTTCCCAAATTGATGCCGATTTCTTACCTCCTCTTTGTCCTCTTACACTTCTCTCTGTATTAGATAGCTGAAAAACTGGCACTGTTCAGATATTTATCTATTATAATATTCAGTTAGGCCATGTATTACTGTCCCCTACCTCCCCTCTCTTTCTCTCACTCAACGTCTGCATTCTTCTACCTCTTCCTCCTCCCCTCTATCTCTCAACCCCTTTACCGTCATCTCCCCCAATCTTTTCCTGTGCTTTCTCTTTGTGCTTCTTCTCCCTCCCCTGTAAATGAAAAATTATGTGTATCTGCCAAATTCATGGTGATCAGTCAAACTGTGTCAAAGGCTCACATTCCTCTTGTTCTGATGGTCAAGTATGCAAAATTTTATCACATAAACCCAATTTGGCGATGCCAATACAAAATTTACAGTTTCAATTGTTTTGAGCTTTGAGTACTTCTTTTGAGTTCTTACATATACCGCACTTAAAGTAAAACAATTATCATTAACAAAAGCCCTTCAAAAACACATAACTTACAGGATCTGTAGGTTAAGTATGTTTCTTTTAAAGGGATTTATGTGTGGTAATTGTTTTACTCTGTGTGTGTATTAGAAATTTCTGTTTGAGTAAAGCTGACCTCAAGTTACCAAGTGTTGGAGGTCAGTCAGAGCCTACAGCTGATTGCTTTTGTAACTAAAACCATTTGTTGAATGAAGTTTCTGTAATTATTTAATTTTATGAGTATCCAATTTTACTTAATTTTGTAACTATAAGAAAAATTCAAATCACGTCCAATGTTAGTACTGTGTCTGGCCTTTTCTGATTAACTCTGTTGCTACTCATGAAAGTAACCATGAACCACAGATGTTAATGAGGTGAGGTAGCTTGAATGCCTGAACGATGCAGGTGGCCGTACCATAGGTGCAACCACAGTGGAGGGGGATCTGTGGAGGGGCCAGACAAACGTGTGGTTCCTGAAGGTGGGGCACCAGCCTTTTCAGTAGTTGCAGGGCAACGGTCTGGATGATTGTCTGAGCTGGCATTGTAACATTAGCTAATGTGGCTTTGCTATACAGTTACTGCGTATAGCTGACAGCAAGGGGAAACTACAGCTGTTACTTTTCCTGAGGACATGCAGCTCTAGTGTATGAATATATGATGATGGCATCCTCTCGAGTAAAATAGTCCCCCCATTCGGATCTCCAGGCGGGGGCTACTCAGGAAAGACAACACTGGCATTCTACAGATTGGAGTGTGGCATGTTAGATCCATTAATTGAGTAGGCAGGTTAGAAATTTTAGAAAGGAAAATGGACAGGTTGAAGTTAGATATAGTAGTAGCGATTAGTGAATTTCAGTGGAAAGAGGAACAGGTTTTTTGGTCATATGAGTACAGGATTATAAATACGGAATCAGTTGGGGTTATTACAGGAGTAGGTGTAATAATGAATAAGAAAATATGAATGTGGGCAAACTACTACGAACAGTGCAGTGATTGCATTATCATAATCAAGATAGTTATGACCACAGTAGTACAGGTTTATATGCCCACTAGAGCTCTGCAGATGATGAGGAGATCTGAGAAATGTATGATGAAATAAAATAAATTATTCAGTTAAGGGAGATGAAAATTGTGATGCGGGACTGAAATTCGGTAGGAGGAAAAGGAATGGAAGGAATACTATTAGGTGAATATGGACTGGTGAAAAGGAATGAAAAAAGAAGCTGCCTGGTAGAATTTTGTGTTGTTGTTATGGTCTTCAGTTCGGAGACTGGTTTGATGCAGCTCTCCACCCTACTCTACCCTGAGCAAGCCTTTTTGTCTCCTCATAAGAACAGCAACCTACATCCACTTGAATCTGCTTACTATATGTGTATCTTGGTCTCCCCCTGCAATTTTTACACCACACACTTCCCTCCAATGCTAAATTCACGATTCCTTGATGTCTAAGAATGTGTCCTACCAAGCGATCCCTTCTTTTAGTCAGGGTATGCCAAAAATTCCTTTTCTCACCAATTCTGTTCAGTACCTCTTCATTAGTTATGCGATCTATTTTGTTTTTGTATGGAACTAGGTTTTAGACTGTAAGACATACCCAGGGGCAGATATAGACTCTGACCATATCTTATTGATTATGAACTGTAGTCTGAAATTAAAGAAACTGCAGAAAGGTAGGAATATAAGCAGATGGTACATGGATAAATTGAAGGAACCTGAAGTTCTTGAGAATTTCAGAGGGCGATTTAGGCAACAATTGACAGAAACGGGGGGAAATAAAAATGGGTAGCTTTAAGTGATGAAACAGTCAAGGCAACAGAGGACCAAATAGATAGAAAGGCAAGACCTACGAAAAATCCTTGGATATCACAGGAAACATGAAATTTAATTGATGAAAGGAGAAGATGTAAAAATTCAGTTAATGAAGCAGGTAAAATGGAGTACTTACGACTAAGAAACGAGATTGACAGGAAGTGTAAAGTAGTTAAGCAGGAGTGGCTAAAAGCCAAATGCAAATCTGTAGAAGAATGTATAACTAGGGGAAAAATAGAAGAGACATTTGGACACAAGAAAAATAGCTGTATGAACATTGAGTTGTGAGTAAAGAAGGGAAAGTTGAAAGGTGGAAAGAGTATGAAGAGGAACTCCAGAAAGGAGGGAGACCAAGAGACGAATATAGTAAACAGATTCAGATGGATGTAGGTTGCTGTTCTTATGAGGATATTAAGAGGCTTGCTCAGGATAGATTAGGGTGGAGAGCTGTATTAAACCAGCCTCCGGACTGAAGACTGCAACAAACAAGTAATTTATTGTGTGATTTGACTAACTGAACTAAGTATTTTAAGTCATGTAATGTAATCAAAAACACTAAAATTACTGAAAGATAGAGCTCTTCAACAACTATAGCACAGTTAGGTAACAAATAAAGATGGTCAAAATTTTCTTCCAATGAAGCCATGCAAGACACTTTAAAAACTCAGTGCTGATTTTTTCAACATAGTACCTGGACATTCTCCAACATTGCCTCTGCAGTGGAAGGATCTGTGTCAGAAAGGGACAATTCTTCCTGGAACTTTTTCAGTTTTACAAAACTGGTGGCTTGATCTGAAGGAATGCAACGGAATACCTGTAACAGATGATTAATTTATCGGTTAAAGTTTAAAATTGACAATATGTGCTGAAGGCAGTTTCCTCTTTGTTTTCTATTTCTGAACAAAAATAATAACTTTATGCTATACTACAATGTAATTAAATATATAGGAAAATAAGGGGAAAAGATAGCAAAATTAAAGTACAACTATAAATAAAATATTTGCTTAGAAAAGATGAGTAAAGAATACAAACAGATATACATAAGTTGTGTTTGACAATTAATGTAACTTACAATTCATTTTGCAGAGAAATTGTGCATCTTTAGAGTTTTGTGCACACAAGGAAGGAGATAGTGAGTTGATTTAGGATGGGGGTGGGACTGTTAAGCATGGGGTGTAGGGATGTGAAGTTATCTTAGGATAAGGCCAGGTTGGTTTGGGACTACAGAATGTATTGTAGTGACAACTCCTACTACTTGCCCAGTTTAGAAGAGAAATGACTGCAGCAGAGCTGGTAAATCACATGGCTGCTTTCACATGTAATCCGGCCTCTAATGGTTTAGGATAAGCCTGTAATGGGACTGGATTAGGAAGTGTTGGGTGTGTGAATTAGGCAGGTTTTTCATCAAAGTCTTCCACAGGAATAAGATCCCAGTTCGGTTGTGATTGTAATTGGCATAAGGAATGGACTAGGATCTTGTAGAGGATGGGTGGGCAACGCAGCACCACTTTATGACAGTTCGGAGAGATCTCGGAGGGGATACCTCTCATTTAAAGGCCAGATGACAGACAACCAAAGCCCTGCTGAAGTAAGTGGTTCAATTGTTCTAGTCTGCAGTGGCATTGGGTAACAACAGTCACACTGAAGAACATGGTAGGAGGTTCAATGAACCACTTGTGTGATATTTCTCTACAGTTCCATTCTCTAATAGCTCACAGGAAAAGGAACATCTAAATCTTTCCGTTTTAGATCTGATTTCCCTTATTTCATTGTGATGATAATGTCTCTCTATGTAGGAGGGTGCTAACAATGTATTTTTACATTTGCAGCTGAAAGTTGGTGAAAGAAATTCACAAACAGATACAATGGCAACAAATAATGTCTTTATTTTAATGATAATCAGCCTAACTCGTATATCATTTCCAAGACATTCTCGCCCCTATATCGCGATAATACAAAACATGCCCTTTGCTGAACTTTCCCTAAATCATCTGTCAGTTCCACCTGATGTGGATTTCACAATGAGCAACAATACTCCAAAATAGCATGCACAAGTGTTGTGTAGGCAGTTCCTTTACTAGAACTGTTGCGTCATCTAAGTGTTCTGCCAATGAAACATAGTCTCTGGTTTGCCTTCCCTACAATATTTTCTCCAATTTAAGTTGTTTGTAACTGTTATTCCTAGGTATTTAGTTGAATTTACGGGCTGTAGATTTGACTGATTTATCATGTAATTGAAGTTTAACGGATTTCATTTAGTGGTCAAATGGATGACTTCACACTTCTCATTATTAAGGGTCAATTGCCGATTTTTGCACCATGGAAATATCTTATCAAAATCATTTTGCTGATGCTTTTGATCTTCTGGTGACTTAACTAACAGGTAAATGACAGCATCATCCATGAGCAATCTAAGAGAACTTCTCACATCATCTCCTAAATAGGGGTCATATAACACCTCCCTGGGAAACACCACATATCACTTCGGGTTTTCTAGATTACTGTCTGTCAATTACAATGTACTGTGTCCATTCTGACAGGAAATCACAAATCCAGACCCACAACTGTCGTGATATTCCATAACCGCACAATTTTATTAGAAGACATGTGAGGTACACTGTCAAAAGCCTTCCAGAAATCGAGAAATATATAATCTATTTGACATTTGTCATCAATAGCACTCATCACATCATGTAAGTAAAGAGCTAGCTGTTTCATAAGAATGTTATTTTCTGTATCCGTGCTGACTATGGTTCAATAGTTTGTTCTCTTCAAGTCAGTTAATAATACACTACTGGAAATTAAAACTGCTACACCAATTGGACAAATATATTATCCTAGAACTGACATGTGATTACATTTTCATGCAATTTGGGTGTATAGATCCTGAGAAAGCGGTACCCAGAACAATCACCTCTGGCCGTAATAACGGCCTTGATATGCCTGGGCATTGAGTCAAACAGAGCTTGGATGGCGTGTACAGGTACAGAAGCCCATGCAGCTTCAACACGATACCACAGTTCATCAAGAGTAGTGACCGTATTGTGATGAACCAGTTGCTCGGCCACCACTGATCAGACATTTTCATTTGGAGAGAGATCTGGAGGATGTGTTGGCCAGGGCAGCAGTCGAACATTTTCCGTTGTCCAGAAAGGCCTAACAGGACCTGCAACATGCAGTTGCGCATTATCCTGCTGAAATGAATGAAGGGTAGAGCCAAGGGTCATAACACATCTGAAATGTAATGGCCACTGTTCAAAGTGCCGTCGATGTGAACAAGAGGTGACCGAAATGTGTAACCAATGGCACCCCATACCACCAGTATGGTGATGACGAATACACACTTCTAATGTGCATTCACTGTGATGTCGCCAAACACGGATGCGATCTTCATGATGCTGTAAGCAGATCCTGGATTCATCTGGGGAAAAAAAAAGACGTTTTGCCATTCGTGCACCCAGGTTTGTTGTTGCGTACACCATCACAGACGCTCCTGTCAGTGATGCAGCATCAAGGGTAACTGCAGCCATGGTCTCCGAGCTCATAGTCCATGCTGCTGCAAACATCGAACTGTTCGTGCAGATGGTGGTTGTCTTGTAAACATCCCCATCTGTTGACTCAGGGATCAAGACGTGGCTGCACTATCCATTACAGCCATGTGGATAAGATGCCTGTCATCTCGACTGCTAGTGATAAGAGTCCGCTGAGATCCAGCACGGCATTCCATATTGCCCTTCTGAACCATATTCTGCTAACAGTCATTGGATCATGACCAACACGGGCAGCAATGTCACGATACAATAAACTGCAATCATGATAGGCTACAATCCAACCTTTATCAAAGTCATAAACATGATGGTACGCATTTCTCCTCCTCATACGAAGCATCACAATAACATTTCACCAGGCAATGCCGGTCAACTGTTGTTTGTGTATGCGAAATCAATTGCAAACTTTCCTCATGTCAGCACATTGAAGATGTTGCCACCGACACCATCCTTGTGTGAATCCTCTGAAAAGCTAATCCATTTGCATATCACAGCATCTTCTTCCTGTCGGTTAAATTTTGCACCTGTAGGAATTCATCTTTGGGTGTACCAATTTTAATGGCCAGGAGTGTATTTGAGGAAAGTGTATGTTTTAAAATCCAGCTGAAAACTGACGTCATTGATATACCTAGGCTTGTAATTCTGACGATGATTCCTATTGCCTTTCTTGATTATTGTTATGACCTGTGCAAATTTCCAGTCCTTGGGTATGGATCTTTCACTGAGTGAGCAGTTGTATATAACTAGGTATAGGGCTATTGCATCAGCATACTCTGAAAGGAACCTAATTGATATACAATTGGGACTGGGAGACTTACTTTTGTTAAGTAATCTAAGTTGTGTCTAAGGGGTGTCTACTTCTAAATTACACAAGCTGACAGCTATTCTTGATACAAATTCTGGAGTATTTGCTTTGTCTTCATTGGTGAAAAAGTTTCAGAAAGCTGTGTTCATCAATTCTGCTTAAGCAGAACTGTCATCGGTAGCTTCACCATTTCTATTGTGTACTGGAAGTATTGATTGTATTTTGCCACTAGTACAATTTACATACAACCAGAATTTCTTAGGATTCTCTACCAAATTACATGACAGGGTTTTGTTGTGGAATTTATTATAAGTTTCTCGCATTGAAGTTAGAGCTAAATTTCGAGTTTTTAAAAAGACTGCCAGTCTTGAGGATTTTGTGTCCATTTAAATTTGGCATGATGTTTTTCTTCGCCTTTTCAAAAGTGATCTAACCTGTTTTGTGTACCACAGCAGGTCAGCCACTCTAGCAACACAAGCTAAACTCTCGTTTGTCTAGAGTCTACCTTGTGTTGCTGGAGTGTCTGGGCATGATAGTTGTCTGAGTGATTGCATGAATGTGTATGTTTCTTTTTCTGACAAAGGCCATGGACAAAAATTTTAGTTGTGCGAATGTGATTATCTATTTTCATGTCCGTCAGCAGCTCTGCGAGCCTCTTTACATGTGTTGTTATCTGTCCTCCATTATTAATATTCCTATCGGATTTTCCAATATTAAAATTTCTTTTAATTTTGGTGGATTTGGAAAGTCAGATATTCAGTCTTGCTATGACCAATCTGTGTTCACTAATTCCTGTGTAGGTTTTGATGCTCTTTATTAGTTCCAGATTATTTGCTACTACGAGGTGAAGTATGTTCTCAGAATCATTTACTATTCTAGTGGGTTCATGAACTAATTGTTTGAGATAATTTTCGGAGAATATATTCAGTACAATTTCAGAAAATGTGTTATGCTTGCCTCCACTTGTAAACATGTATTTTTGCCAACATATCGAGGGTAAGTTAAAGTCGCCACCAATTAAAACTGTATGCTTTGCATATGTTTTTGAAATTTGATCCAAGCTTTCTTTGAACATTTCTGCAAACAAATCATATGGTTCTTTTTATTGACACCCTGACTCAATTATTAGTTTATTTTGGTTGTCAAGTATAACCTCTACCAACCCATACCAACTCACAGTAACAATCTACTTCAATTTCACCACCCGATAAACCACCTGTGACAGCAGTAAATACCCACCATCTATTTTATTCAATCTTTCTTTTCTGAACACCATTTGCCCCTTTGGAAAAAATTTCAGCTTAACTTACCTCTGGCTTTCGGTACCTATAACGAATTGATATTTAGCACTTTCTATTAACACCTGGAGCTATAGTGTGACAATTTACAACTGTTAGACCAACAGTTTTTAGATCTGTGTTTGTCTCATCTGTATTCTTTGACTTATCTGACCCCTTTGAGTTAAAACCCTTTCTGTGATGCCACACAGTCCCCACTACCCATGTAGCTGCTTCCTGCGTGGTCTCCTGACCGATTCAACAGAACCCGTAAACCCATGACCCAATGGTGCAAGTTGAGGAATCTTGAGCCTACATGGTTGCAGAACCTTTCGAGTCTGATTCAGACCCTTCACTCGGCTCTGTGCCAGAAATCCACATTTGGTCCTGTCAACTATGCTGCAGATTGTGAGCTCTGCTTTCATCTTGCAAGCAAGTATGTACATGGAATGCCTCCTTCCCCTCCTTAGTAGCCATCTCCCTAAGGGAGTCCATTACCTGCCTAACATTGAGAGTTCCCAACTACAAGCAACTCTGTGATAGCCTGGATCTGCAACCGAGGTTAACACAGCCTGAAGCTGGAAATGAAGTGTCACCAACTCAGCTTCCATCCACACACAGCAGTCACAGTCCCTTTTCATTACTACAGTGCCCAGAGAAATGAACTATTAAAAAGGTGTGATGTAGAGTGATTTAGGGAAAACCCTGAATTGAAATCTGAAATTTTGTAGTTCTAGCTTCAAAATTGCCTAAACAGCAACATATTTTCAAAAAATGTTTCATCCCCTATTTTACCCCCTTACGAATGGAATATCAAAAAATCACTTCTTAATGACGCCTAGAGAGTAAAATCAACACCCTCTACAAATTTCAAGTTTATATCTTCAGTGGTTTGGGCTGGGTGGTGATGAGTCAGTCAATCAGTCAGGACATTGCCTTTTATATACAGAGATTCTCATGTATTTTGTTATGCTGGAACTCAATGGAACAGCTTGTCAGAAATATTTAACTGTATTCTTCAAAAATGTCACGACTTTAGAGTACTATAGGCCTAAATTGTTATGCATGAAGCTAATAAAACAACGAAAGTACAACCAGAAAATGTCATTTTTATGAATTCTTGATTGGATGCTTTCACTTCCATAATTTTTAAGGTTAATTATACTTTTTGCTATCAGTATTGCATAATTTGTGATCTAGCTATTATAGAACGAAAGAAATATGATAAACTAAACTTGAAGTTGTGTGTTTTTTAGTGTGTGTTATCTTTTAAGATACATCAAACTTAAATATGCTGCATTTTTTTTTTTTTTTTTAATAATGGCATAAATGGCTGGTCTTGAGAGCCCTAAATTTCTTTAAGTGCTAGTCACAATAGTGTTAAGTTCTGAATGGGAGACAAACAGTTCTTGATTTAAGAAATTTATAGCACATTCTCACTATTAAGATACAGTAGATCCTCGTTTTTACTCTTTTCAAGGGACTTCAGTGACATGGTGTAAAATGCTGGAAGTAATGTTTTAAATGGTAAAATATGCTTACTGCATCAGCCTTGCATTTTGTAGTTTATTTGTGATATATGTTCATAATAGGCATCTAAATACTCGCCAGTAAGTTTATTACACAGGGTGTCCCAGGCAACTGTTTCAGCCCAGATATCTCTGAAACTGCAAGAGATATTGAAAAACCACCTTCACGGGCTTGAACGTACGGCAGGGGCTTATGAAAGTAGGTACTATGAGACACACTAAAACGTGAAGAAATATTATTTTCAACACAAATATATGTTTTTTTTTTTTTTTTTAAATGAATACCCCACATTATTTCTTAAGCAATCGATAGAATGAAAAATAACAAAAAGAACTGCGTTGGTTGCATTGCGATGTGTCAATTATATCCAGAGAAACTGTGAAGTGAAGTTGACGTTTGAAATACATGAGACGCGGTGCTAGCACATGTCCGAGGCTCAAGCAAGACTTACGGTTGAGTTTCGGACACCCGCTAGCAGCGTGCCTCATGTATTTCAAACGTCAACTTCACTTGGCAGTTTCTCCGGATATAATTGACACATCGCAATGCAACCAACGCAGTTCTTTTTGTTATTTTTCATTCTATTGATTGCTTAAGAAATAATGTGGGGTATACATTTAAAAAAACATAAATTTATGTTGAAAATAATATTTCTTCACTTTTAGAGTGTCTCATAGTACCTACTTTCATAAGCCCCTGCCATACCTTCATGACCATAAAAGTTTTTTTTCAATATCTCTTGTAGGTTCAGAGATGTATCTGGGGTGAAACATTTGAGTGGGACACATAATAAAGGTTATCCAAATTTTTACTATTTTAAGTGCCAGGCAGAACTGGTAATTTTACGGGAAGTAGAAATTTTTGATGTAATTTTATTCATTATAATCGAGGACGCCGCTGCTGGGCTATGTAACACATCTTCAAAATTACCTGAACCACTTCGATAGATATTGATTGGTTGCCAGTGCCAGGCTATGTAACACATCTTCAAAATTAATGCCTTTTACCATTATTAATTATTAATGCAGTAAAACTCCTAAAGTTCCATTCTTTTTTAATTTTTCGATGTTTCACACGACAATATTGGAGAATTTATTTACGTTCTCAAGTGCAAATATATGCACAAGTATTTCTGTGGCATTTGCATAGCATCGGCATCTCACACTATTATTGCTTTTTTGAGGTTGTGGGTATTATGATACCCAACTTTAACAGCTAACATTCTTTATTAATCAGAAATATGTATCACAAAAACAATGCAACTCTTTATTCTCACATCGATAAAGCAAATGGTTCTGATTGTTTGAGTACACGCCAGCTATGGCAAAGAAGCTGGCAGAAAGAGGAACTACACCGGCACAAATCAGCATTATTCTTACATCAAAAAACCGTTCAGTTTGTGGGGAAACAAAAGCAATGAACAATACAATTGTTACTGCACAATCGCTGACATTTGCCATGTATTATACTGTGTTGTAAAACAGGAATTTCCAGCCTCACTTCTAGCATAATTCAATGCAACCCGGTTCGAAACACCGACAACTTAAAACTGCTACATTAAAAGTTTTATGCTATACACAAACATACATATTTGTTTGTCTTAAAACTCATGTATCTAACTTTTATACCTGTCCAATCAAGTATCAATAGTCAGCTCATAATTTGTTACTGACACCAGTAAATAAAAGATTTACATTAACGACTGAAGTGAATAAAAGTAATACCTACCTATTACTTGAAACCATTTTAAGAGAAAAACATAAAAACATGGGTCCATGAATGTGTATGCTCTTGCCAGAGACAAACTTCCTTATAGTAAAAATTAAAAAAGCATTCTTATTATTATTTAGTAAGTATATAATACATTACCTCCTCATAAATTTTAGTGTTGTCAGTGGATATCCTTTTCCAGACATTGTTGAAGAACTGGTGACTCACTGGATCACTAATATCTTCCTCTGAAAGTTTATGTTTGTTTTTCAGAAGCCCTAGATGTTCTCTGAAAAGCTGCTTTCTAAGTGATCCTGCACATCGTCCAATCTTGTAGGGCTGTCCATTCATTACACCATCTTCAAATTCTGTATCCTACAGGCATGCAATTATTATGGTACATTAGTAAAAATGTAATGTGTTCCGAATATCAAACACAAAAGGAAAGAGAGAGAGAGAGAGAGAGAGAGAGAGAGAGGTTTCTTTCTTTCCTTTTTTTTTTTTTTTTTTTTTTTTTTTTGGGGGGGGGGGGGTGATCCTTGCAATATTTACTGGGTAGGCTCTAATAGGATGTAGCATTTTCTAGAAATTTTCTAGCATAATAGTTGGTAGTTAGAGGAATCAAGTGCTGAGTGTCTCTATAGGAAGTTTTACGAGATGAAACTGTAAATGTTGTCTTTCAGAAAATTATTAAGTGGTTCTCTGCAAATGGATTCTTTTTACATTTTGATTAAAAAAAAAGTAAGTACAATTCCATATGGTAAATGGCATGACACTATAAGTAAATATAGTCTGTGAACAAAAGTTTGTAGCTACAATAGAATATTCAAAGTTTTTAGGAGTATGCATTGATGAGAAATTGAATTGGAAGCAACACAATGGCGATCTATTGAAATTTTTGAGTTTAGAAACTTATACTATTAGGGTTATTGCAAATTTTGGTGACAAACATCTCAGTAAATTGGCTTACTATGGCTCTTTTCATATGCCATCATATTTTAGGGTAATTCATCACTGAGCCAAAAAGTATTCATTGCATAAAAACATGTAATTAGAGTAAATTCTGAAGCTCACCCATGGTCATACTGCAGACATTTAGAGATCTAGTGATCTTCACAGTAGCTTCACAAAATAAGTGTATTCACTTATGAAATTTGTTATTAGTTCAGAAGCAATAGCAATGTACATAACTACAACACTATGAGAAAGGATGATCTATACTACTCAATGTTACATCTAACTTTGGCACAGAAGGGGGTGAATTATGCTGCCACAAAGGTCTTTGGGCACTTACCAAATAATATCAACTGTCTGACAGATAGTCTACCAGCATTTAAAAACAAATTGAAAGAATTTCGAATGACAACTACTACTACTCAGAAAATGGAATTTTTACATAGAAATAGTAATTTTACAAAAAATGAAACGCAACCAACCAACCAAACAAACAAAACGAAAACAAATTAATTGTATGTCATGTAATGTTATCTTTTACTAAACTGTCATGTTTCACATTATTAAGAAATCTCATCTTATGATGTATGGAACAAGTATCAATCTAATCTAATTTATATAAATGGACAGGGAAAGCATATGCCACAAAGAGTACCAACACACAGTATAGAAGTTTCTTGATTGTACTGGTGTAGTGAGGAGGGTGCAAGGGTGTTATCACACTCTGGTTCCCACTAGCAGAGGGGGCACTAAACGGTCTCCAAAACAAACAAGATTTACGTAACATTATTTTAACTAGATCTTTTTTACTTAAATTTAAAGCCTGAGCTGAGCCTGTACCCCTATTCATCCTGAAAAACAGTATAGTATTTTATGAAAGTATAGTTAGCTGATGATTATTTACAGTAATGAGTGTTATCTTTATGAGACACTGAGCAAGTGCAACACAAATACTGGCTGCTCACCCTGCATCCACCTGGAGATGATTGTGTGCATTGCCTCTGCTATTGTGTCACTGGTCCAGGCCCCTGGACAGAAAAACTGTGTTTGTGCATGCTGCACAGTACTATTGAGTGTATTAATGTTTTCTTTTCAGGTGTGTGTGCACTTTTCTTTTTGTCAATATTTCACTTGCTATGGTATACAATAAGGGTCAACAAGTATTTCTTGTGTTGAATTATGCAAAAACAT
The DNA here is from genome assembly GCA_026315105.1 of Locusta migratoria. Classification (NCBI taxonomy): domain Eukaryota; kingdom Metazoa; phylum Arthropoda; class Insecta; order Orthoptera; family Acrididae; genus Locusta; species Locusta migratoria. The sequence continues at coordinate 76,359,441 of CM048746.1, read as the reverse complement.
AATGTTACGGGGAAAGTTGACTTGCATTCATACAAAAATTTCCAAGTCTGCACATTCTCTGTCATTGCACAACATGTAGATTAGTGATAGAATTTCAAGAGACTGAATCTGTATTAGCAAAATGTTGAAGTCTATAGAACCGGTTTAAGGGCTCAAGACGTGTCCAAAAGTAGCTCACAAGACTGCTTGCCTGTACTGCCTGAAATGAAAGTAGAGAGGCCCCAATCTATACTATTAAGGTTGAAGTCTCCCCCAACTAATACTGCCTAGCCAGGATACCTACACACTACCTGGTGTAGACTTTCACTGAATGACTCTACAACTGCTACAGCAGCACGGGAGGGGGGGGGGGGGGGGTCTGTCCAACTGAAGGTGCACCATTAGACAAAAATAAAAAAAAAATAAAAAAACATTAGTAATCTGAATAAAATGGAGCCCTCAGAAAATAGTTCTGACAGAAATGCTGAAACATCCAATTCACCGTGACCCTAGTTGGTGAATACTTTTCTTACAGTGGTTGCAAACACTGCATTCTGTAACAAACATGTGCAAACATTGCATACTACAACAACATACAGTAGTTTAAAAAATATAACCCCTAAGGAGATTCTCTGATGGCATTTCTTGGAGGATATTAAAATATTGTACTCACATGATCTGATTAATGCTAAGCTACCTTTGTAATCAGCAATGACCTATGTTATATTTCCTAACATACTTAATAAGCTGCAATAACTCCTGTCTACAGAACATGTAGTAAGAAAGCTGCCTCTAATTACAGACCAAAATTATTCCTTCCAGAATTCTAAAAATATCTGAGGAAGTGACCTATCGTAGGATACCAGCTAAAAACTCAGAGCAACTGACTAAGTTGCTAGTATCTTAACACTGTGACAGAATACTGACTCAATTAATCAGAGCTTAACCACCTGTCAGTTCGCATTTCACCAACAATTCTTAATGCAGCAAGCAATCCAAGACCTCACATCTTCAGTATTGACAAAGCTAAAAAACAAGCCCCTCAGCTATCGGCTTGGACACCTCGTTCAATGCGATCATTTTACACTTGACATCCTAAGAATTTTTGTACCTTGTTTCAACAATACAACCAACTTTAATGTAATTTAATTCGAATACAATTGGTCCTAAGCTAAATTATTATACCTCCTGTATCAAAATTTTAAATTGACGACACGCCCACTTTGCACATAGCCTCATTGGCCGCTACATGTTCCGTTTTTATCCTAACTGACATTTATAATATTTTATTATTGACCTTTACATTTTATCAACTAATGTTTAGAATTTTATGCTTGCAATGATGTGATGTTTATATCAGAACATGCCGATTATAATGATTTGGAATGTTAAATATGACACGTCCATTTTTCTCGTGTCGCCATTGGGCGCCAAAAGTTTTTAATTTTCTGAGTTCTATTGTTTTAATTACTTGATGTTGCTTTCTCTATGGCATAACGTAAGTTTCGTTCTGCTTTTGTACAATACTTTTTTGATATATATGAACATTCTATCTTGTACCATGTAATTCTTGTAAACTTATTGCTACACATTATATGTAGGTTTGTCATACTTGAAAATGGCCGACATAGAGGCTGAAACCGGTAGTTTGGGCTTAAATAAAGCACCAATAAATGCAACTGGAGCTGGACTTTCATTAAATCGTACCACAGTTGTGGCAACAGTAAGCATCCAGTCATGGAGAAACTAATAAAACAAAAATCACACTGTTGGTATAGTGTGTGACCTTGGCAAAGCCTTTGATTGTGTACCTCAAAACACACTCCTTACAAGGTAAGTGTTCCTTCTGAATAAATTGTTTCTGGGTGAAACTGGGTCATTTCAAATTCATGAAAACAATAGTAAATAGTCACTGTTACGTAAATACATAATTTTGAAACATGAACGTCACATGTTGATGACTCATACGTAGGGACAGGAAAACATCTGCGTGATTTGCCATTGATTGTATCCAGCAGGTTATCCTTTTTTTTTTTCTTTTCAGGTCCGCATACTGTTCTTGACACTAAGACTTTCTCACTTACTTAAATACTTTTGTTATATTGTCACAATTTCTTTGAGAATAACAATACTAAAAAATAATGGAATATATTTTAATGTAGGCCTAAAAAAAAAAAAAAAAAGAAGAAAAACCTTGAAAGTTCACAAATTTTTAAAAGCATTTCTCATGTACAAAATATTAATAAACACATAGAAAAGGCATTTAACTCTATGTTCAAATGTGACAAAATTCAATTTTCTTAATATTTTTTAATGTTCAGTTACATTTTGTTTATAAACTTAGTTTATGATATATGTTTTGATACAAGTCTGAGTTTTAAATTCTGTTTCTCTTCGGTAATACAGACTTTTAATAGAATAACATTCCTTTTAACATTTTTCTTTCTTTGAGCAAGGTTCATTTATCCTCTGCATTTTCCGGTATTTTTCAGTGAGGGATTTATGACTTTACCAAATTGGGACACAAACTCTTCTTCCTCCCCTCCCCCTCCCTCCTGTTCAGTGTCCTTTTGTTGTGTCACCTCCTTCCAATAAATACCGTTTTTACAAAAATCTCAGCAAGTGGTGTAAAAACAGACATAACACAAATCCAGCTTCAAACAAAAGAATCAGTGTTCAGCCTTGTTCCAGAAAAGTTGGAGGAGGGGGGAATTTAAAAAATTAAAATTTTACTTACGGTAGTGGCAGCTTAGTACACTACTGTTGGCAACTAAATGTTCTTTTTGCGAGAATAATTGACTGACTGGACAAGGGTTCATAATAAAACCTATTGATAATGCAGCAAGAACAGCATTAATTATTTATTTCATTGTCAACACAAAAGATTATTCCCCTCATTCTATGTGATTGAATTTTTGAAGTGCATTCAAAGATCGTTGCCAACATTAGCATATTACTTCGGTGCTACTGTAAGTAAAATTTTATTAACTAGTTTTAAATGGACAAAGTCAGCATTTTTTAAAAGAGGAATAAAAATCTGCACTATTTTCTTAAAAACTGCTGAATTTGCATTATGATTACAATGAATTTTTCCTGTCCCTAATCATGCGTCAGTTGTGTCGGAAAATGGCTGTGTTATTCCCTATATAATGGAAAGACTGTATAATAGCACTTAAGGAATGATGCCTAACAAATATTCTAATATTTTTTCTGTATCATAGACATTAATATTTCTAGTGCCAAAGACACTGCTAAAAGAGAAACACTGTGAAAATACAATTAATTAATTAACATTGCAATATGTACTTTCAACTTATTTTATTATTATCATTAATATGAAACTCTCTTGAGGTCGGTCTGTCTTGTGGACATTCTGTATAGAAGAGCACTTACAATTATCTGGCCAGAATTTTATTTTTTATGTAAAAAAAGAAAAAAAAAATGACATATGGCATAATTTAACAGCCTATGTATGTAATTAATTCTCTAACCCCTACCAAATAGTCAGCGAAGCCCCTAAGGAGTATTTATGAGAATTTAGATTTTAATGGGAGCCACAGACGTACCTTCTGTGTTTTAATGAGAAGCGAAGATCAGCACAGTAATACAAGTAAAACAGAATGAACTTTAAAAGAAATTGAGTAGTTCCACTACATTTTATTGTAGTTGTTAACTTGACATATTATTTTGTTCACAGCTCTTCAGTCTGCCAACCAATAGCTTCGAAATTCCATTTTCATCATTTAATATGGAAGTAATTTTTTCCATTAGCGCCTAAACAGTGTTTTCTGTTATGCAGGAAGTAACAATGTACTTTTCTTGAAAATGGAAATACTGCTTATGAAAGCATGTCCTTGTTACTCCTGTCCTGATTCCTTAATAGGGAGAATATGTGGTTTGAGCATAGTGTGTTAAATTTCTTGAGGTCCAGCTGATGAAGTTGAATGAGGTCAACACATGGATAAATGAATCAAGCAGCTCAGTTTGGCATGTTATGATTTTAGAAGCCTCTCCCATTGCATTGGCATATTTCATGTATTTTGGCTCTGTGTTGTCTTATGGTATTATCTTTTGGGAAAGTGCACCTGAAGTAAATAAAAGGTTTGTTCAGCAGAAGTGAGCAGTAACAATATTGTGTCAAGCAGCTAACTGTTCATTCTTTTTAAGGTTCTTGGAATTCTTACATTGACTTCCTAATACATTTATTTCTTGCCAATTTTTGTTGCCAATAATAAAGATATTAACAACTGAACAGTGATGTTTACTGTCACAATTCAAGACACAAAATAATTTTCAAATAAACTTTACCTCCTCCTTCAGAATTCAAAATGGAATTAAGTAATCTGGCGGTAACAAAGAACTTCAAATAGATACAGTCAACTTGAAGCAAGAAATTGTGATTCACTACCTGTTCACCCTGCAAAATTTTGAATAAAATCAAGCTTTTGACAGCTGTCCCACCATATTTATAATGGAAGAAGTTTAAGAATTGATCCAAAATTATGCAGTTTTACTACAACAAATCTTATGCAGCATTGTTTATTCTCCTTCTAAATCTTTCTTTGAACCCACTATTCTGTAAATTACCACAATACATCACCAGGAACAACCATTCACAAAAGATAACAATTTTACATACCTGCAACACAACTGCTACTTCTGAATCACGTTTACCAATCAATGATCTGTCATTTATATTTGCAGATCCACATATTACTGTGTTATCATCTGCAATTAGTAGTTTTGAATGAACATAGATCAGTTCAGACACCTGCCAGGAATGAAAGACCACCTTGTGAAAATTCATGTATACTCAGAAACAACCAATAAAAGTTACAATATACTTATTTGTAACACCAGAAAGTACTCACCAAGTCACCGTTCAAGACAGAATGTGTCCGCAGGCCATGGAAAGATATATATTCACTGGGGTCTTGGATGCCTGCATCCTTCAATTTATTTAAAATAGCTTCTTTCCCTCTGCAATATAAAAAAAATCTACAGACACTACTTTCTTGTTTTACATTATCATACAACTTTCTTTCTCTCCCTGTTGTTACCTTCACTACTGTACGAACTGGGAAGCATTATACAAAAAGGTACATATATCTACTGCAATCTCAATTTATGTGATGGAAATCTCAGAAGTTGTAGCAGAAAACAACAACAACAACAACGGTAGTGGTAGAGGAAATATCCTAATGCAACACCTCATCAGCATACACACTACTCAGTATTTCTCAATAAATTGACCATATGAGAGCAATGTTGATGGTTGGTGCAAAGTACGAGGGCAGATAAAAAAGTAAGTTGAACTTTCACGTTATGGCCACTTATTAAACCACCTATACAAAAGCAACATGGCTATGACAACATACAATATAAGATTATTTTTCCACTTAGTCTTCAAGAGACTGCAAACATTTCTTGGAACAGTCAACCAACTTTTCGATTTCGGATGAATAGAAACCCCTCCATCATTTTGTAACCACACAGAGACAGCCACTTTCACCTTCTCTTGCTTCGAAATCATTGTCCACCGAGATCCGTTTTGAGCTCACTGAAAAGATGAAACTTGAACATCACAAGAACCGTCAAATGTGCAAACTGCTGCAGCGATTCAAGTGGGGGAGTGGGGGTATGGCAACATCCTTCATACAGTCCTGACGTAGCATCATGACAGTTTCTTCTTTTTGGTAAGCTCAAAATGGATATCAGTGGACAAAAATTATGAAAAGATGAGAATCTGAAAACAACTGTCTCCGCGTGGTTACAAAATGCTGGAAGAGATTTATATGCATCCAGACTCGAAAAAGTGGTTGACCGTTCCGAGAAATGTTTACTGTCTCTTGGAGACTATGTGGAAAAGGGAAATTATATTGTATGTTGTCATAGCCATGTTGCTTTTGTATAGGTGATTTAATAAATGGCCATAATGTGAAAACGCAACTTACTTTTTTTTTATCTGCCATTGTATTACAGGAAACTGCTATGCTTTAAATCTATAGATGGTCCATCAATATATTGCATAACATATTGTATCTTATAAGGACAGTATTGTGCAATAAATGACAGTTTCTAATGAGGACAATAGAAATTCAGTTCACTCCAAACACATGTTTTCAAACAAGTGTAGAAAATAAATGACAAAAAAAGAAGAAGGGGTATGGGGGTGTATAATAAACATCACACAGCACTTTGAGAAATGAAATCATGGATTGTTTATGTAATGTCAAATGCCTAATTGTCCACAGTAATAGAGGAAATGGAAGATAATAGAGTTACCATAATAAGAAGAAATCTTTACTGAATTGTAATAACATAAAAACTGGAAAACTCTATTAAGTCAGCTGTCCAGTGAGCATACGTCTCTCTTATTCTTTGCAACAGTTATCACAGTATACATAATATATCATATACCCTTTTTGTTAGTAATCAGAACTGAAGTAACTGTTTTGTTTCATCTTCAGTAGTTGTTATGAGAGAGAAATAGGCAAATAATACCATGTGCAAATGATAAATTACACCACTTGTTTAATTTAATCTGTGCTGCAGTCTAGAAATGTTTACTGGATACTTTTCAGACTTATTTTATCTGTTCTGCTAATTTCAGAAACCCAATCACCCTGGACATCCCACTGTGGCTGCTTATGGTGCCTCCACTGAGAGAATCTCTGCTCTCATGGACCAACACCTTCAGCCTATTACCTACAACTTATAATTTCCTATATAAAAGATACCAACCATTTCCTCCACCGACTCTCCATAGTTCCAGGTGCCATGCTTGTCACAGTTGATCCCACCTCCCCCTACACCAACGTCCCCAATGCTCATGGCCTTGCTGCTGTTAAACACTACCTCTCACAATGACCAACCGACTGCAAACCCGCAAACCACCTTCTTAGTTACCTTGACCAACTTCTTCCTCACCCGAAATTTCTTCTCCTTTGAAGACATCAGACTCACTCACTCACTCATTCTCATTCAGCAGGCTTCTATGGCACATGAAGGTACCGCACCGATCTCACAAATTGCCTCCACTGAACTCTGTTATGGGCCAGTTCTTGCCAGTTGTCCACATTCAGATGTCTACATAGCTTTAAGATTTCATTCTTCCAGGAGCTTCTTGGTCTTCCTACTGGCCTTTTTCCTGTTAGTTCTTCTTTAAAGATTCATAAGACCATTTTATCATCTTCCATTCTTACAAGATAATCTGCCCAGTGATATCTTTCTGGAGTTGTTGGTACTGATTATTGGTGCTTGTTGTGATAGTGAGTGTATTTCTTTATTTGATCTCTCTTTCCAGGTTTGAGATAAAGAACTGAAGTATGCTCCAAAAATTTTCCTATTACATTTATTTTCAAAAACTTGCAACTGATGATCTTTTTTTTTGTTGCAATCCATGATTCTGAACCATAAATTAGAAATGGTCTAACGATAGTATTTAAGTTTTCAGTTTTGTGTTTCTTGTCAATAATTTTGACCCCAATAGAAACTGCAGAGAGTAGTACACCTTGTTTCCATTCTGTATTCTAACTTTAATTTCCACTTCTCTTTGGCATTAATCATGACACCCAGGAACAGCTCATCTCGTTCAAAAGCAAGTTTTCCAACAATAAGAGGTGACAGCTTCTCATTCTATCAATACTTCTCTTTATTATCATGTACTGAGTCTTTTGGTTGTTAACTCTGAGGCCTAATTTTAACACTAGATACTAAATTTCAATGAATAATTCCTGTATTTCAATTTTGTTTCTCCCTACAATATCATCTACATATGCAAAGTAATTTATGGTACTGTCCCAGGTGCAGGGTTGGGGAGTAATGTGTTACTTGTAATGCCATTACTAGTAACAGTTACTTTTCGAAGGTAACGGACGGTAACGGCATTAGTATCTGCCTAAAGTAACTTTAACTGTAACTAAGTTAAGTTTATAGGTTAATGATTTAATGGAAGCACTGTTATTTTTTTGTCGCTAGTAGTGTAACATATTTTTGTGAGAATCCCAAGACTGCAGAATATCAGGCTTTGATTTTAGTGAAGAGAAGAAAAAAAACCTTTATTTCTAAATTAAATATTTTCAACAACATACGTTGGTAATGCATGACTTATAATAGTACCCATTCATAACATTTTTATTTTATAATTATGTAGGCAACAACGAGTACATACCCATCACCTGACACATCACATGAAAACTGTCTCCTATTTTTTTCTACACCTTTCGACATGGGAAAGGAAAAAGAGACATGCATGCCTTGTCCAGCTTATGATGGAAGTGTTCAAATTTTTGACGCTGGATGGAAAAAGTGATTTATTTTGCTTCAAAATGTGTTGCGGTGTGAAAATAATTCCAGTCAAAACTCCAAAGTGAACTTATGAATTCATGTCCAATTAGTTTTCTGCCTGCTCGTTGACATTAAGGCGAGTTTACAAGGAGCTTGAAACAAGTTTTGTAACGTTGATTGCTGCTAGGTATGGACTATGGTACCGATTTTCACAACAGGCTGGCAACACAAAGCTGCATTCTGTGCAGCGTCGGTAAAGAAACAATGTTCATGGCACTAAATGCCCCTTTTGCAGTGGTAGCGTTCAGTTTTTTTCTGTGTGTCTGTAGAATTACATGTTGTTTTCCTGTGTCATTGACGAATTTGCGAATTCCTCACCTAGTAAGAGGCAAAGGAGCCTGTGAAATGTCCAATGTCACAAAAATAATTAAAAAGAAGAGTCCCTACATAAAATTACTATATTGTTTGGCACCAGCTGTATGTGAAGTAGATAAAACAATTAAGTTTCATTTCTCAACACCGCAGCAATAACAAACAGGATTCTTTATCTTATTTTGGAAAATGAGTCATTATCAAGTTACGTTACTTGCCAGCCAATGAAAGAGCAATGACAACATTTTGTGATGAAAACAATGAAAAACACCACCATCAGCTGCATTTTTATATTGTCATTTACCGGCAACCAGTTTTGATAGACCACGCCAACATAATCAGGCCCTTAAAATTGGGCAACCAATATTTTGCTGCACTACAAGAAAACAAAAAACTTGTGTCACACTTTCATAGGACTTAACAGTACAGAGGATCAACAGGGACTCTGTTTTTACAGTGCTTTATATGAAGCAGAAATGAATGTATGTAGGAGGCTGCAGTACTAAACATAGACATGAAAGGGTTTCGTCATCAGCAGATCCCTTGTCACATTCATTTCTAGTGTGAGTGACTTTAAGAATAAAGAAGCTTCCATCATTGAAAAATGACGATTTGTAATAATGTGAAAACATAAATGAATATACGATCAAAAATATGTTTCTGTGCTATTAATACAACTGAATTATGTTTACATAAGCCTTCATTCAAAGCTCTACAAACTGCAGGGACAGTAATGACATTGCTGACTTTGAAATGTCGGATAAATATGCAAGGGTTACATAGGCACTTCCTGTTGCCAAGAAACAGAGTCTTCTCTCCACGAGTTGTTTTTCTGAACTTTGTGCCTTTTTTTGCAACAACTGGACTTGTAATATTCATTATAATTTCAAAATCCGACGGCAACAACTTGGTGAAGTTACAAAAAGGAGACATGTCTTCCAAATTCAGCTCGCACAGCCTGTCAGTCAAATTCAATTGTTTCTAATCTTTGGGACTGAACTGTGGTAGCTTACTATTAATGCAGTGCCCCATATCACTAATTCTTCCACTTCACCTATCATAGCGTAGCTCTTGATGTGAATACACACTTTGAAATGTTTGCTAATTGCTTCCATTTCAGTGTAACAGATGCTGCGAATATACAATAGACAACAAATTTGGCAGTTTTCACGGTTACGCGAACAACGAAGAAGATGAAACGTAGTTTTTATGAGATGGGACGTTTGAGAAAATGAACAAACATTGAAATTGAGATGCAATGAGTTAGAAGATGCTTTGGCAGTTTATTTAATAATGCATTAATTATGTATTATTATTTTAACTGTGTATGTATTAATGTATTTTATTATCGTAAACCAGTTCTGTTTTGGAAAGGGTCAGATTTTTTCCCATTGTAATCCATACATAATTTACACAGGTTAATTAGTTTAGAAGGGAAGCCACATTCTGTCAAGACATTCCACAAACTGTCTCTATGAATTAGTCAGAAGCTTTCAGGGAACCAATGAACAAATAGTGAATACTCTGATTAGATTCCCACAGTTTATCACTTATCATTCTGACTGCAAATATGTTGCCAGTAGAGGACCTATTTATGTGAAATCCATTTTGGTAACCACCAATGACGTACTCTGCGTATGGTTTCAAATGATTTAGTAAAATAAAGGATAAATTTTTTTAGGCTGTACTAACAAGAGATATCCCATGGTAATTTTGAATATTTTCTTTGTCTCCTTTCTGACTCAGGGGCAATATTCTATCCACTCTACATGCATAACTTTGTCTTGCCAAATCATGCGTATGAGTTTGTAATATAAGTTTGTATAGTACTTCTACTCTGTGTTTAATAAATTCAGCTGGAAAGTTATCATTACCTGAACCTTTATTATTTTTCAGATGTTTGATGCTGTTTACTACCTCCTCATAAGTGGGCTCTGGAATCAAATCCTATTTAGGGCACTTCGGTGTCACAACTGGCGATTCTGGATCAGGGCAGTTTAGCAAATTGTCAAAATACACTTTACAATGGACAGGAGTTCATTCTTTTCAGTTATTGTGGCAACGCGGGGCACGTGTGGTCGAACGGCACGCCGCATGTTACCAGGACTGGCTGCTGTGCGGCACTGGCTGTACTACCGTGCTGCACCCTGCCGGCCGCACGGCATTTTGAGAGAGGCACTGGGCCAGCCGAAAACCTCGCCTCAGTTATATGCTTACTGTGCTCGCGGACAAGTCTCCCGACAATACTACTAACTAGAACAAGAGTGGGTGTGTACGGACGTATCTTGTGTGGACTTCGATGGGATGGTTCAGGATCCTAGCAATACTTTTAGCTGGCGTAACATGCATAGGTGTGTTATTAGTCAGAACACAATTGGCGACGAAGGTGGTGTTTGAATTGGCATGTGCTCCGCTGTGGACGATGGACAATGAAGAACTGTCTCCAGCAGACTTTCAGCTGCCCCCGTGGGGCCAAATCCTGCAGCAATCGTTACAGACTGGGGTTGAGTCCGTTCAGCGGTTAACTACGATTGTGTCGGGTCAGCCGGACCGTTTTGACTCCCTGGTGTCACGGTTGCCATTGGCTCCTGGACTGGCGTTTGATTCCAGTTCTGTCTCTCCCACTACAGTGTATCTGCCTCCATTCTCTAGCTTTGACGATTCTTTAGAAGATTGGGACTCTTATGAAAACCAGCTATGTCAACATTTCCTCGCGTTCGGGGTGTCCGACCCGGCGTTGTGTAAGGCTTTATTTCTTTGTGGGTCTCCCCTCACATCTATCCACTTTTGCGTCAATTAGCCCCCCTGCAGGAACCAGCTGCTTTCTTTTCATGAGATGTGTCGTTTGTTGTTGGCTCATTACCGCCAGCTTACGCATGTTATTGCGGTGCGGGTTGAATTTTACCGGTCAGATGAGAAACTCACTCAGTCCTATCGGGCGTGGGTCGCAGAGCTGCACGGTCTTAGCCGTTGATGTACGTTCATTACTCCGACCCACAAGGGGTCATATGCCGACAATATGGTTCGGGACGCAATTCTCCGGCTCGCTCCAGATAGGGAAGTGCGCCAATGCGTATTACAGCTGGAAAATCCTACCTTGACGGATGTTTTAAACATTGCGCAGTCTTTTGAAGTCTCACGGGCTGCAGGGGACCAAATTGAGACTTGGGGTGATGTTGGTGCAGTTTTGCAGTCGGGCTCGGCATCTTTGGATTGCACGGACGTCGCTTTTGTACGGGAGCGCCACACTCGCCGCATGTGCGGTCGTAAACAGGGCACAGCTTCGCGGCAGCTGCGGGCCACGCCGCACACTCCCGCTCCCATGCAGTGACCGTTTCCATCTTGCCCCCTTTGTTTTGTACAACATGACAGGGCTGATTGCCCCAGGAGTTGGGTTACATGTCACTCGTGCAAGAAAAAAAGCCACATGGCTTCTATCTGCTGTTCCCGGCCGACAGAGCAAGATGACGAGATGGATGTTAATCTTGTCCAGAATGTTCACACTCTGTCTCCTAAAACTTTTTGTTGAAGTTCAGAATTTTGACAGGGCGGTTACCTAACTTGTTGATACGAGAGCTTCTGTTTCTCTTCTCAATTATATCACATACATACGACTCGGCTCGCCGCATCTGGCTGCTGTCAACGGTTCTTTGCGTGGCTACAGCCGCCATCGCATTCCTATCTTGGGTCAATTCACGGCTTCCACGGTGTATAAGTCTGTCGTCAGGCCAGTCACTTTTCTTGTTGTTGATGACACTGCGGCTGCAAACATTTTCGGCCTAGATGCTTTTAATGTTTTTGGTGTTTCTATCAATGATTCTGTCAATCTCCTGTCGAATTCGGTTCCTTTCTCGGAGTTAGATACTGTTTGTTGGGAATTTTCTTCCTTGTTTTCGGGAGGTCTGGGTTGTGCTGTGGGCTTTACCGCCCACATTACTATGAAACTGATGGTGCGACCCAAGTTTTTTCGAGTGCGCCCGGTGCCGGTGGCCCTGCGCAACCAAATTAAGGCTGAATTGGATCACCTACAGGACTTGCAGGTCTTAACTTCTATTTCTTCCAGTGAATGGGCTACGCCACTGGTTATTGTAAAGAAGCCTGGGGGATCTTTACGTATCTGTGGAGATTTTAAAGTCACCATCAATGCACAGTCTGTGATTGACTCGTACCCCATGCCTCGTACAGATGAACTCCTTGCTTTACTTTCTGGTTCCCACTCTTTTTCTCACATAGATTTAGCGAAAGCCTATCTTCAGCTTCCTTTGGATGACGACACCAAACGTCTATTGGTTGTCCATACTCCCTTTGGGTTATACCAATATCAGCGACTCCCTTTCGGCGTTGCTAGTGCCCCGGCTATTTTTCAGCGCAACTTGCTGCAGCTCCTCCGTCCGGTTCCAGGCTGTGTTAACTACTTAGAGGATATTGTTGTGACCGGGACCTCACCTCACAAACATTTACAAAACCTTCGGGCACTTTTCTCTGTCCTACAAGCAGCAGGTCTCTACTGCAACCTGACCAAGTCTCATTTTTTCCAACCTTTTATTCCTTATTTGGGGGTTTGAAGTGTCTTCAGCGGGTGTCCGCCCTTTGCCGGATCGCGTGGCCTCCGTAGCGCATCCTTTACATCGGCTGCTTCACAAGGATGTTCCATTTGCCTGGTCGTCTGAGTGTGAACTATGTTCCTGGGCAATATTTGGTTGTGGCTACGGATGTGTCCTAACATGGCACTGAAGCGGTTTTAGCCCATAAGTATCCCGATGGGTAGGATTGTCCCATTGCGTACGCATCTAAGAGGTTGACGGCAACCCAGCAATGGTACTCTCAAATTGAAAAGGAGGCATTAGCCATTGTGTATGCTTTGAAGAAATTTCATGTTTACTTGTATGGGGTCAAATTTCATCTTATTACTGATCATAAGCCCTTGGAGTGTGTATTTCCTACAGCAGTGCTGCCTGACAAGGGCCGTCCCACAGCACAGCATGCTAATGCGGCGGACACATTATAACGCCTCCTGGCGGGTCCTGATCCTGACTTTAATCGAGAAGAGGTTTTATGCTTTTATTTGGATGAGGAAGCTCAGGCTACTGTTGATGGTTTTCCTATTACGGCGCCAGTGTTGGCCAAGGTGGTGTTGTCCGATCCCGTGCTGCTGTGCCTTCTTCGCTACATATGTGTGAGCCCCTCCGCGTCGGGCTTCAGATCCCCTCCGTAACTATTATTCCTTCTGTTTTCATCTGTCTGAATGGGACGGGGTTCTCCTTTTGGCTACAGACGGACAGGCTCCGCAGGTGCTGATTCTGGCGGATCTCCGTTCCAAAGTGCTTCAGATGCTTCATGAAGGACACTGGGGAGTTTCCCGCACGAAAACTTTGGCTCTCTGGCATGTGTTTTGGCCCGGCATCAATGGTGACATTACGAGGCTAGTTGCTAAGTGCTCGTTGTGCACTTTGCAGCAGGTGGCGCCTTGGGCGTCTCTCTCTTCTTGGCCGCAGCCCCGACAGCCGTGGGAACGGGTGCATATCGATTACGCAGGACCCTTCCTGAACTATTATTGGTTTTTTTCTTGTAGATACTTATTCAAACTTTCCATACATTTTTTGTTGCCATACCATGTCCACTGCTGTAACTATTAAATCATTGTCTAAAGTTTTTGCTTTGGAGGGGTTTCCACTCACACTTGATTCAGATTATGGCACCCCTATCACTTCTTCTGTTTTTCAAGATATTTGTGCTCGTCTGGGCATTCACCATGTTACGGCCCCTCCATTTCATCCCCAGTCTAATGGCGAAGTGGAAAGGTTTGTGTGGACTTTTATAGCTCAAATGCGCAAATATGTGACTTCTTGCTCAGTGGACGATGCCACTATCCGTTTTTTGATGTCGTATCGGTTCACCCTGGTGGGGAACGCAGCCCGGTGGAATTGCTTCATAGCCAGCAACCTTGCACCCTCTTCCATTTGTTGTTGCTTCAGCCACCGAGTGTGCCCACACGGCCATCAGTTCTGTTCCGGGGTCGCTCGTGTGGGTGTACGGGTTTGGTCGGCATCCTCATTGGCTGCCGGGTAAGGTGAAGTCATGTCTTGGCCGCCGCCTCTGCACTGTTGATACTGCTGTGGGCACTCTTTGTTGACACTGGGATCAGTTGCGCCCGCGACTCCCGGCAGATTCACAGGCGCCACCTCCACCCACACCTCCTCCGGGGCCTGTTTCACCTACATGCGCTGTGCCGACAACTTCAGGGGGGCCTACTTCTGCACTGCGAGCTGAAACCCCCCCGAGCTCCATTGGCAGTACGGGCGCCTTTCCCGGCACTGGCACCAGTCCCAGCAGCTACATCCCTTGGCGCCGGGTCACTGCCACCTTTGGCTTCCCTCTCTGAGCCTCCGGCACCGGAAGGTGGGTAGAGGGCCACCGCTTACGAAGCTATGGACATCCAGACACCGGAAAGGACCATGACTGAACCTGTGAGTAATGAAACCGCTCCTTTTTTATCTCCAGTTCTGGGGGCGGACGGTGTGCCCTCATCCCCGGTAATTGCAAGCAGCACACACAGAGGTACCAGCCACTCCTGGCAAAGACGATCAGGACATTATCGACCCTATGAGGTAGTACCAGCCCGCCGATGGCAGCTGGAGATGGATGAAGCATTGCCCATGGACGTAGCCTTGGTGCGTTTGGCACACATAGACATTACACCGTGAAGGGGGAGGAATGTGGTAACGCGCGGCGCATGTGTTTGAACAGCGTGCTGCTCGTTACCAGGACTGGCCGCTGTGCGGCGCTGGCTGCACTACTGCGCTGCACCCTGCCAACCTCGCGGCGGTTTGAGAGAGGCACTGGGCCAGGCGTAAACCTCTCCTCAGTTATATGCTTACTGTGCACGCAAACGCGTCTCCGGACAATACTACTAACTAGGACAAGAGTAAGTATGTACGGACGTATCTTGTGTGAACTTCGATGGGATGGTTCAGGATCCTAGCGACACTTTTAGCTGTTGTAACATGCATAGGTGTGTTATTAGTCATAACAGTTACTAAGTTCCCCTTGTGATCTATCATGAACTTTGTTCTTGGTTTGAAGCTTTTCTATATAATATTAATTGTGCCTTACATTTTACATATGTTGTTATTTTGATAGTAATCTTGTATTTCTTCATCTTTTTACCTAAAATATTGTGTAGTTTTTCTTCTAGTAAGTTTACTACAATTTTTCTGTTTATTTTTGTAGGATTCCTATATAACAGGAACCCTATTAGTAAGGGTATCACTTCATTCATTGATTTCACAAGAAACTGTTTCTTTTAACAATGGAAAATTCGATCAGTAATGGAGGCTAGGTAACAACTCATCATAAAGAGGCATTCACACGACTTAAATTTTTGGCCATGACCTTCATCAGAAAAAGAAACACACATTCACACAATCAATCAGACAACTATACACACACAACTTTCTCAACCCGTCAAGTCACCTTCCTGGATGTTAACCTCCACCTTACCGATGGCTCCATCCACATCTCCGTCCGCATGACACCAACTAATTACCAACAGTACCTGCACTTTCCTAGCTGTCATCCATTCCACATTAAAAAATCCCTCCCATACAGCCTTGCCACAATTTGTGGATTCTTATGTAGTAATTAAAGAAAAAAAAAATTCACATTCTTATTTTGTCCATAGCAATTGCCTGTCCAAAGTGTGATTTCTCCTATGTCACTGTCAGGTAAGACACTTTCTGCCTATTTCAAAATTGTTGATGCAATTTTGTTTCTGCCTTGCCCTCCGTTTGGCTCATCTCACATCACACATTAAACTGAGGCATATGATGCATCATACAAGGTAAAATTTAAGGACCAAAGTTTCCTTTTATAGAATCTAATGCTATTTGATACGAGTGGGGATGGCATACATTTCTGGTGGACTACGATTCATTGGAAGAATCCTTCAGAGATGCAATATGTCAACGAAGAAGCAATATCTGAATACTGCTCATCCATATGGGGTATGTACCATAGAGGATTGATAAAAGAGAGAGAAGATCCATAGAAGACAAACACACTATTACAGACTCATTTAGCAAGTGTGAAAGTGTCCTGGAGATGTTTGGCCAACTCAGTGGCAGATGCTGCATCCTGGCATGATCAACTGTTGAAGTTTCAAGAGTGTACTTTTCTCAAAGAGTCAATCAATATATATTGCTTTCTCCTATCTATATCCCACTTAAAGACCATGAAGATAAAATTTGTGAAATTTAACCCCACCCAGAGGCTTATCCGCAATCACTCTCTCCCCAAATCATACCCAAGTGGGACAGGCAAGGAAGAAGTGACGGTGCTACCCAAAAGCTGCTTCCATCATACACTGTAAGGTGGCTTGTAGAGATAGATGCTGGTGTTATGCAACTTACATCCATCTCAATCTGTGTACAACTCTTGCTTGTATTTCCTTCCACAATATTTACCCGTCTCACTATCTCCATTATGAAATGATTACTTTATGCCTAAGGTTGTCCATATCAACTGATAACTTCTTTTACTTAAGTTAAGGAACAAATTTGATTTCTTATATAATTATGATTCAAAATCTCTCCATTAGTCATACCATCTACCCAAAAATTTTCAAATTTTTCTGTTGCAAGGAATTTCCAAACCTTCTACTTTCTTCTTATATGAATTGCTTTATCACCCACATTTGATTTCTGTACAAAGCACCACCACAAAAATTTTCTATTTAACATTAACAAATTTCTGTTTTTCAGAAATGATGTTCTTGGTACTGTCAGCTTCTATTCCTGTTGTTCTCGGGTATTTTACTGCCCACATAATGAAACTTACCTACTAGTTTTATTCTTTCCAGTACACCATTTGTTCTGCACTTTTCAGTACACTATTAGTTCTGTTCTACTCATTTTTCACGCCCTTTGCCAAAAGGGTAGTGTTACTAACTAGGAGACATGGCACAAATGATATTTTCACCAATCTAAATTATAGTTGCAAATATGTGAGTACATGGTTTAAAATTCATTTCTGTATGAAATGTTACATGTAGCTCTGCAGTGTATGATGTTTACCTTGAAATTGAAGCATAATTCCAATGGGTGACAGCATGCAGTGCAGTACTTGTAGGGCTCCCAACATCTCCTTCAAAGCCAGGCAACAGTGGCATGACAACAAAAACCCTAAATATTGCTCCTTGCCTGTAAGTGCAAAAAATAGCAGTATTAATTAATTCAAACACAAACTGTAAGGAGTGCATGTAATTGTAAGTAGTTAGAAGGTGACGGCGATAATGTTAATATGGTACCAGTTACTGTAGGAGACATACCATCACCTTGATAACACTAGGGCTCTTTAACAAATAATATCAATGCATCATTATGTACAGAAAGGTAGCTGGAGCTAAAAGTAGCTGAATTCTTGAATTATGATTAGAAATTTACAGCTAATATAAGTTGGACACCTATGACAGTGACAATTTATTAAAAAATGGACTAGATTATCAGTTTTATTAGTTTTATTGAGGGAAAACTTGAACACTATTCCTAACTTTCCTAATCATAATATGGTAACTCGAGAGAATTCAACTTGTTAGTCACAGAAAGTGTGTCACATAATTATATTTGGTGAAAGGGACAAAAGATTTGTGTGATCTCATACTAAACGATTTATTTTAGTATATTGAGAAGGATAGGTTGCTTACTCACCACAGAGATGTACGATGAGCTGCAGAAAGGCACAAATAATAAACAACATTAAAGCTTTTGACCCTTTGTCAGTTAGACACACAAACACACACACACAGACATGACCGCCGTCTCTGGCTGCTGTGGCCGTGACTGTGTATGTATGTATGTGTGTGTGTGTGTGTGTGTGTGTGTGTGTGTGTGTATAACCGACAAAGACCCAAAAGGCTGAAAGCTTTAATGTTGTTGTCTATTATTTGTGCCTTTCTGTGGCTCATCGGACGCCTCTGTGATGAGTAAGCAACCTATCCTTCTCAAAAATATTATTGAACTCTTCCTGGAATTTCCATTGTTTTATTTTAGTATAAGTGATTAATTAAAGGACAGATTTGTTGTGGTAACATATTAGAGCTATAGCTAACACACTGATCCAATCTTTTTGATCCAGAGGGAGAGCATTTAGAGGAGTAATCACTAACTATTCCAGCATCAGCAACTAGAGGCATAAACAGAAATGATCAGCTTAAAATAATCTTTGCATAGTGAATGTGACAAGAAACAGACTGTTGTCAAATAAAGAACATAATCAGTTTCTGAAAATGTAATTTGATAGGTAAAACAATCTACTCACCAAGTGACAGAAGGAGGGGGGGATAGCAAAATGTGTGAGGTTTTGGAGCCTGTGGCTCCTCCTCCTTGTAGAACAGTTGAATGGAAAAGAAGGGAGATTTATGAAATGGATGGGTGAGGTGCGGGAATTGGGGAGAGTGATGGAAAAGTCACTCAGAAGCCAGGTTCAGAAAAGTCTTCCTATGTTTTTTGTGTTTTCTCCCGGTAATAGTTGGTGAGCAAATTTTTTACCTCTAAAATTATATTAGATTATGTAAGGAGTAACAGGCAGAACTAACCCAAAACACATATTTTTTTTATCTGTGTTATATTACAGAATTTAAATAATCAGGAAAGATTTCAAATATTTTCCCTACAGATTTAAAATGAGGATAGTCAATTGTTTCTAAGAAATGTTGAATTACGCAATTATTTTTTCAAACAGAAAGTAACTAGTTTTAAAGCTGTACCTTGAAATGCTAGTTAGTTCTATGTGGCAAAGGTATGAAAATGTGGCTTGTAAGGAGCACGGATGATATGAGCTTCCAAAAACCCTAGTTAGCTGAGTCTATGGCAATTGTACCAACTCCACATGATTTTTTATTTACTGCTAATTATAAGGAAGGAAAATCAACAGAGTAACTAAACCTTCACACACTAATTCCTGTCTCTCTATGACGGTTTAATATGTCATTAATCAATTATTAAATATCAATGTTTTGGTAGTGTTACTTTCTTTCTGAGTAAATATCTCAGTAGACGGCAGCAGAATAGAGTAATGTAAGTGACCATGTATGATCACTAAAAGGGAGGTGTGAAACATTATTTTGTCAGTACTTTCAGCTGCTAGTATGTTCCTTGCTTACTAATAGAGTTGTTTTTATTATGCGTAAGCATGTTTTGAAATGTTTACCAGTTTAACATCGAGTGCCAGTCATATATGTGCATTGACTTCCCCCAGTGCCAGCCCATTTTCTCAGTCTCCTTCTCTCAGGGATGGTCATTTTTACAGTATTTTGTCCTTTTTCAGGAATAATCATAAGTATACCTTTCTTATTCAGGATTAAACATTATTTCCTTTCCAAATACTTTCCCCATTCATTTCCCTGCTTTCACCACCACAACAATCAAAACAAGAAATGCAGTTTTAGGCTAGGAAAAAAATTGTTTTTCCATATTATAAATGTTGGGATAAATTGTACGAC
The DNA here is from genome assembly GCA_026315105.1 of Locusta migratoria. Classification (NCBI taxonomy): domain Eukaryota; kingdom Metazoa; phylum Arthropoda; class Insecta; order Orthoptera; family Acrididae; genus Locusta; species Locusta migratoria. The sequence continues at coordinate 76,339,304 of CM048746.1, read as the reverse complement.
GCTTCTCGTCGGGCTGCAGTAGTTATGTTGGTACCAACAGTAATGACGGCAACTCAGATGACCAATAAATGTTTTCTCGTTACAACTTCAATTAAAATGAAAATTATTTTTTTTTTTCTGAATGAACATTTACTCTGGAGCTGGTGAAAAATATTAACACAATTCTACACTTCATTGTTCATCTGTTGCCAATGTAAGCACTGGAGCACAGCGAGAAGTGTTGTAAAATTTTACCTAAACATTGTATTCTCAGAAACATAACTCACTGCAACTCAAAGAGCCTTCATTGACTGCTAACTAGTTGTCTTTAGCAGATATCAAACATAACTCGACAACTCCTGCTCTCTCTGCCTCACATCAGTCCGTGCTGCGCTGCTTGCACTTCCTGCTCTCGCCTCTGGTGGTGGGTGTCATAGGTACGCGGATGGCACGCACTATTTGAATGCGCGCTCGGACTCCCTACCTCACAGCACACCTCCCTTCCTTGCAAGGATAACGAACACCACACACATACTCATTCATTGGGTCCTCACCACCAAAATTTCAGGCTGGCACCGGAGAGTATGGTTGTGGGCACTGGAAGTGCCACGCAGCACGGCTTGCTCTCTCTGACAGTGGCCAGTGCAATATGAGGGGTGAGGGGGGTTTGATATCCATGGCTGTCCTCCTCAGGGTTGGTAAAATCGGGGGTGTACTCAAGCGGAGAGGTAAGAGGAAGAATAGGAGGAAGAGGAAGAGGAGGAGGAGGAGGGGCGGCAGCAGTGGTTGGGTTTGGTGTGGTGGGTGGGCCTGCCGCTGGCCAGGGTGTCGGTGATGTGGGCCACAGCTTCTGGTTGCCATGGAGGTTTGGCCTGGATTAAGCTGCACTCAGCGGTCGTTCTGTGACATTGTTGGGAGCCCCGAGGGGAGCTGCTGCATCTTCTCCTGCTCTCGGCCTGCCACTTGTGGTCGCATTTGCTTCACATGTCAGGATGTGAGACCATGCTCTGTGCGAACCTCGCAGAGATGGCAGCTGGAAGAGTGCGTGACAACCACTTAAATCCATTTAGGATGACAGCCAAACCCACATGCCCATACTGCCAGTGTTGTGGCTTTCGGCCATGTAGAAGCTGTTGGACTCTTGTCACCGATCGGTGTAAATCGGTAGGATGCCATGAACTTCTCGAAGGCAGCATCGGGGAACATTTGAAGCATAATTTTTTCATTTGGGTCTTGAACATTCTGACCAGCCACTCCACCACCCTGCTGGATTGGGGTTCGAACGGAGGAGCCAGAACATAGTGGATACCCCAGTGGGCGCTTAATTTTGAAAACTCTTGAGAAGAGAACTAGGGGCCATTATCTGTAACCAATGTGACTGGCAAGCTTTCCAAAGCAAAGATTTTCAAAAGTGCTGTGACTGTTACCGCCGTCGAAGTAGAACTACAACGAAACACATATGGGAACTTTGAAATGCATCTACCACTAACAGCCAAAAAGAATGGGAAAAGGGACCCGTAAAGTCAACATAAACTTGTTCCCATGCTTGTTCTGGTTCTGGCCACGGAGATAAAGATGCACGAGCAGCTGCTTTGTGGTGGCACATTTCGAAAAAGCAGACAAGTTGGACGATATCATCATCTAGCTCTGGCCAAAACACATGGCGGTGGGCCAATGCTTTTGTATGAGATCCCCCCCCCCCCCCCCCCAGTTGTCTGAATGAAGAAGACAGCACATCCCAACGGAGAGAGGAGGGAATGACCACTGTTCGTGCCACGTCAGATGTAGATAGCAAGACGACACCATCCCGGGCTGGAAACTGGTACTGAAATGAGAAAATTACAGAGTGGGTCTGAACCACTGCCTGGGGGCCTATCCAGCCAGCTGTTTTGTGCACATGACACCTCCTGTCATAGCATGGGATAGGTGGAGGTTGCTGACGCTATCCGAGAGGCGGTAATGGGAAAACCAACCATTGCCTGTTGAGCCTCTACATCCAGATGAAAACAAAGCAGTTCATTACTGATGAAAACAGGGTCAGGGCACGCTGGAAGACGGGAGAATATGTCTGCATTTATGTGATGAGCCATAGGGCGGAAATGAATTCATAGTTGAATCTTAACAAAGATAGAGCCCATCATTGGAGGTGGTGTGCGGCTTTTAGGGCTAAACAACTAGATCAGGGACTAGTGATCAAATGGAATTTTGTACCATACAAAAAGAATTTATGTACTACATAGACAATGGCGAGTGCCTCCTTTTCGATCTGTGAGTACTTCAGTTGTGTCGAGTTCAAAGTTTCTGACACATATGAAATGGGCCGCTCTGTACCATCTTCATACCTATGGGGCAAAATGGCCCCCACTCCATGTTGGGAAGTCTCCATTGCCAAGACTAAGTGCTGCCCAGGCTGGAATGGAACCAAGGAAGGGTGTGACTGCAGCTTTTGTTTCAAAAGAGATGAAGCTTTTTCAGAATCTGGAGACTAGTGAAAACACAAGTCTTTGTGCAGTAGGGCATGCAACAGCTGCACAATGGACGCCGTGTTAGGAAGGAATTTATGATAATATGCAATCTTGCCGATGTAGGGTGAGGCAGAGCCGAAATGGCTATAACGTGATGCCGTAAAGGGGAAACACCTTCACGGAAGAAGTTGCATTTAAGACTGGCACACTGTAAGGCCAAAAAAAGTGACCACAGATTGTGTAAGTGATCGTCTGCGGATTTGCCAGAAACTACAACATCATACAGATAATTTACATAGCCCGGGATCGGAGCAGTGAGCTGTTCTAAGAACCGCTGAAAAATTGCGGGGGCACTAGCCACACCGAATGGAAGCCATAAATATTGGAACCACCAACATGGGAAGCCTCATGTAAGGGGAGCTGGAAGTAGGCTTCTGCCAAATCTGTCATGAAAAAAAGAAAAAAAAATCCTCCTGACAATTTAGCTAGCAACTCCTCCTGGTGAAGTAACGGGTAAGTATCTAAAATGGACTGGGCATTTATTGTTACCTTGAAATCGCCGCAGAACCGCAGTTTGCCAATCAGTTTGACAACCAGGGGAGTAGCCCACACACTCGAAGATATAGGGCAAATGTCCCCCAGGTCCCTGAGGCAATCCAATTCTACTTTAACTGAGTATAGCATATCGAGTTGTGGATATGGCACCTCGTCCGAGACGAGATTGACCTCATCGGAAAGAGAAAACCCGATTAGCCGAAAAACGTCCATACCAAAAAGGTTTTGTGCAGAAGCATCGCCCTCCACCAGAAATGTTAAGGGATGTGTCACAGTGTGGCAGGTTGCTGGAGCGGTGAACTGGTCAACCACAGGAATTTTTTTGTTTATTATAGCTCAGCAGCGTGCGGGCGACAAGCAGGAGGGGCGAGAGCCCAAGTCAACATACATTTGTGAATTTAACAAGGTGACTGCTGCCCCCATATTAACCTGCATACGTAAGACCTTCCTAAATACTTTAAAGTCAAGGAATAGTTTAGAAACAGGCATTGCAAGCACTGCAACACAATTTATGTTTGTGTCCATATCCTCATCATGTATGGAGGGGTTTGATCGACAAACAGATGCAATACGACCCTTCTTTCTGCAATGATGACATGTGGCCCAGTGCCGAGGAGAAGCAGAATGATTGTGACTGACAAATCAAGAAGGGCAGGAAGGCAAAGGAGAATGAAAGTAAGCCAGTGTCATTTGTTGTTGTGAGCCGTGTGCCTTGGCTGTTGCTGCATACGATGCCGACCACCCGACTGCTTTTAAATTGCAGCCACGTCGACTTTGGTAGGGTTGTCATGCTTTGGCTGGAGAGGGATGGAGGTCTGAACAGCTGACACCTCACACCAAGCCTCAATCTGGTTTCCCATAGCCCTCTGGTGACTCCTGCTTCTTCCTTGCCCCTCTCTGAGCACACTTCTTTTGCATTCTTCTTGCCTGGTGGAATGGGTATTCTTATCAGGAAAAGTGTTCCATCCATGCGTGAAAGAGTAGCACCATTTGCACTAGGCTGAAAGTCAGTGGCATGTGGTGGTGAGTCTTTGCATACAACAATAATAAACTGGCTGGTTGAAATGTTTAGAATAAATAATTAAACTCAACTGGTTAGCTACTATTTGTTCTAAAAAATTATACATTCTATCATTGCTGAAATGCAGCAATGTTCAAGGTTTTGGCTGGTAGACATATTTTTCTTTGTCTTGAGAGTACAGAACACAAGCATTCGAAATTGCCATTTAGGAAAGGTGGAATGATAGCTTTCTTCACTACGTGACTGAATGATGATCAAATATTGACACCAAATTTATTCTTATTGAAGTCAATCACTGCTGTTGGTCTGTCCCCCCCCCCCTCTCTCTTCCTCTTCTGTCTATATAAGATGTCATATTGCCGCGAGCCTTCCAATTGGTGCAGTGGTTAGGATCGCAGATTGCTATGCTTGTGGTCTCCCCTTCAAATCCCACCACAGACAGAAAAAGTTTATTTGTTTTTATTTACTTCTTCTAGTATGTTCTACATGTTTCTTTTATATAAATAGTGGAGCAATCCCAGCAGGAGTTAGCCTGTACTGAGTGTTGTAGTGGGACATGTATATAACTGTCCACTATTTTCCTCATAAAGCTCAAGTTCGCAGTTATTCAGTAATTAATTACGGAATATATTGTTTTGAATGTTATTAATGTTTGACAACATATACTTGTGTGAATTTTATTCGCCTTTGTTTACTGTGTATCGACGGTGCTGTAGCAGTACGCAGTGACGGGTTCTCCGCCGCCGACAGCAAGAAAATGCTGGTCGCTAGCATTCATTAGCCAAAGGTCGGTGCACTGAACTGGAAGACATTGCCTGCTGTTGCGAAACATAACTATTTTTTTAACATTAACAATGCATATAAAAATGTAAATGAAAAATGTTGAGTATTTTTTGTATTCCATATTGAGATAGTCACGTTGCAATTGTGATTTGTAATATTAAATTATGTGATTTTACTTACAGCACACATATTTAAAATAAAAAGTTTAAAAAGAAGTTACTGCTGAGTGTCCACGATTTCTAAATAACGGATCAAGATGCGTAAATGATTTTTTTTAAGTGTTGGTAATTCTGAAATGAATTTTTAATGTGGTCTGAAAGACTTACACAAAAGTTGTGTGTCACTAAAGTGGCATGATTATTGATATTACAATATCGATGACAGTTATAGAAGACGAGCTATGGAATAAACAGAGACTATCATAGCAACCGAAATTTAAAAAAATTGACTCAGGGTTTGCCAACATATCCAGCTGCACATCAGACACCCATTGGTGTTCTCTGGAGACGCTGGGCAAGATCCAAACAAATGGATGAAAAGATTTGACCAAGTCGCCAAGTATAATAGGTTGAACCACATTATGTGCTTGTCAAACAGATATTTATACCTGGATGGGATGGCCCAGCAGTGGTTTAAAAATGAGGACAAGCTCAATAGCTGGAAAAAAATTATAGGCAGAACTTAAGAAGATGTTTGGAGACCACCAGCAACAAGTCCATTTATCGGAAAAGTCATTTAAGAACAGGGCCCAATGACATGGCGAGTCACTGCAGTCGAGTATTCGAGTATATACAGAGTGTTTTGGCCCTATATCACATAGTTGACCCGGGTATGACTGATCCGTTGTGTACAGCCCAGGAGATCTGGTATGGATTCTTACCTCTGTACGGTAAGTTAGGCTATCGGTAAAGTTACTGAAGCAATAATTTGGACTATTGTGTCATATGCTGCTTGTCAGACGTCACATATGAAGTCCATGATTATGAGCCATCCTCAAAACGACAAATATGAAGAGACATTGTGCACATACTCGTCCTTATGAAGTCTTACCACAACACCAGAGAACAGATAGACTGAAACAGCCTCTTGTTGAAGTACTCTGAAGACCATTACAATAATAATGAAGCCACGACAGGAGGGTCTGGTGCCGGTCACTGTCTCTGTAAGGAAGGCGTGCAGGTAGAATGGAAGGATTCTGCACAAAACAAATGAATTTGTGCTCCAGTAATCTGCTAGTGAAAGCTGCTCACTGTTACTCATATGCGAGATGATGGCAATAAAGTTTGTAATGTTGTCCAGGGTAGCTGTTTTCCATGCTGTTAGCCTACTACTTGGAGCTAATTGATTCAGATATCACTTTCTAATTATTTGTTGCCTGATATATAAATCTGTGTGCTCTTTCTTGTGACCAAATCATTATTGACAAAATAATAGAAAAATTCAGCAATAGGGCTGTTACTCTTCAAACCTGTTTCAGTGTCTATATTGCCACTTGCACCAATATAAACTGGGATAGTATTTTGGGGCGTCACCTCTGTCATCACTTTCCCCCACTTCTACTTGAGGGCTGTGAATGCTTCAGTGCTTCTGAAGTCCCTGCAACAGCAACTGGCATTGTACTTTCACTGCCAGTACCTGATTCTGAAATAATATGTATATATTACATGATCCTAATTCCGTGTAAGTTGGATCTTCATCTGTGTCATCACCATCAAAAACATTACTCGATCATCTTCCTATTCAGTAAGAATGCAGCAAATCTTGGTGTCACTCAAAGGCCTACTGTTTGACATGTTGTGTCTAACGTTCACTCTGATGTCTCACAGTCAACTGAATTACACTCGTTTCGCAAAGTGAACAGTTTTGCGGCACTTCCTAGTGGCAAAGATGTCTATTACAAGCATCTGCCCCCCTTTAGAAGACTGCCATATGGATAATAATGGGTGCAAAAGCTACAATTCATATGAGAACAGCTGTCAATAATAATATGGGCATGACTGTGTCTTTGTAAGAACTATGAACATAATATTATGGGCGCAGCAATCTTCGAACAAACAACAGTAACATAATATTCCGGGCATGGCACTCAAAGGTCTCCATGATATATTGAGAAGTTGTGTCAGTAAAAATGTTTATAATATGTTTAACCAAAAAGGAATTCATTATTAGTTTTCTGTTGCAATATTTTATACTTAAATGTGCTAAATGAAAAGGAACTGGACCAAGGGTACCTATGGCATAAAATTCTTTGCCATTTGATGATCATAATTAGAGGGGGAAAACTTCATTCACATTCGGAGTAATATTTAGACAATAAACAAAGTATTTTGATCTGCCTTGTCACTGATGTTGCTTCATACAGAATTTTATTTGGTAATAAACTTAGTAATTTCTGATTGTGCTTGTTTCAAAATAATAGCTATAGTAGATTTGAGTTAGACCGTGGATAGTATCCAACACATCAGTGTCCTATTAGGTTGGTTAACACACTATTACTCAGTAAACTAATATCTACATACATACTCCACAATCCACTGTAAGGTGTGTGGCGGAGGGTACACTGTACCACTATTAGGCATTTCCTTTCTTATTCCACTCCCAAATAGAACAAGGCAAAAAAGAGTGTCTATATGCCTCCATACGAGCCCTAATTCCTCTTATCTTGTCTTTGTGATCACTATGCGAAATGTAAGCAGGTGGCAGCAAGATCGTACTACACTCGGCTTCAAATTCCAGCCCTCTAAATTTCCTCAACAGAAATTCACAAAAAGAACGTCATCTTTCCTCCAGCGATCCCCAACTGAATTACCAGAGCATTTCCGTGACACTCATGTATATGTCGAACCTACATCTACATTCATACTCCGCAAGCCACCCGATGGTATGTGGCGGAGGGTACCCTGAATATCGGTTCTCCCTCCTATTCCAGTCACATATTGTTCACGGAAAGAAAAATTCTTGGTAACCTCTGTGTGGGCTCTAATTTCTATGATTTTATCTTCACGATCTCTTCAGGAGATATACCTAGGAGGGAGCAATATACTGCAAGACTCCTCAGTAAAGGTATGTTCTCAAAACTTCGACAAAAGCCCCTATCGAGCGACAGAGCGTCTCTCCTGCAAAGTCTTCCATTGGAGTTTATTGATCATCTCCATAATGCTTTCACGATTACCAAATGATCCTACCAGTAACAAACCTAGCTGCTCATCTCTGAACTGCTTCTATGTTATATACCAAACTTTCCCTCCTTTTTTGCATTTGTTCAATTGATAAATGCCTGTGGGAGATGTCGTATCCTTACGGACATGCATGGTTAAATAAAAGTCCCACCATGGATGGTGACCTCACCATCCCTTTCAACCCAATACTGTAGAGTAATAAGCATAAACAGGGTTTAGAGTGATGGATAGTATTACAAACGGTAAGGTTACAAACACAGTTGCCTTTTGGATCAGTCTGGACACGCCAGACACAATTCCATGTCATGTTGTTCCACATTAGTCCAGAGTTCTTCATCAAACTCAATAAGGAGGTCCCTGTGAAAAATAATACTCCGGCTAACATTTAAGGGCTGACGAAAAATAAGTCACTGGGATATCTAATAAATGCTCACAAGCAAGAAGCTGACTGACTGGTGAAGACATTTTTAATTGATAGGGAGCCACATTGCATCATACTAAGTGACTCAACTTTGTCAGAGTTATCTTTGATGTTGTCTACAGAAAAGAATAGTCTGGTAGCAGCAAAAGTCTCCTTACCAGTCCTGGAACAGACCAAGTAACAGGGAAAGAGTTTTGCCCCAAGCAGGTGGGCCTGGGCCTTCTTCATCACAGTTATAGTACCTGCATGAATTGACTGACTGATTGAGATAGGTAGAGAGAGAGAGAGAGAGAGAGAGAGAGAGAGAGAGAGAGAGAGAGAGAGAGAGAGAGAAGGAAAAATACAATTACTTACTTGTGTGCTCGAATGATTCGTTTGAAGATAGTTTCTCCTATCTGATTGCGTACACCCGTACTTTGGAAAGCGAGTGAGATGAAGAACTGGTTTTCTATGTAGATGTAGTGCTTTGCTTGTGTAATAATATCCAGATATGCTTCATGTATGCTCTCTTCCCATGTATCAGCCTCCAAGAAGCCTGTACTCCAACTTGCAGCACTACGTACAACCTGAAATTATGTTCCCATAATTTTTAATGATAAAATATATTTACATGTGTGACATAGTAATTATGATTTTCACTTTATGTTTATTTATATCAAATATACAATTCAGCTGAAAAATTAATTACTCTCTACAACAATGTATTTGAACAGGGAAACTTTACTGTCTCCAAGTGTGGGATGTTTATCGTATTTGACATTAAACTGAGAACACAGTCATCTAAATTTGTTTACAGCCAATAATAACTACGCTTACTGTGGATGGAGTCGTCAGTTTGAGTGTAACCAGTAATGTTGCCTAGAATAACTGATAAACAACTGTGTAAATAGGTTTAGAGTTTATGATTTCATGAATAACTAAGATCTTGACTGCTTATGAAGTCCAGTCAAACATTAATAATAATAATTGTATTATGCACTTTATTTTTTCAAATATTTATATTTTTCTGAGGGCTCTAGTCAAGAATTTTGTCATAGATTTTACACAATTTTAACAGTAGTTTGATTGGAACTACAAGATATTCTTACACCTCTTGTCAGCCACCCAGGATGCTTATTAGTGGGAGTACATTATTTTGAGAGTACCAATGGAAAGCAGCTTTCAAAGAGCATGAGAAACAAGTTAAGGAAATGATATTTATTATCTACATTATCAGCACTTGTAGACTAAGTAAATCAACAAGAGGAGCCAGAGACAAGTTGGGAGTTTCACACCAAACTATACAAATTATTATTAAATTCGACTTTTTGTTTTATTCATACAAGATGACTGTGGTGCATAAACTTACTGCAATAGATAATGGGCAGAGACTGCAGTCTACAAGGTGGGCAATGGAACAAGAGCAAGGGGCAGTGCAACACAATATGTTTTTTTTTTTTTTTTTTTGGTGAAGCTTATTTTTACATTAGTGGTGTTATGAACAAACAGAACGTTTGATTCTGGGCAAATGCATCTCCAAGAATAGTCCATACTAAAAAACACCTACTGGGAGAAAGTGTGTATGTGGGGGGGAGGGGGGGTCACAATCTCAAGCCTTGGAATCACAAGTCTGTTCTTCTTCGATGCTATAGTAACCACGGAATGCTATTTACACATGATGCGAAACCACTTCTTTCCTCAACTTATGGTCTCAGGTCTTCAACTGCAGATCACACCCCCATACTGCAAATGTTGTGCTTGATTTCTTACACAAAAGACTTGTCCTTAGGGTACTGTCAAACACAGTTCTAGAATGTTATGCAGTAGGAGGAATTTGTCCACTCCATAGCCAGGACATTAACCCATGTGACTTTTTCTTTTGGGGTTTCCTTAAAGAGAAGGTGTACTACAGAAAACCCGAAAATGCAGTGCAACTTAGGGCCACCATTAGGGTGTTATGTCGCACCATTCCAGAATATTTGTGTTGGAGAGTCATCATAAATGCACTTGCGTGACTTGAAGTTTTAAACCAAAGTGGCAGTCATATTGAATATGTGATTCATTGGGTTGTATTTGCAAGCTGTACTCTTTACTTATACATCAATGAATTACAAATCTTGTCAACAAAAAATGTGTTATTTGTGTAATAAATCAGGAGACCTATTGTGCACCACCTTGTATGTGTACGATTAGAGCTGTAGTTCCTTGTTGTAGGCAGAATGGCCAGCAGTTTGCATTAATGTTGTTACCAGGCCTAGTGTGGTATATAAGGGGTGCAAAAAGTGTCATTTCTTGAGTGGTATTTGTGAAAGACACATAGATGCCTTGTACTTCTATAGGCAGTATTAACAACATGGGTCATGGACGGTCTTCATTGGTTTGGATTGTCAAATTGTGCAATATCTGGATT